>JASDQU010735351.1:96249-153220 GCA_032191745.1 Picea mariana
CCCCCCCCCTCCCCTTAAAGGTAGAACGGTGGGGAGGGGCCGGAATATGATTCCAACCGTGGATCTAGGCGCGCAGATCCTAGCCGCCCAGATCTGCTTGTTGCTTAACCACAGGCACATTCGCGCCCCGAACTTAGGGTAAGTGGAGTTTTTACCCCATTTCTTCCTATTTTCCCACCTTTACAAGAAATGTTGCTAACAAAGTCTATCAATAGGAGGGAGGAATAAGATAATATTTGGATCTTTTATGTCACATCCATAATAAAAAACCATTTATAAAATACTTGTCCAAAATCCATGATGTTACAACCAAAGAAGTTGTAGAAGAAGAGGCTAAATAAGAAAGTGAGTTAGCAATGGTGTTATGGACTACATAGAATAAATTCATGATACATATACTACAAGAAACATTATCCTCTGAGAACTAAGAAAAATGATATGTCTAATAATCCACCTTCTTTTTCCACAGTGATGAAAACAATTATTGTTGCTCCTTCATCGACTTTAAAAAAAATTGAGTACAATATTGTCGATGACATGAAGAAGATAAAATAAAATATCTCCATGCATGATTTATTGATTATTGAATAGAAGCTGAAATTATTGTTAAATACATTGAATGATCCCACTTTTGCAAAGAAGAAAAATGATATGTCTAATAATCCACCTTCTTTTTCCACAGTGATGAAAACAATTATTGTTGCTCCTTCATCGACTTCAAAAATTGAGTACAATATTATCGATAACATGAAGAAGATAAAATAAAATATCTCCATGCATGATTTATTGATTATTGAATAGAAGTTGAAATTATTGTTAAATACATTAAATGATCCCACTTCTGCAAAGAAGAAAGGAGTAGTAAAAGCTACCATCAATAAGAAGTCCAAATACAAAACTTTGCCTTTTCTTTTAAACTTTGAAGTTTTTAACCATATCATGTAAAAAAAATTCTCGACTCGGGAGAGTCATCTAACATCATGTCCTACTTGGTGTTTAAAATATTGAATGAAAAACCTCTTAAGTTTTCCATGCATATCCTTCAACTTGACTAGCCGAAGGTAAAGGTAATAACTTAGTTAAAAGAAATATTAATCAAATTTGTTTCTAATCCTAATATTTACCAAACTTATAGACATTGTTGTGGTTAATATTCATGAGGCTTACACTATTTTGTTAAGTAGACATTGATCACATATACGGATACTTCACAAACGACTAGTCTCATTTTTTTCTCAAAAAGTCGTTGAACTTAATCATTAAATCCTTGAAGGTATTTAGTGATTTGGAAATCATTATGAGGTAGGTAAAAAATTATATTCATTTCCATTCACCTCACTTGAAAGGTTACTTCAAGTTACCAAGAGGACGTATGGAATATTATTTCTAAGTTTGAAGCTTTTAAAATAAATTCCACTCCTCATAGAGAGAATGCAAATGCGAATGCCACTTTTTAGTAATCCCCTTGGAAGTTTTCTTAACTAATACAGTGTTTTTTGAACTTATTTCATACCTTTGGTACTAAATAATGTTACAAATTGTACTATGTTCAATGAAGATCAATAAATCATTGAGTTTTGACTAATGAGGATATGTTCAAGGATGTAGATATCGAGGATGAAGAACATGTGAAATATTTAGATGGATATAAAAATGGGATGATAAATCTAAAGAGAAATAATATGATCGAGGATAAAGAACATGCAAAATATTTAAATGGATACAAAGATGGGATGATAAATCTCAAGACAAATAATATGACCAAGAATGTAGAAACACTTAAGAAGTTTTTAAATTTACAATTTATGACTAAGAATGTAGAAACAATTTAGAAACACTTAAGAAGTTTTTAAATTTACAATACCAATTCAAGAAGGATGTCTTAAATTTACAATACCAGTTCAAGAAGGATGTCTTAAATTTACAATACCAGTTCAAGAAGGATGTGAATGTAAGACAAAAAAAACTCATCCATGCAATACAAGGTTATGATACTCAAACCAAATTAAGACTATCAATCTAGTATCTTATTGTTTAAAAGTTGAAAGATGAACTTAAGTCAATATATTCAAGCAATACAAATGTATTGACTTGGACATATCAAGACTGGAAGGTGTATGATACTATAATTATTTAACATGCAATAACCTTGAAGCTAGAGACTAATCGATTTCAATAGAAAATTTAAAATATTCATCCATCACTAGAATAATTGATACAAAAGGTGTTGAGAAAGTTTTTAGATGCAAAGATTATCTTCTATTTGAAATATTCATCCATTACTAGAATAATTGATACAAAAGGTGGAGGAAGTTTTTAGATGCAAAAATTATCTAGATGGATTTTTTTTTTAAGGTATAATCAAGTTCTTGTGTCAAATGAAGATAAATTGAAAACTACTTTGAAGATAAATTGAAAACTACTTTCAAGACCAAGAAGACACTTACACATACAAGATAATTTTCTAGTTGAATTGATTAATATCGATGACTTGATGTATCTTTCCAACATGCAATGAATATAGAGTTCATGGGTTGTATAAATAAAAGCATGGTTTTTTATGTGAACAATATCATAATTTACAAGATGCTCTCATCATCTAGAACATCTTAAATAAATTTTTTTTTATAGATGAAGAAAATATTGGATCTCATTAAATCCAATAAAAAACATTTTCATTGTCACAAAAAAAGAATTATATGGACATATCATTTCAAAAGAATGAATATTAGTATACTGGGAAAGAACAAAATCCATGTTGTAAATCACACTACCACACAAGAAATCAATGCAATTATTTTTGGGGAAAGATCAATTTTGTAAGGTGACTCATTTCTAACTTCATCAAAATCATTAAACCCTTACAAAAATATGATTAAGAAGGATGTATTCTATCAGCGGATTGAGATTGAGAAAGAATCCTTGAAAAAAAAATCAAGGTGACCATTGTTGGCACCCTAGCCTTGAGTAGTTTAAGTTTTGACCAGAAATTTTACCTCTATAAGTCAATATGCTCTAGATGTTGCCCCTTTACCGCAAGCTCTCACTCCAGATGTTGCTCTCGTTTCTGGGGAGTAAAGATTTCACCCACTCACCCATAAAAATGGGGTCTCTCATTCTCGTCGCTTCATAAGACCAAAGATTTCACCACATCTTCTTTGTGGCGTGGAGGAATCTCCTTCAAAATCTTTGCAATGTTGTTTGCCCCGAACACCTCTTGTACACATTTAAACTTGTGAGGCTGGTCTCGTGAGAAATACAGTGCAAATAAATATGCATTATGTGTCGCGCAGCAATACAGGGGTAGTTTGAATTTTGCATGGATCAAAGTTTCATGTATTTCAGAATCTTACTCGAACTGTACTCCAAGAATTTTGCCCAATTTTAAACCAACTCAAATGCTCATAAAATCAATCAAAATTTTAGATTAACCAAAAATTTAAAATAAAACCACAAAAAAACCTGCAAAATAAATAACTTTAGGGAAGATTGCTCCTGAGTTGGCCCCCACTCCATTTTTAGATTTGTTAAGGAAGCGATAACCTCTCACACCACTATAAAGGAGTGTGGTCCATTATATACGCGTCAATGGAATGGTTGAATCACTTTGAAAAGTTATGTATACCCGAATAAATACTAAGCAAAACCAAGAAAAAACTATTCATATTTCATATTAGCTTAAGTTCTTTGTCATGACTCCTTCGTTAACAGAGAAAACATCCATGAAGCAACTTAAGTTTTTATCAAAAGCTCAACATTAAAGATATGGATTATAGGTTGATGTTTATTTATATCGGAAGCCCAAACCTATTTTCCATGTTTGTAAAACACAATACACAAACCCAACTTAAGCTCGTCATGAAGTTGTTGAAGCCAAGACCAAAGTCATTCTACATTTTATTAGAAAAGTGATATAGTCATAATCAAAGAGCTCTACTTTTCTTTTTTAAGTTCAAATTATCAATATCTTAATCATTTAAATAATATAAATTAAGATAAAGATTTGGGTTTCGTTTGCTAGGCAACTCGAGTTCAATACCCTTACGGTGAGTTTAGTATGAAGGAGACACCCAAAAATCTATCCATGTTAAGGGTTGGTGTGGCCCAGGTCGAGTGTGATCTTCGAGTGATTTTGATGGCTTAGATGCCCCTGGGTTGTGGTTTCTTAGCCAATGGTTAAAAATGTTGGCCCCACAAGTTACAAACACATTTCTAATAAGCAAAAAAAAACATCCATGATAATATCTTAGTGTCATATAGACTTCTAATTCTTTTTTAAACATTTATTAAGGAAAAAAAACTAAATTGTAGGGATAATAAATGGTTTTCGTAACCAAGATGAAACCACTATGTTTATTGGTTTAATCGATAATTTATTCATTATGATCATTATAACCTCTCATAATGCAGCTCTATAATTCATCCCTACTTCTCTACATTCACAAGAGTAGCTACCATTCAATTAATTTATAAACTATTACATAATTGGATTTCTAATTTCCATCAAATAGTCAATTGTAATTATAAGTGAGTGAGAAGGAGCAGTGCAAGATATTTTTTGAGGGGAGAGATATTTTTTTGAGGGGGAGGTCATGTTTGATCTCAAAGAAACAAAACAAATTGCATTTGCATTTGCATGGGGATTGGGATCTCAACTAATAATGACGCATAAGCATTGACTCTATACAAAAGTCTTTTAATCTTAAATGACAAAGAATTTCAATCCTTAATGACAAAGCGGTATAAAGAACAATGATGGTGGGGGACTCGATAATAATCATAAGATCCTTACACCACACAAAACCCTCCAAAGAACTTTAACCTCTATGAACTTGCACAAGGGCCAAATTATGGAATGAACACAGTATTAATGCAATGACAATTTTAAAGAGAGTTCACATTCTGTAACACATTCATGTTATTTGGTATTTAATTTTGTTTTGTTTACTATCGAGGTTTCTTCGGATTTACCTTCGCCATGACAACAATGGTAGTTCAGGATGAAAAAACAACAAAATAATTATTTTCTTGTATCTTTTTTGGTTGGCGGAATCGACAACTAAGGTCGACTCGTACTCGCCTAACACATGGTCCATTCCGACCACTACCACTATAACCTCCAAGTGCACCACACCCCCCCAAAGCATGGCACAAGGTCTAGGCAAGGTTTGAACCACTAATGTCGTAAGGAGTGTCTTAACAGTGCACTTTATTGCCAACTAATCTACACCCCAAGGGGATTTTCTATATCTCGTTCCATATATATGTTTTTTTATATTATTTTTCAATAGGATACATAAATCTATTGCTTTTGAAATTAGACACATATATAGATTCCACACACAAGTGATTTTCTACTTTTTTTTCCTTCATATATATTAGAATTTTAAAATATAGACCTCTTCCATTCCTACTATAACTTTTTATCACCTTACCACTTACCGTTAATCCACATCTACAATTTAAAAAAGGTGAACCTTTCACTAATGCTTCAACTCATAATTTTAGGGCTATATTGACTTTCTTAATTTAAATAATAATAATAATAACATAAGAAAATTTTAAAAACAACATACACAAGACTAAACTGTTATATGTAATTGTACATATTATTTTAACAAAATTTCATCATCTAGGTACTCAACCACCACACTAACATGAACATATTCATTATATATTGAAAATTGGAATATTATGATAGAAAAACTAGAATTTCACATAGTCATAGAAAAACTCCATAAATAAAAATTAGATATTCTAGAAACTAATATGATTTTTTCTCAAAAATGCAATGCAATTAAGGTGTCATGAAAGACCATCATTAACTTGGACTCAACCACACTCTAATAATATTTGTAATATCATTTTCACAGAAGGCATAGCTAGATTGACTAAGTTAAGTGATTAAGTACTTTAAACTTCGATATCTACTAGTTGACTCCCACTCCCTAGGCTCTCTAATCTATCAACATAATAAAATATTTATTTATTATTTTCACCTAACGTCTAATGACCACACGATACTTATTAGAGTGATAATTGAAGATATAGTATTAATTTCTTCTAAATACTTAGAAATTTGACGTACCAAGTTTTACTTGAAGATTTGACACCATCTTATAAACCTAGGACATAATGGTGGCCATGTATTGGTTTATATGGCATCATAAAGATTAATGACAAAAAAGGAGCCTCTTAAACTATAACTTTTGCATTGATTTGATTGGATTGTTGATTTTATGTTAAGATTAATGTTAAGAAGGGAGCCTCTTACAGGTGACTTTGATTGCATTACTAAAATTATGGATTCTATTTTAAGATGAATGATAAGAATGTTAGATAGTGTAATTTGTGTCGCTAGTTAATGTTAGTTAGAAATTTCTAGAAAAGCTTAATTGTTAAGGAGATTAATTGTTAAGGTTGACTATGTCAATTAGTTAGATCTATATAGTTCCTCCCTAGATATTTTGGGAGAGTTATACTAGGTTTTTCTAGAAGAAATTATATGTATAAATATGTGTTTTTATGAATTAATGAAGCGTCTGGCTGAAAAGAAGCCATTGTGAACCAGATCTGGAGGAGCCAATCGCCCTAAATTAGAGCCACTCGATTCTTTCTCAAATTGCGTAGAGTTTGAGTAAATTTCATAAAGGAGCCAAATGCCATCAACACCATTGGTAGAATTTTCGCATATAGGAAGAAAGTTGGTATTAAAATCTGGTGAGAAAGATTTGACCTAGCCACCGTATTACACCGATTCAATCAAATTATAAATATTTGTTTATAAAAAAAAACAAAGAAACAAAAGGGCATGTTAATTGTTAAAGGCATGTTAAAGGGCGTGTAAGTGTTAAGATCCATGTATTAACAACCATAAAAAGTGGACTTGTTAAGAAGGCATTGTGTTATCAAAATATTTTCTATATTAAGTTTTTTTATATAAAAAAAAAAATATTTAAAAAAAAAGGGAATTTAAATTTAAGGAGGGTTAATAATCGATGCAAAGTAAGAATATTGTCAAATTGATAAAGGGAGTATCTAATGGCATCCAATAGTAGTGAGAGATAGTCACAGGGCCCAATTTTGGTAGGTATGAATTATGACCTTTAATCAATCAAAATGAAGAATTTCCTTTGTTCTCGAGAATGTTGGGATATTGTAGTAAGTGGGTTCACAAGACTAGACTAAGCAAACTTATAGGAAATGATAAATGCACAAAGACAAGTTCTTGTTGAAAACAAAGAGAAAGATTCAAAGGCATTATGGCTTATTTAGCAATGGATAGAAGATTTAATTTTTCATAAGGTTGCAATAGTTGATCATGCCATGTAGGCATGGGATATTCTTGAGACAACCTTTCAAGGCACTAATGAAGTAAAAAATGAAAAATTGCAGACACTCAGAAGGAATTTTGAAACCCTCCATATGAAGAACTTTGACTTTGTAGATCATTTTATTACATAGGTTAAGAACATTGTCCATTAGCTTTGAGCACATGGAGAAGCCATTTCATATCAAAAGGTTGTTGAAAAAGTACTCAACAACCTTCCTGAAAAATTTGATATGGTTATAGTATACATAGAAGAGTCTAAATATATATCACAGTTATCTGGAAGACAACTCATGGGGTCTTTGTTGACACATGAGACAAGAGTCAATAGAAGCGATGACTCTTTGGAAAATGCATTTCAGTCCCAAGCCTTCATTAGCAGAGGAAGAGGTCGAGGAAATAGAAGCAGAAGAAGAGGAGGAAGAGGTCGCTCTCAAGAAGGAGATAGGCCATAATCAAAACAAACAGAATAGTCACACAATCTCCCTCAAAACCAAAGAGAAAGAAGTACATATTACAAGCAATTAAGGAGGATTGACAAATAAAAAATCTTGTGTTATTACTGCAAGAAGTTCGGTCATTATGAAAGCGATTGCAAGAGAAAGAAAGAAGATATGAACAAAGACAAAGCTAACGTGATAAACACAGATGAAGGTACATCTCAATTCATGTTCCTTTCATGTCACGCAACTGAAGAATGAAAAATTCATGTTCTCAAGTTTAGATAACTCAATCGGAATTAAAGTAAAATTATGGGATGACTATCTAGTAAATGTTCAAGGAAAAGGAACAGTCTCTGTTTGACCAAGCAAGATGAAAAGAAGGACATTTCAAATGTATATTATGTACCTAGTCTTAATAATAATATGATGAATGTAGGGAAGTTAAGTCAAAATGGGTATGAATCCATATTTAAAGGTACCACATTACCATTTTATACAAGCCACCTAGTAAGAGACTCACTGCAAAAATGCAAATGACCAAAAACATAATGTTTCCATTAGCTATGAGAAACCTTAATCATTCACAGTCATATGCATAGAATGTTTCGGGATTAGATGAGTCCTACTTATGGAATCTTAGATATGTTTGTTTACCCTTTGATAGTCTTAGACATTTACAAAATAAATCTATGGTCAATGGTCTCCCCAATAAATGTCCAGGATAACTCTTGTGAGATCTACATCCTAGCTAAACACTAAAGAGATAGTTTTCTAGCAATTGCTTCCTATAGAGCCAAGGAACCACTTGAACTAGTACGCACATATCTCTATGGTCCAATGAAAACACAATCAATAGGAGGTAATTTTTATTTCCTAACATTTATCAATGATTTTAGCCTGATGACTTGGGTATATTTTGTCAAGAACAATCATAAAATGTTGGAAAATTTAGAGAATTCAAAGCCATGGCAAAGAAACAAAGTGGAAAGTACATTAAGGTACTTATATCGGATGGAGGTGGCGAGTACGATTCCAAAGAACTTGTAGCATTATGTAGGTAGTGAGGAATCACAAGGAAGTTTACAACAAGGTACACTCCACAACAAAATGGAGTAACTTAAAGGAAGAACAAGACCATAATGAATATGGCCAGGAGTACGCTTAAGGCTAAAAACCTATCAAATTAATTTTGGGCAGAAGTTGTTGCGTGTTCAGTTTGTATACTGAATTGGTCTCCAACCAAGAGTGTGGAGGACAAAGTTCCTCAAGAAGCTTAGAGTGGCATGAAATCCAGTGTGTCACATTTTAAAATTTTTGGTTGTGTAGTTTATGCATTTGTTCAAGAAGAATTTAGAAAGAAACTTGACGATAGAAGCAAAAATTGTATATTTATTGACTATAGTGATAAGTATAAAGAATATAGATTGTACAATCATGTTAGCAAGAAATTTATAGTAAGCAAGAATGTTAAATTCCAAGAAGACCAATCATGGGATGATCAAGAAAATAAAACAATTGTAAGTTAGATTCCTTTTCTAGAAGTAGATTAACAGGTGGATTCTACAGAACAACAAGCTCCACCACTAAGAATTCCAAGGTTATAGGTAGAAAGAGAATCTTCATTATAAGAAAGACAGACAATTCATAGTCCTTCTTCCAATAGTGATTTAGATACCACAATATCCTCTCTAAGGAACCATAAAATGAGAAGTTTGAGAGAAATTTATGCACAACATGATGATGTGGATCAGAAAGAACACTTTGCTTTATTATCATGTCAGCCAATGCCCTTTGATGAAGCAGTCAATAAAGAACAATGGGTTCAAGATATGAATGGAGAAATTGATGTAGTTGAGAAGAAGCACACATGGGATCTTATAGATCTCCCAGCAGGGAAAACAAAGATTGGAGTAAAACATGTTTACAAACCATAATTTAATGAGAAAAGGAAAGTTGAAAAGAATAAATCCAAACTTGTTGCAAAAGTGTTTGCTCAATAACTTGGTATTGATTATGGAGAAACATTTTCTCTAGTAGCAAGGTTAGACATAGTTAGAGAAGTTTTGGCTATTGCATCCCCAAACAATTGGCCTCTTTTTTGAATGGATGTTAAATAATATTTTCTAAATGGAATTTTAGAAGAGGAAGTCTACGTGAATCGGTCACCAGCATTTGAAGTCAAGGGTAAATAACAAAAAATTTATAGGTTGAAGAAAGTATTGTATGGTGTAATACCTTGGTTTTGAGTCCTTGAATTATTAATGTATTTTGCACATATGATACATAAGATGGTGAGCCGGTATGTTTGGGACGGAGTGTCTGTAAAGTTGAAAGGTAGGAGAGCCTAGAAAGTGTAATACTTTGAATATATTAATAAAATGCATTGCTAGCTGCAAGACGGACAAGGAAAGAGATAGGGTGATATGATTCCACAAGAGAGGGCACTAAATGGGATAAGTATTTTTATTATATTTTATTTACCCATCTTGGTTTTAGTTGGGAACAGTGGTTACATGAGCTTCTTGGGGGAATTCCATGTGGTGCTTTATTGCATGTAATTATATAAAACCCACTCTTGGGTTGTTTGGGGATTCGTTCGCCATTCATTGTTCCTTGTTTTATTGTTCCTCATTCATTCTTGCTCTTGGTCTATGCATGGGAAACAAATTATGGGGAGAGAAGAGCCATTGCTTGTTGGTTGTAGGAAATTATTGATTATTCCAAGGGAAAAGGATTCCCGTGTGCATGAGAATAATCACAGTTGATAGAGAACTGTCCACAACTGAGAATCCTTGGAGTTTAGAGCATTGAGATTTCCTGACCAGCAGCACTGGATCCCTAGAAAATAAGTGGAACAACCTGAGGGACTGCATTGCAGAGAAAGGGGTTTGTTTCTTTGGGTTGTGTGGGTTGAAGGGGAAGATAGATGGTAAATTAGGATTTATTGTGTGGTTGAGAAAACTGTGAGAGCTTGATAGTTGGTGGTATGTTAGAGTCAGCCAAGGACCTTTCCTTGTGGATTCATATCCCTAGCTCGGGTGTGACCTACTATTGAGATTTGGAACAATAGTGTCTATGGCTAGGTGGAACGTCCAACATCTGTCGCCAGTTCGTGAATGGTTAATTTGAAGATACGTGCTCTCTATGTTTTTTGTGAATTCACACTCTAGTGTGTATTTATTATCTCTTAAATATGTGTTTATAATGTGCATGCTTGTTGTTAATGTTGTGCATAACCCATTATTCATTTCTTGCACAGTTTAACATGTTCTTGATTATTGCATGTGTTGGTAACGTGTTTCTTGATTAATTAAAGATTGGTAATATAAATTTGAATTTTCCCAAGAAGGAAAATTTAGAGGTACCCAAGTCGATGGGTACGTTACAGCTTGGTATTAAGAGCTATTCCGCGAGTGACATAGCCCAAATTAGTGGTTTGGGTACGTCACATATTAGTATCATAGTATGGTTTACAATGCTTGGGCCATATTGGCCAATTTGCATGTTGAAAAACTATCATTTTTTCGCAGAGGCCAAGCTAGAAGTTTCTTGGGTGGCTAAACAATGTTTCTTGAAATTATGAATTTTAGTGAATATTGGAAAAATTTAGGAATTTTTCTATACGATGATGTCATCATGACATGGAGGCCACGTGGCAGGTGACATGGCAGTGGTGACATGGAATGCCATGGTGGTAGGTCCACGGTGGAAGCCATAGTAGCAGGGTGACAGACCCCAGTGGTGGGGTGGTAGACCATCGTGGCAGTGCGGCCAGTGGAGCAACGGTCCAATACCATTAGTGGCATTATAGGTTGGGTAAGTGGTTTTGAAATGTTGTAAAGAATTCCAAAATGGTTGTGGGAGCACCACATATACCCTTAGTGGTATGATGGTTTTAGAGGGTTTGAATTGTCGTTAACACCTGACTACTTTAACATCTGAAAATCATCCTCAACCGTTGATTGATCTCGATTCTTAGTTGTCAGATCTATGGTGCAAATGGGTTTTGTGCGAGGAGTAATGGTGGGGGATGGGACCCGCTGGTGATATGGTTCAATATGGTGGTGCCACATGGCATCTGGTATGAGTGGGTCCCGTATTTATTAATATTCTATTGTAATTATATATTAAGCGTTAAAGAAGAAAGGTAAAGGTAAAGTAAGGTAAGAGAGAGAAGGGAGGATGATGAGGTAGAAAAAGGTGTTTGTAGGGGTGACATGGCATCCCATCATGGTTCCATGTGCACCCATGGTTCCACATCAACATCCATGTCATGAGATTGCCACATATGTAAAGAGTTGCCTATGTTTCAAAAAACAAAACTAAGTTTGGAGCCTTTTTCTTATTTTTTCCATAACTATAGTATATTAAGTTAGATTGAGATGAAACTTTTGGGTTTTGTCCATAGTAAGGAGGGATACAAAAGTGTTAGAGTAGGCCACTACCCATTTTTGCTTGGATTTGTCAGAAATTACAAAATAGTGGTTTTTAAAGGTTCGGGTCCAAATCATCGCAAAGATATAGATTAAGTTGAAATTTTTGGAGACGTTCTAGAAAGAAGACATGGAAATAATTCATGAAGGAATTGAATAAACTCTGAGGGGTTTGGAAAAGGGATGCTAGAATAGGCCAAAATCCACTATTCCAAGCCACTTTTTGGGAATTTTTGCGATTTCAAAGGAGGAAAAGTGATTCCAGATCATAAATCTAGAAAACTTTATTTAATTGACATTTTGCATACTCTCAATACATACAAATTTGGTTTATTGAAGTTTTTCCAAAAGTGCATAGATTGAGAGATAGCTAGTTTTGCCAAAAAATCCAAGTCTGGAAAAATATTGTAAAAATGACAAAGTTGCATATTCCAGATTGTTGTAGAATCTTACTAGAGAAACATATGGTGAATTTCATTCTTGTTGTGTGTTCACCATTATGATTATTATATGTCCCCAATACAAAAAATTTATTGTTTCTTGATATATTTTCTTCTGTAGTTGACAGAAGTTGATCTTCCAGTAAAATTTCACCAGCGAAGAAAATGCATAGATTGGGTGAAAATGGTTTTTTCAGGAAGCCATAACTTTCAACACATAGCTCATATTAGGGCATAAGAATATTCATTGGAAAACTGATTCATAGGAGAGTAACTTTGAATTATTAGAATTTGGATAATTCTGATATAATTCTTCATGAATTGAGAAGAAGAAGCACATGTAGCATTAATTGATATTTTTTTTATAATGTGCATAATTCTAACAAAAATGGTTGCTTGCACATTTTTCCGAATTAGAGGTATAAGTAGATTAATTCAAGAACAATATTGTGTATCAAAGTCATGGAGGATTCACATAGATCCTACGGTCATGAGAGAGAAGCAAAAGGTCAAAATATTAATGTGGGTAATGATGAAACAAAATCTAATGGACAAAGGAGCAGAGTGGAACCAATAGAATTGGTAGAGACTATGAGAAGTCTCAGAATGGAAGTGAAGAGTTACAAAGTTGACAATGAGAATATTATGAGAGAATATAATCAGATAAATACTCAAATGATGCAAATCCTAAATCAGTTACAGAGCCAAGAAAAGAATAGATCAGGCTCAAGACAAGAGGAATAAGGTAGACATCATCAAAGAAGAGATAGCTACAGAAGACCCAATCACTCAAGAAGTGCTAGAAAAAGTCATAGACATCACTCAGCTAGGAAGTTTTATGCATTTGAAAATTCAAAAAGTAGTCCATAAGTGTCTCATGTTAGGCATCAATGAAGAAGACATGAATTGGATAGTTTGCAAAGAGAGCTTAGGAAGATTAAGAAACCATCCTTTGATGGTGAAAGAGAAAGTGAAGATGATGTTGAAACATGATTTCTTAGAATCAGGAAGTATTTTCAGTTGCACTACTCATCTAACCTAGAATTTAGAATTGACACATACCATTTGCATGGAAAAGCTACTATGTGGTGGGATCAGTTGAAGCAAGTTGAGCACATTAATGAGAATATAATCACTTGGAAGCAGTTCAAGAGATATTTTCAAAATTAGTATATTTTAGAGAACTATTATGACAAGAATATGCAAGAGTTATTTAAACTCAGGTTGGGAATCCTGACCATGGGAGAATACGAAAAAAAATTCTTGGAATTACTGAAGTATGTGGGTTTATCAAGGATGAAAAGGTAAAGATACAAAGGTTTCTAAGTGGACTACCATCTTTCTATAAAGAGAATATCTAATCTGATGAGCCCATAACTTTGACAGAGACCATTAGAAAGGCTAAGTACCTGTATGAGCAACCCAAGGGTGGAGAATCTTTGCAGAAATATTGGAAGGATAAGAATAAGGATAAATATGATCAGAGAAGGAATGTATTCTAACATCATTTTAATAGAAATAGTCCTAATACAAATCAACAAGAACATTCCTATAAGAATGAATCCAAGAGAGAATACTCCTTGGGAAAAAGGGGAATACCACCAATCAAATGTTGGAGATGCAAATAATATCACATGTACAAGGATTTCCCTCATAGAGAAGAAAAAATGAAGATCGTGCACAACATCCAAGAGGCTACTACAGTAGAAGACATGGGCAAAAATATTGCAAGAATATATGCAGCCTTAGAAGATCGACAAGCAGGACACCAATCCCATATGATTGAGGTGGAAGGTAACATAATTAATAAACATGTTTCTATTTTAATTGATTCGGGAGCAAGTCATAATTACATTGATCCTAAAGTAGTGGACATATTTCATTTGAAGAAGATTAAGCTTGAAAAATCAAGTTTGGTTCAACTAGCCACTTATAATGTCCCTGACTTGAACCCCATTGTAATTGTACATATAGGCTGGTGAGTCGTTGGTATTGATTGTAAACATAAATGTAAGTATAGGTTGGTGATCCATTGACACCAAGTTTTGGTATTGCGTGCACTTGAGTAGTGTGTGAGGTTTTGTTATCAAGAAAGGGTGCACACATTTCATAGTGTTGTGCACACCTTAGTAAGTGCGTATGGAATTGCGCACCAAGAGAAGGGTGCACACATTATATAGTGTTTCTCGTGCCTGAGTAAGTGTGTGAAGATGACCAAGTCATACATATATATGTGTACATGTATGTATTTGAGGCTGAAGATCCTGTGGGATATGAGGTTGGTGAGCCGAAATGCAAATAGGCCAGTGCACCTACTCTTGTAAAATGTAATCACACTTAAGTTATTAATAATATCACATTATTGTGTGCAGACTGACTCAGACGAAAATGAGACAGGGGACTAACTACACCAAAAAAGGAAAAGGGGGCTCAAATTTTATGAGAGGGACTAAGCCTAGGGGGCTTAAGTCCGAGGGAATATTTTATTAATATTTTCAAAAAAGTATAAGTAATGGATAATTATTTATCCTAAGTTTCCAAGAGATAGGAATGAGTCACCAAGTGGCTAAAATCTAAATTCTGAAGGTGACAAGCATCTAGTTTAAGGCATGCAATATATATTGTTGACCTCAATGTTTTGGGGGATCTTATTTTCCATTATTCACTCATTCCGTCACCCAGAGACGAGATGGTCTCTGTGAAGGAATTGGGTCTTGTTGTAATTGACTGTTATTGTAATACCTGTGTTTGGGAAAAATTTGGTTGCGTCGAAGAGGTGGGTTTTCGGGCCCATGGATGAAGAGGCAGGTTGTCAGGCCCATGAGTATTTCTTTCCAAGTGATATTTTTTTTTTGTCGAAGAGGCAGGTTGTCAGGCTCGTGAGCACTCTATCTAGACGAGAGATTTGCTAAGAATTATTTCCTGGTATGCTAGGCATTAGATACAGGGCTCCAAGACTTCTTGTATGGCCTGTTGTTGGAGACCTAGAAGGGAAGTGGGGTAGCCTAAGAGCTATTGAGTAGAGAAGGGGAACACTTCCTTGGGTGGTACATACATGTGGGGAATGAGAGTATGCATGCTAGTTTTCACAATGGGCACCTTGGATTACACAATTTCGTTGTTTATCAGACCTTAGCTTATCATAGAGACCCCTTTTTTCTTGGTGGAGTTACACCCCAGCTCGAGGGTGACTTGTTGTTAAGAGATTATGAGCAATAGAGTTTATGGCTAGGAGGAACGTCTAAGTCACGCACACAGTTTATGACTTTTCATAAAAGATAAGTGTTCTCTATGTGCTTGTCTAATTTATTGAGTGATTATCACTTATGTCTGCTAAGATATATTTCTTGTATGATGTTTCTTATAAGTTTTGTTGTTAATTTTATAATGCAGCCTATGTATGTAAGTGTGGTGTTGATATTCAATATTGTAGACATACATGTTGTGTATGACTGTTACTATTGGTTACTCATGTTAAGTTAGTTATTTATTAATAGTCATGGGACTCTGAGTGAGGCTAGAATGGTCGTGCGCAAAGAAAAATACTCTATGTGAGCCATAGGTTGAATCTGTGATGCGTGCAGGAAGTAGACCATGTGCTCGAAGACAACAGACTCTATGTGTGATGCCAGAAGAGTGGTGTGCGCATTAGCAATCACGTGTTCTTAGTGATTTTTGCGCACATTAGTGTTTGAGTGTTCAACATGCTTGTGCACGCAATTGCTTTAAGTTACTTCCGATGTTATAAGTTGGGTCAAAAGAGGGAACTCTGTGTGGTGTGAGCCAGCTTGGGGTCGTGCACATTACTTAAAGTATTACTACGCAGACCATTGTTATAGAGAAAAATATGCACACTATATTTTGAAGTAGCGTTGCTTAGAAAAGGATGGGAACATTACCAAGTGACATCAGAGTGACAGAAGTGGAGGTTGGGGTGACGTGGCCCATCCTAGGTGGTTGGGAACATTACACCACTAGAACCAAAAGAAGGATCAATGAGACAATCAGAGGTTTTCCAATAAATCTACATCAAGTAAATACAATTGTTGACCTAAATATCATACCATTAGGATCTTATGATATCCTAATTGGAATGGATTAGTGGAACAAGCATCATGTTATCCTAGATTGTCATAACAAGACATTTACATGTCTTGATGAAGAAGGAAAACATATCACTGTGAAAGGACTTCCAAGACCCATTTCTATAAGGGAGATTTCAACCTTACAACTAAAGAGATGTTTCTGGAAAGGATGTCAATTGTATGCAACTCATGTGGAGGAGCCAAAAAATACCAAAGGGACAAGTCTTGAAGATTATTCAGTATTGCAAGAGTTTGAGGATGTATTTCAAGAAATAGAAGGATTACCACCAAAGATGTATATATATATCTCTATTGATTTAGTACTAGGAGCTGCCCCAGTGTCAAAAATTCCTTACATAATGAGTACACCAGAATTAAAAGGATTACAAATGCAACTAAAAGAATTGTTGAAGAAAGGGTACATATGCTCAAGTGTTTCACCTTGGAGAGCACCATTACTCTTTATTAAAAAGAAGGATGGAACATTGAGGCTGTGTATTTCTTTTAGATAGCTAAATAAATCCATTGTGAAGAAGAAATACCCTATACCTAGAATTGATTATCTCTTTGATCAACTAAGAGGAGAAAATATATTTTCAAAGATAGATTTAATATTAGGATATCACCAAGTGAGAATTAAGGAAGAATACGCGACAATTTTTAGAACAAGGTATGGGAATTATGAATTTGTAGTGGTGCCATTTGGACTGAACAATGCACCCGATGTCTTTATGTGCTTAATGAATGGCATGCTCATAAATTATTTGGATAAGTTTGTCATTGCACTCTTGGATGGAATACTTGTCTATTCTAAGTTCAAAGAAGAACACAAACATCACTTGAGGTTGGCGTTGCAAGTACTAAGAGAATATCGCTTGTATGCCAATATAAGCAAGTGTTCGTTTTACCAAGAACAAATCCATTATTTGGAGAACATTATTTTAGAAGAAGGTATAACAAGAGATCTAGAGAAGATTGAAGCCATTAGAGGATGGTGAGCACCAAGGAATGCTTCAAAAGTCGTGTCATTCATGGGATTAGCTAGATACTATAGGAGGTTTATAGAAGGGTTCTCTAAGATTGCTCATCCCATCACTTCTTTACAAAAGAAGGGAATTAAATTTGAATGGAGAACAAAGTGTGAAGATCATTTTAACTTTTTGAAAGAATTAATTACAAGTGAACCTATTTTAAATATTGTTGACCCAAATGAAAATTTCATGGTATGTATAGATGCATGCAAAGAGGGACTTGGTGGAGTCCTCACTCAGAATGGACATATCATTAGTTATAAGTATAGAAATCTTAAAGAACGTGAGAGGAATTATGCCACACATGATTTGGAGCTTGCTTCCATAGTTCATGCGTTGAATATGTGGATTCATTATCTTATGGGAAAGAGATTTGAATTAAGGACAAACCATAGTGGTCTGAAATATCTTTTTGAGTAACCAACTTTGAATGCCATGTAGACAATATGGCTGGAATTTTTAAGTGAGTATGAATTTGACATCAAACATATCAAAGGAAAAGAAAATAAAAATTTTGAAGCACTTAGCAGAAGGGTACATATTATGCATGCTATGGCCATTAGTATGCATAGTTCATATTTAAAGAGTAGAATTTTAGATGTTGTTGTTCCAAATCTGCATTACCTATAGGAAAAATAATGCTTACAACAGGAAAATGTACAACAAAAATTTAAAGAGTATGAGATGGAGGAACATGGATTACTTATGCATAAAAATAGAATTTATGTTCCTAGTTCTAGAGAACTTAGGAATTTGGTATTAAAATAAATGCATAATGTTCCATATGCCGAACATCTTGGTTACCAGAAAACGATTGAAAAAATAAGAATCTAATACTTTTGGCCATGAATGAAGAAGGACGTTGTTGATTACATTGCCACATGTATGGAATGTCAGACAGTGAAAGTTGAGCATAGACAACCAATGAGTTTCCGACAACCATTTCCAATTCCAGAGAATAAATGGGAAGTGGTAATCATTGATTTTGTTACTAAATTTCCCAAGACAACAAGGAAACATGATTCAATAATGGTGGTGGTAGACAAATTGACCAAGGTTGTCCATTTTGTTCCAGTGAAAATGACTCATAAAACAACTAATATTGTAGAAATTTCCAAGAGGGAAATTGCTAGGTTACATGGAATACCTAAGGAAGTTGTTATGGATAGAGATACAAAGTTTACTTCAAAATTTTGGAGAGGATTATTTAAAGGATTTGATACAAATCTGAATTTTAGCACATCATACCATCCTTAGTGATATGGGCCGATAGAGTGAGTCAACCAAGTGATTGAATACATGTTGAGAATGTATGGGATGGATAATCCATTTAAGTGGGAAGATTAATTCCATTTGGTTGAGTTTGCCTACAATAATGGGTATCAAGTTCCATTGAAGACGAGCCCATTTGAAGCTTTGTATGGTAGAAAATGAAATACTCGAGTGAGTTGGGACAACCCAATAGACATAGTATTACTTGGGCCATAATTTCTCAAGGATATGGAAGACCAGATGGTTAAAATCAAACAGAATTTGAAGGCAACACAAGCTAGACATAATATTTATGTAGATAAGAACATCACTGTTGATAGAAAAAATAGTTAATGCAAACACAAAACAACCTCCCTAGCTTGGGAACCCAAATCTAGAACAAAACATCACATAACATATTACTTTCGTTAGATTCATACAATCGAAATACTGATAAGTAAGGACTCATACCTCTTTACTGATGACTGTCCTCACTAATTGTAGCTCCTAGCTTGATTAAGAGGCTTTTGAATGGAAACCTACATAAGAAAACAAGATAACCAGTGAAAGCAACAATAGTACTTCGACAATTCTATATAAATGACCAAGGAGAAATGTAATAAAGACAATTAACAATGAACAATATTTATAGGGAAGAAAACATGTTATTGCATTAATAATAATGGAAGAGTTACAAACAATGCCTTGATGTTGTGAGGCTCTTTCCAATGGTTCATTGCTCCAATACCCACATTGCATCCATGATTTCCATCACCATCAACTGAATACTTTGACACAAGAATATCTCAAGGCCAAAGAACAATCTTCTAATCACAAATCAAAAGATAAAGTTATTAACCATTATTCACTACTAGTTATTCTCCATTAGCTATTATCCTTTTCTGATGAGAGAAGTCTCCTTTTATAGCTTGAAGAGGAGGTTAGAATGAGAGGTTAGGATCTTCCCAAATCAGGAGTACGGGTGAGATCCAAACTGATCAGAGGACACCTCATATTTGAATCTTCTCTTTTAGAAACTTTGTGAATTTCTCCTTTTTCATCCCTTTCAAACAGTGTCGCACCCTGTGAAATAGCAACAAGAGACATTGTCTCAGGATACAATGGTGTAACATGCGACACTTAAGAGTGTCAGATATTGCAGTGGTGCAACATGGGACACTTTCATAAAATAATTTTTTTAATAAACTCTGATTTTTTTCCAGGGGAAGACCTTTCTTTAATGATCATGTATTTTAAGCTTTGGATGATGGAAAGTAGGTGAACATTATCAGTTGTGAAAAAATAATGTGTGACAGAATTCCCCCCAAAGTATAAAGCTAGAAAGGGGTGATAGCTAAAATACTTTTCCATGGGGGTATTGAAACAAAGAACACATCGGTTAGAGACCTATCAACAACAAACATGGAATTATAGTATCATTACTAAGGTAGGAATTCCCATACTCATAATAGAAATGACTCAAAGCATAAGTGCTTACATACAAAGGTCCATGTCAAGTATGTTAATTCATGGCCACCAAAGATACACCATGGATCCATGCCATTGTGTCTCAAATATGAAAATAGCCACCAAAGATACACCATGGATCCATGCCATTGTGTCTCAAATTTGAACATAGCCACCAAAGCTACACTGTGGATCTATGTCATAAAGACTCAAATTTGAACATAGACACAAAACATACATTGTGGATATATGCAACAATGCATACTCAAAATACTCCAATGTAGCATGGATCTATCAGATAGGTTCCAGGGTCTTCATCTCCACTATCCCACAGTAAGAATCTAACAATTTTAATAAAGGTGTCGAAGTCAAACATGGTATAAACCATATGATTTCCGATCAATGATGAAAACCGTTAACAGATGTGAAAGGAACCATCAATGATGATGATGGCCCTTAAGGTACACAAGTACATTCTATTGAGTGTGAATAGATGAGTTGAATTTGAGCACTTATAGAATCATTTGATCAAAGGTCAATAATGAAACATGTCATCGAAGGTGAGGAAACTTTCCATTGAGGCATGTAAGTCCCAAGGTACTGTAAAGTTTCTAAACCAACTTCCTAGATAATGTGTCAAAGTTGATAGGAAGTGATTCATCATAGGAGGCCCTTGATATATCCCCCCATCAAAGACACAAAACAAGTACAAATATTTGAAGTAGATCAACATATAGAGTGATTTAGGACTGAGTCATGGATGGCCGACACTATAAAAGGCTTAAGAACTGCAAAAAATGGCTAACACGATAGAAGGGTTTTTCCGATTGGAATTCTCTTGAACATATTGATGACACAAAAATTGTCTTGGTAGCACTGAATCAAAAGGAGGATCACAAACCAAAGTATAAATTTGTGGAGAAGTATGATCAACAAGAGACAAGTGGATTTCCCAACCTAACATGAGGAGTGAAAGGGTGTCATGTTCAAGAGTGACTCACTGCTAAAAATTAATATAGATTGTATACATATTCCGTTCCCAATTCCCCCCCACCATTTCTAACGAGTACCTAATTATTTTTACACAAGCTTGAGGAGGATAACATATGTTTGTACTATAAGTTCATCCTTCGGATGAGTCCCTCGGAGTATTTTTAATGAACCTTAGGAAGGAGTGGTTTGGTCCCATAAGGGTCTTTCAATGTACGGTTTATGAGTCTAGAGAAAGTAAACTCGGTGGTTTTTTATGTTTAGGGAGTCTGGAAAACACTTAAAAGAAACTTCAAGATTAACTTTTTCATAAATTTAGTTTCCAAAGCCCGAAAAAAGTATAAAATAATACCTAGGAGGACTCTTCTAGCCATGATCGACTAGAGTATTCCGTTTTCGTAATTAATCATACTTGGCCCGAAAAAGGGTTAAACTAATATTGAATAGATCCCCTTTCAAATCCTTTAACGAGTGTGAAAGGAAACAAGTTCGCTCGATGATCTTTTCATATTTATAGGGTTTGGAAAAGAGTTTAAATAAAATCCCTAGTATAGTTTTTATTTTTATTTTTTAAGGTTATTGAAAAACTATAAAAAATATACTCGACCATAACTTCATGAATCAAAATTTGACTTGTGATCTGCAAAAACATCATTTCTACTCAAAATATTATGTCAACCAAATTAGATACTATAAAAAGTGGCAAAAATGAAATAGAATATAAAAAGAATATTCCATTCTTGGTTAAAAAAGAAGAAACATGTAATTTCTTTTTACCATTTGCGTTTTTACCTCTTAATAGTGAAAAGACCCCCATTTTGGTTGATTCTTCAAGCAACGATTGTGGACATATTTGTGCACAATTCCGAATTCCGTTTCCACCAAGTAATAAATCCTTCTATCCTCTTCAATTTGATGTCCAATTTTTTTTCATTCCAAGCTAGTTTTAGGTGTTTTTGAGCTTTTTTCCAAGCCCTAAAATGTGCCACACATGTGTCACAAGGTCCTTATATCAAGGACTATGGCACCATAGGGTGTCACATTCCTTCCCTATCGAGAAGTATGACAATGTCACACTGTGTGTAAAATATAGGGTGCGACACTCGTCAAACGCAAAAAAAAAATGTATTTTAAGTTGTGGGTCTTGAAAATATTGGATTCCAACTGATAGATAAGTTCTCTAATTGTTGTTTGCAGGATTTTGATTGGACAAAATGTTGGAATGGAGGGAGAGGGAGAATGAATTGGAAGACCAAATTGTGGCCAATGATCCAAATACCCTATTGGCACTTTAGAGGTGTGGATTAGAAAAATTCTTCCAGGTTCATGGCATGAGAGACCAAGTTTGATTATTGAAGTTCCTAGAAAATATGTGGGAACCTAGTGAAAAAGTTTTCAAGGTTGGAGTTCATGATCTAGCCTTGGAAATTAAAGATATTTACTTCCTGACTGGTCTCTCAATATGAGGGGAGCAAGTTTCTTTGTTTGGATTTAGAGGAGTTGTGAGAATACTGAGAGTTACATCTTAGAAGACTGTGTTGCAGGTACCAGAAAGAGCAGCGAAAAGATTCCGATAAAAAATGTTAAATATATTTCCTTAAAAACTGTCCTTTTTACTATTACTTAAGTTGTCGGAAGTGCGGCTCCTCACTTGGCTACCAATGCTCAAATGAAATATGCAGTTGATTATATAACACCCACAATATTCAACTAGTGTGAGGGTCTTCTTGAGAGCATGAAATACCAATTGACCAAGTGTAAAACAGGTTGCTTGAAGCAATTTGGTTATGGTTTGATTTTGGTATATTTCTTCCTTGAGATATTTCTGTTTTTGTGTCTACAAAGTATGGAGTTAGATGAAGACCTTGATCCACAAGAGCCTTGTATGAAGAGGTGGGTGGATATGATTCCATGCCATGGTGGCGGACCTATATTTTCATATGATGAGAAATTCTTGAAATGGTTGAAGAAACAACTCATCATGATCGAATACTATGCTTATACAGGGATGGATTTCTGAGGAGATCCAGACTTAATCATTCAAGAGGGATACCAGTGGAATGATTCAAGTAAAAAAAATTTTTTTTTTTTAATTTTTAATTTTAAGTGTTTTTGTTGTATTGAGACTAGTTTTGTTTTCATCATGCAAGTATTGGACCAAACAGACCATATGGGACTTCACTGATACTGAGGTCAGTCATGTAGGGTGCGATGGTTGCTTATGATCATGAAGCAGTAAAGGAGCTCGAGGAAATAAAACATAACCTCGAGGGGTTAAACTTGGGTATACCAGATATTTAGATCGACAATCTGCCACAACGGTACCAACAACACACTACAGGAGTATCCAAATGCATAACTCATTTGCTTCGATGAGTGGGTCAAGCCGTAGTATGTTACCATGAGTATCGTGGACCTCGAGATGAATAGGATCTTGTCAGCTGTTTCTTTATCGACATGTATTGATATAAAATCTGTAGGCTTTATGTTTTCCCAACACTTTTTGTAAAACTTTTTGAAAATTTAATATAAGACGATTTCTACTTCTGTTCTATTTGGTGCAAAGTGTATATGTGAATTTTACAAATGTTGCAAATGTATATCTAATACATAATTATCTAAAGCATCCGTCAATGAATTTATATTTCTTTGAATGTATTGATAATCTAAATAGTCAAACTCTCTTTCCAAGAGACAAACCCTTAAATATACTCATAATAGAGTAGGACTTCTGATAGAATAAATGTTACTTAAATACAATACCACATGTTGAGATTCAAGTCGAACAACTAAGTGACGAATGCCAAGTGAGATGGCTTCAGTCAACAATTCAATGATTTCACTATATTTCGTGATATTGTTAGTCGCACGACCAAGGAATATACCATGTAGACTTATCAACTCATCAGTAGGCATGTAGATTTCCCATGCAATAGAAGCAAGGTTCTGAGTACTGCAACTAGCACCATCAACAAAGCCAACATAAGATGGATGGAGCTCCAACATCTGCAAACCAAGCATAATGCAAGATAAGTAGTATACATAAATCATTGAAAAAGGCAATAATAACACACCAAACTATGGTACAATATATATAAAACACTCTATCACACCATTTCATTACGAACATGAATGTAGAGAACATTATATGGTCCATTTCACTTGACACTATATGGTACTATGCCTAAGTGAGACGGTACATCAACAATCTATCGGACCATTTTCACTGCGAACATGATTGTCTAATCTGGACCATTTTCCGAACTGGAAAATGACTATCCATAAGAAATATTGGACCACTTTCCGGACTGGAAAGTGACTGCTCAACCTGGACCATTTTCCAAATTGGAAAATGATTGTCCATCAAGAATCTTGGACCACTTTCCGGACTAGAAAGTGACTGTCCAACCTGAACCATTTTACAAACTGGAAAATGATTGTCCATATATCAATAACATACCAGTGCTTCCTCCCAACCAAGGGAGTAATCACTTCCCTTTCCAATAAGTAAGTCCTCTCCATGAGTCCCAGCTTGTCCCTTAAGTACACAAACGTTTCATCTCACATAGAGGCTTTACCAAAATATCTTCTATCTGCTCATCAGTGGAGATATACTAGAGAACCAATTCTCCCCTCTGGACTTTATCACAGAGAAAATAATACCTGATCTCATGGAACATCGGGTTCTCTGAGAGCTTCACACAGCTCAAGTTATCAAAATATATCATAGTCGAATCCAACACCTGATCAAACAGTCCATAAACCAGCTTATAGAGCCACACTGCTTCTGTACAACCATCACAAGCTGCAATATACTCTGCTTCTGCAATGCTGAGTGCAACAGACTTCTATTTCCTGCTAGCCCATGATATCAGGACAAAGAGGAAACTGAAACATATATAAGAATCACTTCTTTTGTTATATGCACTCCCTTCTCAATCTGAATTGATAAATCCATGCTATTGTATATCATAACTCAAACGTCCCACGAAGACATTTCAAGGCATGCTTTGCAATTTATTCAATTCAAATGGCTAGTTTACACTTGGAACTATTTTCATAGCAAAGAAAATATCCGACTCCAAATACATCAACAAGCCATTCAATTTCTAATGCAAGGACAGGTCAACTGGATCAGAGTCTCTCAACTTCTTCAGATCTGTTATCATGGGAGTTTTCCATGGATTTGCAATCCATTATCTCGAGCTTCTGAAGAACCATTTTCGATATACTTCCTCTGTCGTAGGAATTTTTCACCATGCTTTTGTTGTACATGAGAGGCTCGACACCAAGTTGCTTGAATCTATTCAAGGTCTTCTTCCATCTGCATACATGGGTCTCTTTCAGGTGTACCTCAAAACCTTGAGGTTGCACTACATATGCTTCTTCTTCAATTACTTTGTTCAGAAGAACAATATTTACACCCATCTAATGTAAACTCCAACCCATGGATATTGCAAGAGATATAATGGCTTTGTAGAGGTATATCTGGTTAGTGGAACAGGCTGTCATCATAGTCTTCTCCCTCCTTCTGGGCAAACCCTCTCGCCCCGAATCTCGCCTTGTATATATCAAAACTTCCATTTATAAGTCTTCATGGATTCTTCAATGTACCATTTCATTGGGAATTAGCTCCCTCCTAATCCTAGCTTCATGCTTGAATGAGAAATGTCTAGAGCTTCCTTGTTTTTATTCTGAGACTGCATGTTTCTAGAATTTCTCAATCAATTGCCTCTATCTGAGAGACTCCATGTTTCCATTTACTGCATCTCTCTTTTCTTTCTGCAAAGTGTCACAAACATGTTCTGGTTTTCTTTTAATTATTGACTTCCTCTGAGTCCTATTAAGTTTGTTTCTATCTGTTATGATTGATTCCCATCTAGCGGTTGTTGCAAGCATTGTGCCATCCTTATAAACTTCTTATATGATGGCTTCCGCAAAGATTGTTCATCAAAGGTTTTCCAAAATATTTCACAAGGGTACCTTCTTGGAACAAGACAAAAAGCAAAATAAAGATCTGAGACAATATGTTTTCTTTGACAAAAAATTGAGTTAGAGAATATGATCTCAACCTTATAAGATCTTGACTAAAGTTAGCTTATAAATTTGACTAGAAGTTCATAATTCCATAACAGCCAGAGATATATCAATTCAAACCTGGAGAGTGTGTTGATCTTCTGAATTTACTAAATCCAAGATCACTGCTTTAGACAAGATCCCTTGTACATTCCCTACAAACACACTCATGCTAATGATATAGATTAAAAGAACATGTATAGGTACATACCCTTGTTACCCATCTGTGACGGTAAACCTTAGAATGACTTTGCTGGACCAGAGGTTTAGCTTCTACAGAATTGGTAAACCTCATAATGTTCCTTTCAATATATCTCTCTTGGGCACAACATACACTTTCTTCATGCTAGGTCTTTTGTATTCATGACTGCCATGTTCTGAGGTTCCTTCTCTTTTCTTGCTTCAAACTATAGTTCCATGATCTTACCTTTCACGATATCCAATACTTTATTCTTGGCAAGGATGAGGTCAATCCTTGTCTTTCATGGTCTGAAGTTAGAAACCTCTTCTAACTTGTTTTTTGACTTCATAGAGTAAGTCATGACTATTTTGACTTGGTCAACATTTGAATTTGAATTGGTCAACCTTTGACTTTGAATTTGACCAACAACTAAAACTTGACGTCTTATTTTGTTGAGAGTACCAAGAGGTGCACTAGGCTAGGGCGCACTAGGTTATATAGGAATTAGGTCAAGTGCTTCACTTAAGGTTCCTCAACATGAGGGTTAGGGTTTCTTTGCTGCAGCAAAATCTTTGATTGCAACTGCAACTACAGCTGAGAAAAAAATCCCAATATACCTTCCAGTGGCTAGATAGTGTGGGCCCATAATCTATTAGAATAATAGGTGTGATTGTTTCTACTTAGAAAATATAACAATATTATCACCCAACCATAGGCCGAAGCCACCCCTGAGCACCTTAACCTTAACATATAGAATAATTTTGGAAGCAAACCCTAGAACCAATAGCCAACCAAGGTAGCATACTTCTCTCCAAAGTTAGTGCACCAAGCAGAGAGTCCAAACCATAACCAAGGGAAAAAGTACAAACCATAACCAAAAGACCAAGTTACTACTGCAACTCTCCTCCAATCATGCGTGCCACTTGTCCTTATGCATTTGTGAGTGTGAGAGTGACAAATGAGCTCTAGCACCCTCTTATTTATAGTCCTCCAAGTGACCTAACTGGGTTGACTTCTACTTCTGGAGGATAATAATTTAATATAAATTATTATCTTGAGCTGACTTGTCTTTGAAGGTTATTTCCTAACCTTCTAGGGTTTCTCTTTCTTCCGGAATATTGTAGACTCGTCAAAGGTTACATGAAGAGGTTAATACCTCTCACATCTACCATAATATCAACAAGATGTTATTCCTCGGCCATGGTATTGGGAAGTAATTCGACTACTAGTTTCAAGGATGGTATTTCACATTTGATCGACAACATGACTTCTAAACCACATAAGGACCGAA
Source organism: Picea mariana (assembly GCA_032191745.1). Lineage (NCBI taxonomy): Eukaryota > Viridiplantae > Streptophyta > Pinopsida > Pinales > Pinaceae > Picea > Picea mariana. The sequence continues at coordinate 124,268 of JASDQU010735351.1, forward strand.
ATGGAGTAAAACTGTGGTTGTTTTGACCGAGGTTCGGTATTCCCATAATGCCAAACAAATCATCATATGCCAATTCAATTTGTGAATCCCTATCATCCTACGAAGCATCGTTGTCAAAAATTTGTTGGTGGCTTCGACTTGGCCATTGGCCTCTCGATAGTATGGAGTTGAGTTTTCATGTCATAAACCCAACTTGGTGGTTAATTCCAACATCATGTAATTTCTAAAATGAGTGCCATGATCGATGATAAAGGCTTGGGGCACACCGAATTGAGCAATAATATGATTAAAAATGAAAAGGGTTGTAGTTTTCTCGGTGTTATTGAATGTAGGCATCACCTCGTCCCACTTAGTGAAATAATCCACGACAACAATAATATACCCATTCCTCCTATTCAAGTGAGGGTTACATGTCATGAAATAAATTCCTCATTTGGAAAATAGACCAACGAAAACTATAGGGTGAAGAGGATCAAGAGATGCACACAACTTACGATTGTATATCTGACACGCATGACACTTTTGGACCGCAATGATGCAATCCTTAAACAATGACGACCAAAATATCTGGCTCATAGAATTTTTTGGGCAATGGCATACCCTAACACATGACCACCACATGCTCCATTATGGAAGTCATTAAGATCTCTCTCAACTTCTTCGTGTGTTAAACACCATCTAAAAATAGAATCAACACCACGATGATAAAGGGTATCACTAACAATAATGTATTATCGAGCTTGGTATCAAATTCAACGTCGTTCAGAACTAGACAAATCATGCCGAAAAGTTTGGGTTTGGAGATAAATTATGATATCTCTATACCATGGATCAGAGTAACTGATCAAAAAAATATATTCATCAGGAATCAAATCTTCTGCCACACTTTTTGTTTCAGTTGAGGGAAAGTCACAAATCAACTCAACAAAAACCAAATGTTTCTTTGACTTGGCTTTCTGAAATTCCAAATCAAACTCTTGTAGGATAACAATCCATTTGGATTATTTCCCCCCCAACACCTGCCTAGTCATAATATGTTGCATGGGGTTGTGATCAGAAATGATGGTGGTTTTACACAATAGGATGGAGTGACGGAAACTTTGGACAACTTGAACGACAACCAATGCCAATTTCTCCACATGTGAATATTTTATTTCAAAAGTTGTAAGAATCCTACTTAATTGTAAATCACATGTTCATCATGCGATTCATCATCTTGGACAAGCACCATAGCAATGGAATTGTCAAAAGCAACAATGTACAAAATGTAATATTGACTGTAATATGGGGGATGCAATAACGGTGTATGAGTTAATGCATGCTTCAAAGCATCAAATTCCTTTTGAGCGATGTCATCCCAAACGAAGGGAACCCCTTTCTCAAGAAGTCGAGTAAAACCTTTGGTCGATTCAATGTATTTGGGAACAAATCGATGTACAAAGTTTGCCTTCCCTTGAAAACATCAGAGTTGGCGTAACGTTGAAGGAGGAGGTAAGTTCACAATTCCCTCAATCTTCAAGGGATCAACACAAATCCCTCACTTGGATATGATGAAACCTAAGAGTCGTCTTGATTCCACACAAAATACACATTTATGTGGATTTAAGCGAATATTGTAATGTGAACATCTAAGGAATATGGCTTGTAGATGTGTCAAATGATCTCGATGTTGCATGAAATGTGCAGGAAAATAATCAAGATATGGTTGAAAATATGCTTAATGTCTTGAAATACATAAGACATAACTCATTGAAAAGCAGCACCGACATTCTTAAGACCGAAAGGAATATTTTGATAGGAAAAAGTACCCAAAGGACAAATAAAAGCAGTTTTATGTTCATATGATGGTAGTATGTTTATTTGATTATAGCCGAAGAAACCATCCATGAATGATAATATTTCACTATCGATGCAATCATCAATTATTTGGTCGATAAAATGGGTTGGATAATTGTCTTTCAGACAAGCTCGATTAATATCCCTATAATCAACACATACACAGATTGTTCCTTATTTCTTCGTGATGGGAACAATATTGGAAACCTAATCAGTCAGAGGTACAGGATAAATAAACCTACTTTAAGAAGTTTTTCAACCTCGGTTTTAATAGCAACGAATTTTCGTGGATGAACATGATGAAGCTTTTTCCGAATAGGCTTGGCTTCAAGATATTCTGTAATTTCGTGAATGACAATTTGTGGGTTGATACCAGGAATTTCCTCGTAAGACCAAGAAAATGCATCACAAAATTATTTCAATAGGTCCGTATAAGTTTGAATTTCACCAGAAGAATGAGATGCACCTATATGAATGTTTTCCACGATATTAGGTTTTACCGAGATATTTATTGGCATAGTAATTGATTTGTTCCCTAAATTCCATTCAAATAAAACATCATGGGTTAATATGGGAGTTCATAATACCTCATATGGAAATGAATATTCAAAATGAATTTCAATAGTCTCGAGCTTAGGGAGAAACGAGGAACGATGATGAATATCATCCCATGGAGTTTCTTCCAAAGACATAATCTCCATGATACTTTCATCAATAGGGAAAATATCACCGAAAGGATAAAGAGATGTAGTGGAAATAAGCCAAGAGGATTGAGAGTATTCAACTAAAATCGGATGTATTGGTCAATAGTATCAGAACTAGTCATAGAGGTAGACTAGATGGCTTGATAAGCCAACTCAATCAGACTAAGTGGCATTTGGTCGCCATAACTTTCATATTGTGTAGGACTTGGTACTACCCAGGGATCATATGATTCAAGGAAACTACTAGCACCAGTGGAAATCATGTTTATTTGAGAGACAACAAGAGAAATATTGAGCGATGGGAGCGGAAAAGTTCCCATTAGTGATGACTCTTTTAAAAGACCGACTCCAACATCCTCGTAAGTAGATGAACTTTGTTCTATGAAATGAACATTACCAATGCATGAATCAGAATTAAAGTAGGCAAGCTGGTCTACCGTGACTATTTTTCCTTAATGAGGAAAACGACGTACACAAAACAAGGTAGAAAACATGGTGGACATGGCATAAATCCAACTACAGCTTAGTAAAAGGTTATAGTCGAGGGGTGCTTCAACCACTTCTACTTGAAAAGTAATTGTTTTACCTTCTAATTCGATTGGAAATGCATTGAGCACTCCAAAAGGTTTAAATCCTCTATTGTCAAATCCTTTTAACATATTAGGTGATTGATTGATTGAAGGAGAACCAAAAAATTTCCAACAACTGATAGACATTATGTAGGTTGAGGCTCCTTTGTCAATAATAGTACAAAAAAAGGTTTTCTCCCACATGATAACTTGAATTTGAAAAGCAAGTTAGTGGGGAAGTATTGGAAGATGAGTTTCAAAATAAAAAAAACTATCATATTCACATCACTCGGATCAAATCCACCAATAGTTGAGAATAATTTTCTTTGTTTCACAGGGAAACTTTGAAGGACTTCGAGGGACGACATCACAGAGGGTGCTTGAGCTAAGTCTTCTACAATATTGTATTTTTGAGTAGTTCGTGCATGCGGGTTAAAGGTCAAATTAATAACAACACCTTTCGGAGGTGGTTAGATCACTATGTCAGAACAGGGTCAATCAATTTGAAGCGCACCAATAGTAGGTGAAGTAGACATAGCTGTAGTAGTAGAGGTAGAAGGTTGATCAACAACACTTCTAATGGAAGGAAGATAGTCTTTGGTTCGTGTTGGTACAAAAACATCTTCAATGTTTTCTTGACAAATAAGTACATAAGAGCTTCCTGAGGCAAAGGGTTGATCTTGCGCAACCATTTGATTCTACTGAGATGGGAAAGGATTTGTCAAAATGACATGTGCATTTGAAGTTCCTTTAAGAAAAAAATTAACATTAGCACGACGTGGACAATCCTTAGTATAATTTTCTTCTTCACAAATGAGACAAGGATATTTAGGCTTGCGCTTTTGCGTATCCTCAACAGGTTGAGTTTTGGGTTTCTCCTGTTGTGGGGCATTTTGCTTGGATTTTCCTTTTCCCTTTTTCATATTTCTAGGTTGTTGGTATTTGTCAGTTGTTGTGGACTAGACTGTATTAATCTAGTAAGTTTTACTAGGAGTATTAGTAGGAGTTGAAGTGTTTTTATTGGTAACGATAGGAGTAACCTTAGGGTTGGATTGACCAGAAGGTTTACTCGTATATTCTTGGGTAAAAAAACCCACCACACCATCAGTGATGTGAGATTCTGTAGGAGGTATAGTAGTTGGATTAGTTGATGCACGAGGAGACTATAGAATGAGATCATATAACGTGCCAAATTGTGAATAAACAAGGTCTAAATATTGAGCACAAGTGATAGATTTCTCCTCAGTTACAAAACCACCCATAGTGACATCACATGAAATAAAAGGTAATAATGAATTGGTACACCAATCTGCCAACAATTGGTATGATATACTTGCTTTTATCAAATGGCGTCATCGTCTCCATTTATGGATATTATCGAAAATATGAGTCGATGTCAATTTTCATAATGAGGTTAAAATTTTTGTGCCAATTTCTTAATGAATGGGCAGTTCAAAGTGATTCAAAAAATCTATTGCCAACGAATTGAAGTCTTGAAAAGTTCCTCATTGTAATTGTATATAGCACTTATCATCACTCCTAGTAAGAGTGCGCTAGAAAAGACGTAAATAAATAGAATCATCATTTAAGGAATTCAAAGAACACCATAAATGACAAGTCATAACATGATTTGATTGGTCTTCCCCGGGTTTTCCATTGAATTTTGGAATATCACTTAGTATCTTGGCAGGGATAGGCTGCCAAAATGGAGAATGAAAAATGGGATCATTCGTTATCCGTGATAATTCAGGTAAGTCTAATGTTTCCAGGAATGGTAATTGTCTATTAAAAGTGGGTTGTTGAAATGTGATATATTGGTGACCATCATAAGGATTAGCTCCCAGGGAAGGAGGATGTCCCTATTGAGAATATTCTTTTGCTATGGGCATCTGAATTCCACCAGGATGGTACAACTGATAGGGTTGTCCCATAGCCGTTTGTGTGCCAATAACATAAAATGAAGGAGTATATGCTTGGGAAGGTTGGACAATAGGAATTTGAGTTCCACCATCCCCACTGACTTGAGATAAATGTGATGGAGTACTTTCCATGCTAGGGAATGGAGTACCACTAAATATTTTTATACCAATGGGTTGCATAAATACTAATTGAGAGGGTCCTCCAGTGGGGGTTGCTATAGAAGGTTGTTGACCAATAGGAGGTATTTAACCAAAAGGAGGTTGTTGACCAAAAGGAGGGTAAGTTCTAGAATGGAAATTTCCAATAGGAGTTTGTTGTCCAAAAGGAGGATTTATTCAAGTTAGCGAAGGTTACACCAAATAGGAAAACATGGTCCTACAAAAGGTTCCCCCCTAGCAGGAACAAATCCCACAACAAATTGATTGAAATTAAAAGGTATAGATAGCCCTACAGACAGTTGACTAATGGTCAAAGACACAGATGGTTCTATAGATGATTGAATTGGAGCACTCATCCCACTCTTCAAACTAGTTTGTTGAATAGATCTAGAAGCAACATTTGTTTGCAAGGTTTGTACCATACTTGAAACAGATGTACTAGACAAACTAGGCATACCAGTTGACCAAGTATAATGAAAAAGTGAGGCACTAGTCAAAGCTCCAGAAAAGGTTTCGTTGAGTGATTGATACCTAGGAGGTATGGAAGGTCCACCAAAGTCATAAGACACACTAGATCCACTATGTACAAAATTTTCACTCGTATTAAGAGGTGAGGTTTGCATTCTGGTACTTCCTAATATAGATTTTGTAGATGTTGACTAAACCATGGTCGACCTAGTGAAAAAAGATAATGGCGTATGTAAAAAGGGAGTTCGACTATCCACAATTAAAGACTAATACCAAGCATTGTTCCACCATGGAGATATAATTAGTGTAGGTAATTGAATAAGAAGAGTTCCTTGTAAGTCAATTATAGGTGGATTAAAATGAAGATGAATCTCTTCCGAAATATCATCTATAGTAACAAAACCAGCCTCTGAAGAGATAGAATCTTGAGAACTAACTTGTATAGAAGTTAATTCCAATCCATTTGAAACGATAGAGTTTCAAGGAGTTATAGGTGATGGGATAGATACTGAACTTAGCGAAGGAAGAGTTTGTTGAGGAATAGAAAGTAAAGGTGTTCATACTAAACTTGGTGAAAGAGGAACATTCTCTTCTATTTCAGGTTCAACAAGTTCAGGTTGAACAATCTTAATTTCGACAGGTTCAGGTTCAACAGTCTCAGTTTCGACAGGTTCAGGTTCAACAATTTCTATACTTGCAATCTCAGGTTCCTTAAGTTCTAAAGTATCAGTTTGTACTACCTCAAATTCTTTTATTGTTTCAAATCGTTCTTTGATTTTCAGTTGTATAGTTTTAGGTTGTGTAATCTCAATGTTTGAATCTTCAGGTTGTGATACTTGTGGTAGTTCAAGAGGTAAACACTGCATTCTACGATAATGACGAAGATGTTCGGCCACTATAAATTTTACTAACAATTACCAATTATACCTATGGTCTACTAGGGAAAACAAACAACACTCGCTAAAAATTTAGGAAGCAGACATACAAACAAAAGATCTTCTCACAATGAAACACTAGTTGGTGATGAAATCCAACATCGCGAGATCAATATGAGAAGGGGATAGGATAGAGTGGGTGGAACAATTACGTTGGCGACCTTCTTAATGAAATTACACCCTGGTGCAAGCTCCTGCATGGTAAAACCATGGGTTATCCTCCAAGGAGCCCAAGTGAGTTTGACCAACGTGTGTCCCAGGTGCAATAAAATTTTCCCCTTCGTCGTCACCTCATGTATAAACCCTAAAGATAAAAGACACTAAGGCCACTACTTACAACAACAAAATTATGGGGAAACAGTCGACAATCAGGTATACACGTATGGGTAGGGAAATTAAGGCCCAAAATCCCCTTGAGAGTTTCCTCTCAAGTGAATCCCAAGTGTCTTTTGACACTATTTTCAATACGTGTAGACCACACCACCAAGACCACAAAGCATGGTTAATTACTATGCTGGCCCCAATGTGACCTTCTGATTGACCCTTGTGTGAGAAGGGCTGCCAGAAAAGTGATGTGGAAAATAGATTTTTCTCCCAAACTCAAGATTCTAAGTTTGTTTTGTAGCTTTGGCGAGTTAACCTCAACACTTATCCCAAATCCCTACAATAAATATAATGTTGGTTTGCTACCAATAAAAATTATCGAATAAATTTTATTAGCATTAATTTTACAGTTGTTGTTTACTCAAAGGAAAATGGTGTGGACAAGATGATGTTTTGACCGAATCGAAAAGATGCAAAGAGATGAAAATGAAATATTTCACTTCAATGAAATCTATATTACGAGAGGGAGAAAAATTTTATATTCCCAGATGCACAATGTCTCGAATTTTCATAAATGCCAAGAAATTTACTACTCAAAACAACTAAAAATGCCCTCCAACTAATGCAGTGTAAGAATCAAAACTTTGGTTTTCAAAGATAAAGCTAAATAGATAAACAACAAATTTCTTTAAAAGAAAAAGTAATCCAGGCAATGTGTAATTTTTTCAGTTTTGGAAAATAAAGTATTCAATAAAAAGAAAAACTCTCTTTTCACCAAATAATCCAAAAACAAACACTTTGGTAACAACAATAAAAAGCTATACTAAAAAACACTCGAAGACAAAGCTAAGATATTATACCTCTTTCAGAAGTAAGCAAAAATTTCCAAAAACAAAGCTAGCAATCATGAAAAAATCCTAATAATGAAACAATGGTCAAAATCAAACTTTAAAACTGTCAAGAAGACTGTTAATAAAACCTAAAATTCACAGCAAGAGACAGATCCTAGATCTAGGAAGGAAAGAGTAAATAAAAATTGTTTTTTCAAGCAGTGTCACAAGGTATTGTGCAACACAGTGTGACAACAAATAGTGTCGCAGGTTACAGACCAGTACAGTGCGACAATGTCGGTCTGTGTCTCAAAAGGAGAGTGCGACAATAGTTAAAAATTTGGAAAAAAACAAAAATTATGGAAAATTTCTAGTGAATTTCAAGGTCTAAATATCAAATAGTATCAAGCAATGACTCAAAGAGATAAAGCAAGGAAAGGAAACAATACCAAGAGAAAAAATCTAGAGGATTGTTCCCCAATGGAGTCGTCAATTTTGTTGATGGATAAATCAATCAATGCAGACACACACCAATCTCCCTAGCTTGGAAACTCAAAGATAGAACAAAACAACACAAAACATATTACTTAGATTCATACAATCAAAATACTGATAAGTAAGGACTCATGCCTCTTTACCGACGATTGTCCTCACTAATTGTAGCTCCCATCTTGATTCAAAGGATTTTGAATGGAAACCTTCATAACAAAACAAACCAACCAGTGAAATCAAGAATAATACTTCGACAAATCTATACAAATGACCAAGGAGAATGTACTGACAATTAGCAATGAACAATATTTATAGGGAAGAAAACATGTTACTCCATTAATAATAATGGAATAATTACAACCAATGCCTTGGTGTTGTGAGGCTCTTTCCAACGGTTCATTGCTCCAATGCCTACATTGCTTCCATGACTTCCATCGCCATCAACCGAATAATTTGACATAAGAATCTCTCAAGGCCAAAGAACAATCTTCTAATCACAATTCATAAGCTAAATCTATCAACCATTATTCACAACTAGTTATTCTCCATTAGCTATTAGCCTTTTCTCATAAGAGAAGTATCCTTTTATAGATTTAAGAGGAGGTTAGGATGAGAGGTTAGGATCTCCCCAAATTAGGAGTACAGGTGAGATCCAAACCGATTAGAGGACACCTCATTTTTGAAGCTTCTCTTCTAGAAACTTCACGAATTTCTCCTTTTTCCTTCCTTTCAAACAATATCGCACCCTATGAACTAGAAACATGAGACAGTGTCATAAGCTTCAGTGGTGTAACATGAAACACTTAAGAGTGTCACATGCTGTAACATGCGACACTTTCATAAAATAGTGTTTTTAATAAACTCTGACTTTTTTTCAGGGAAAGACCTTTCTTCAGTGATCATGACTTTTAAGCTTTGGACAATGAAAAGTAGGTGAACATTATCAGTTGCGACAAAATAATGTGTAAAAATGACGGCTAGAGAATTTAAAGTGGGAGAGCATGTTCTTTTCAAAGTGAAGCCCAAAAATAGCTCATTAAAGTTTGGCATCTGTAAAAATCTAGCAGCCAGATTTTGTGGTCCACTTCAGATATTGGATAGAATAGGGCTAGTTGCATACATGCTTTCATTGCTTGCTTCCATGGATGTGCATAATGTATTCCATGTCTCTTTTTGAAAAAGTATGTACATGATCCTAACAATGTTATTTATTAGTATTTGATTTAGGTGAAGCCAGAAGGAGACTTCCAGGTCCAACCAATGCACATATTGGATGTGAAGGTCAAGGTGCTCCATAATCAAGCGATAGGATCAGTAAAGTTTTAGTGGACCTGCTATGGTCCTGAAGAGGCTACTTGGGAGCATGAAGATTCCATGCAAACAAGGTACTCGCGACTTTTTGAAGACTTCTGAAATTTTTATTTCTATTTTGTATATGCATTAAGGACAGTGCCAAAATAAAGGGGAGGGGAATGCAATACCTCGGCTTTGAGTCACCGAATTAATAATGCATTTTGAACATATGATATTTAGGTTGGTGAGCCGATATGTTTGGGCCAGAGTGCTTGTAAATTTAAAGGACGAAGATCTTAGAAAGTGTAATACTTTGAATATATTAATAAAATACATCGCTGGCTACAATAAGGACAAGGACAGAGATACGGGACTAAAGGGGATAAGTTATTTTATTGTATTTTATTTACCCATATTGGATTTAGTTGGGAAAAGTAGTTACATGATATTTTTGGGGGAATGCCATGTGGTGCTTTATTGCATGTAATTGTATAAACTCTACTCTTGGGATGTTTGGGGTTTTGTTCACCATTCATTGTTCCTCGTTTTATAGTTCCTCATTCATTCTTTCTCTTAGTATGTCCATGGGAAACGAATTATGGGGAGAGAAGAGTTATTTCTTGTTGGTTGTAATAAATTATTTATTAGTCTAGGGGGAAATGGATTCATGTGTGTATGATAATAATGATAGTTGATAGAGAATCATTGAAAAATAAGAATCCTTGGGGTTTTCGACATTGATATTTTCTAACCAGCAACACCAGAGCCCTGGAAAAGAATTGGAATGTCCTGAGGGATTGCATTGTAGAGAAAGGGGTTCATTTCTTTGGGTTGTGTGGGCTGAAGGGGAAGAGAGATGGTAAACTAGGATTTGTTGTGTGGTTGAGAAAATTGTGAGAGATTGATAGTTGGTTGTGTGTTAGAGTCATCCTAGGACCTGTCCTTGTGGATTCAAAGCCCTGGATTGAGGGAAACCTGCTGTTGATATTTGGAAGAACAATGTTTATGGTTGGGTGGAACATCCGATGTCTGCATCCAGTTAGTGAATGGTTAATCTAAAGATAAGTGCTCTCTGTGTTTTTTGTGAATTCATACTCAGTTATGTATTTATTATCTCTGAAATATGTGTTTATAATGTGCATGCTTGTTGTTAATGATTTTCATAACCTATTATTCATTTTTGTATGGTTTAGCATGTTCTTGATTATCACGTGTTAGTAACATGTTTCTTGATTAAAAAAAATTCAAATTTTCCCAAGAAGGAAAATTTAGAGGTACCCAGGTCGATGGGTACATTACAATTTGGTATTGAGAATTATTTTGTAAGAGACGTGGCCCTGACTAGTGGTCTGGGTACATCACATATGGTCTGAGGCAAGCTCCACGAGCTTGGTACAACTACATTGATTCCTATTTTCTCAAAAATGGGTTTAGCAAAAACAATAATGAGCACACACTTTACACCAAAACTGATCAACAATGTAATATTCTAATTGTTTGCATTTATGTTGATGATATGATATACATAAGACATTTAATGTTGGATGATTTCAAAGAATCCATGAAGATAGAGTTTGAAATGTCTAATCTTGGTCTTATGAAGTGTTTTCTTGGAATTGAGGTTGAGCAATCTACACAAGGTATTTTTATTTGTTAGCAGAAGTATGCCACTCTTATTTTAAAAAGGTTTAGAATGGATAAAAAAAACTAGAAGATACACCAATTGCAATAGGTACAAAGTTAAGAAAAGAAGATAAAGCATCAACATTTGATCCTACTTTGTATGAGAGACTTATAGGCAACCTCATTTATCTTATAACTACCAGGCTAGATATCATGTATGGAGTAAGATAAATTTCGAAATTCATGGAGTCTCTTGTTGTACTATGTTGTCATTGATGTCAAAGGGTTTATTTCAAGTGATGTCATAGTGATGTGTTGTCATTGATTTCAAAGAAATTTGTATCATTGATGTCATGTCATGGTTGATAGGAAGTACCAAATGGATGAACTCCAAAGTATAAAGTATAAAGTATAAATACACCTCAAGGAGTCATTCACAAACACACTCACACACTTATTCATTGATTATCTTTCTTGTGAATGTTATAGTCTAGTGTTTTGGTTTATTGGTTTACGATGACAATTTTCTAAGGTAGCGAACGAAAGGAAGTGCGAGATTCTAGGGATTGAAGTGGAGAGGTGAAAAATATGAGAAAACCCTAATTTGGGTCATCCTCGCGGGTTGCACTATACTCGTCAAGTGAGGAATCCTCACGAGTCAACTAGTGTGCAACAAGCGAGGCATTGATAAATTTTGGAAAAAGGCTAGTAATAGGCTACAAAAGCTGAGCAAGGTAATGATATCAATGGTATGATGTTCCAGGTCAGTGATAGAGCTACAAGTATGAGTACATGCTTATGTTGAAGGGTGTATGATGATCGTACCTGGTTTACTTTTGAAGTATAAGATTGAGGTATATCCTTGATCTATTTATGCACATCCTTGGTACATGTTTAGAGGCACTATTGGTTGTATAATACTTGATGTAGTGAATGGTTTTGAGGCATATCCATTGAAGTGTATTGTTGGTTCATGTCTGAGTTTTATTGGTATATATTATGGTGCAATGTGAGAGGCTCTTGTTGGTGATCTTGATATATGCTTGGTACTCATTTGACACATATTCTTGGCATGTGGTTGAGGCACTTCATTGATGATATCTTTTGGTATATGGTATGGTGTTGATGTACATGGTTGGCACATGGTATGGTATAGGTGTTGATGATACAGTTGTTGGTGCATGGTTGATGCACTTGTTGTGGTACAGGTGTTGATACAGGTTTGGTGCATGGTTGATGCACTTGTTGTGGTACATGGTTGATGGTACATGTTGATGCATAGTTGATGCATGGTACTGTCTTGGAGTTGGTGCTCTTTTTAGTTGGTGTTGATAAACAATCGGAGATTGTAGTCTTCATGTAACAACATAATACAAAATCTTACACATATATCTGGTGTTCATTGTGTTCATTATGATGGTTCATAGTTATCTATTATTGATGAATGTTGTTGATATATGTTTACATGCAATAGTGAATGCATAATAATGTTTGAAGTGGTTGCTAACTAAAGGAAGAAAGAATTGTAAAAAGAGCCACACACTGATTCACCCCCTCCTCTCAGTGTGGTCAGTGTGTCAAACATCTCCCAAAGACTCTCATTGGATAGTTGGTAAAATAATATTAAGGTATATTTCACATACATTACATTATGAAATTTAGTATTCCACTTCCAAAGACAATATTCTTGTTGGGTACATAGACAATGATTTTGCAGGAAACATTGATGATTGGAAGAACACTTATGGTTATGCATTCCATTTAGGTACATGCTTAATCTCATGAGCATCCAAGAAACAACCCATTGTCACAATATCTTTAGCTAAAGTAGAGTATGTAGCATCTACATCAACAACATGTCACCCTATATGGTTGAGAAGACTCTTAAGTGATCTTGCACATGAAGAGAAGAAGCCAACTCCCATCTTTTGTGACAATAGTTCAACCATTTCACTATCCAAGAATCATGTGTTTCATTGAAAAAGTAAATACATTGACACTCACTATCATTTCTTCATGATGTTGTTAATGATGGAAACATCATTCTACATTTTTGTAAGTCTTGAGATTAACTAGCAGACATTTTCACCAAACCATTGACACAAGACAATTTTGAATTTCAAAGACAACACTTAGGAATTATTTCTATTGCTATTTGTAATTGTTGAAATTAAGGTAATGAATCAATGAAGCATCATCTTCGAGGATAATCATTTTCTGGAATGATCATCTTATTGGCTTATTATCTTAATGTTTGGTTGTTCTCTTTGATTTTGTCGAAGAATGTGTCTCTTAAACTATACATCTTGAATTAAGTTGTAAAATTTGTCCTTACTATATAATTAGTCATTTTCCATGTGTAGTGGACACTTTAATGCATAATCAAATAATCAAGAGACTCACAAAGGATTTGTAAATAATCATTGAAACATTAAATTCCAAAATCTTTAAACATACTTTAAAATATATTTGATATTAATCTTCTCCCATACTTTGAATAAAGATTGCTTCACTTTTACCCATTTGACATTGTGAACTCAATTTCTCTATCTATGACACAAATATATACATAAAAAGTTTACACTATACATATCCATTATCATTGAATGTTATTTCTGCTAAGGCCATTTAAATAAAATGTCATGGAGTCTTTACAGGGATGGAATGCCATTGAGGGTTCTACTTGTGATTGTTTCTTCATCAGAATATAGGGATATAAATCCTTATGCATGTACTAAACATGCATTTTACATAGCTTATTAGCAAGGCCATTCTTAGTTCTTGGTAGCACCACCAAACGCTACTTAACCCAACCAGTCACTGACTTCTTGGTAGCATCACCAAAACCACTTAAAACTACTACGTTATTTTTTGGAATGATCAACCAAGCATATACAATGCAGTGGAGCCAGCCAAATTTAGCTAGTCTAGGGAAATTGATAGAACTTGTCAACGTAATGACTTCCACCTCTAGTTTTTCCCTTTCCAGTTTGGCACTTTGGCATATGATCAATCCGCATTACACCTTCCAACCAATCATATTACAACTTCAGCAAGCACCACAGGTTTAGATTGTGCATTATGTTCCCTATGGAAATCTGCTCAAGATTTAATCTTCCAACAAAATATCAGTAGCCAACTCTCTAGAATAAAGCTAATGAGGAGGATAGCAATAAGAAACCATACAGTAGCACCATATGATCCACCAAACCAGTGTTTCAGTCTTCCTCGTATTATATAATTTATGTCCATCTCCATGCTATCTTCTCAACACCAAAATTTCTTAGGCATTGTTAAAATTTAGTTCGCGATTTCCATACTTTCCCAATATAAATTCTTACAAAGATTGAGGTTTTTGGGTAAAGAAATTTGCAGTAGAAATTTTGTTTGACTCATTTTGGGCGACCTCTGCGGAATCTAGTAAATGACTAGTGGCAGAAATGGTTAGATCCATTGCTCACATTGCATGTGGGGAGATGTGCATCTTATTATATTTAGTTGGTCAAGAACATTTGTGCAATGTGCATCTTGTTCAGGTTCAGAGAATTTTGGTATTCAATTAAGAATCAAATGTAACTTTTCAATACATAGGCTCGAAGCCATTACAACATACTCATTATGAGCTTTATTCATGTCATTATGAGAATTGAATCAGGGTGGGAAGATAACAATCATTCCTCACAACCATCCAAACTAAACTCAATTGACATTTGGAAACCATCTATATATATTCTACAATTAGTGAAAATGCATTAAAAGGATAGCTAACCTATATAGATGCATTAAAAAAGCCTACTAAAATAAAATTCCTGTCGACGTACATGGTTGTAGTGATCATCCTCTGACGAAGTCTAAGATCCTTGCTTGATCCAAATATAAAATGAGAAAATTGGAAACAATCACTAAATGGATGGTTGACAATTTCACCTTACCCATTTATGGTTTTGGAAAGTTATAAATGTTATGTTTGATTTGGTTGGTTTCAGGTGGTCATTGGTCGATGATCTATCAGTACTTAAATTTAATCATAATGATCTACAAAGACATATTGGCCACTGAGATGTACAAACAAAGCATAAATTATGGATGAATGGTTTAACAATGATATACATCTCAACAAGTGTTTTCAATATTTTTTTTATGGTTCAGAATAACTAATGTTCGTCATGTAATTCAACATGGGAATGCATTGCAAGATTTTGTTGTAGTTTTTCTGCATATACATCAATGTTTTTTTGAGCTCTATGTATTAGAATTATTGATCTAAAACATAATGGAGCAATGGGTGACTATAAGGTTCATAGGAGGTCACATTGGATTTTAGTAGAAATATTATTAGGTGCATAGGAGGTCAAGTTGAATTTTAGTAGAAATATTATGTTAACTCTAGTATTTAAATACTAGATCCTAGTTGTGTGTATTGGATGTTAGATTTGATGATTCCTTACTTTTATTGACAATATGTCGTTCAAAATGGGTTTCTATTAAACCTTGAATGGATATTGTTTCTTGTTGTTTTAAGGTCTCTTGACATAGTTCTTTGTTAGGAAATAAAAATGCAAGAGAAATAAAAATATCAAGAATATAGCAACATGCACACATAAATTACATGAGATTTATCTTGGAAAAACCTTACTGGAAAAACTAGCCAACAAAACATCTATTATTTCCCATTCCCCACTTCAAGTTTATCCTAACATTCCCGACTTTAAACTTGACTGGGGTTTCCCACGACCAAATCTGGCCAAACCTCCCTCAAAGTCATGGTATCTAGGAATCGCGCATGCTTCCCCTATCACCTAGGTCTACATCTAGACTTTACTAGTAAAATTTCAAACTCGGGGTACGCATGCATAACTAGGTCTTATAGTAGTACGTCCATTAACATTCAACTCCATGATTTTTTATTTTTTTCATTGTTGCTATCATGAAACTTATGTCACCATTCTCTTTCCTTATTATTCCTCCATATCTTGATGCTCTCTTCTTGGTAGATCTGCAACCAGACAATAGATCCAACCATGCTTGGCATATCTATTAGATCTGAGCATCGAAGCCATATATCCTTCACACACTCCTAGCCAAACTGGCCAAGTGTGTCTTCATCACTTACCTTCAAGCCCTTTGCATGCACATGCATAATACACACAATATAATGAAGTATCCAAATCATTTTAAAGGCTTCATTACATGTAATCCATGAGAATAAAACCATGGGTAACTAATACCATGGGCCCAAAAACCACTTGTTTACTTAAAAATATATTTGACTCTTTTACCAAACCACTTGTTTACTCAAAATAGATTTGACTTTTTTACATACTCAAGTTTATCCTAGCATTCCCCCCTTTAAACTTGACTTGGGGTGTCCCTTCACCAAATCCAGCCAAAGTGGCCAAGTGATCCTTTACCACTCACCTCTGAGCCCAACATCCCTGAAAGTCTATAATCAGGAATCCCACATGCTCCCCTTCTTTTTCCACCTAGGTATACATCTAGAATTTACCTACAATTTACTAGGGGTACGCATGCCTAACCTGTAATGTCCCTTTCCAAATGTTCTCACCAGGAGATTGACATAATAACCTAAGTGATTGCCATAGGCTATAGTCAGTGGAAAAAGGGGATTAATTAATTATTTAATGTCATGGAGGATGAAAAGTAACTTTTTAAAAGTGACATTGAGTAATTAATTAAAAGGGTGTTTTTAAGTGACTCTAGTTTATAAAGTCACTTTACTATATTAAAAGGGTAAAAGGGTTAGAAAATGGTCAACAAGGAAATAAAAGGAGAATGAGGGTGCCTTCTCTCATTATGCAATTGTTATTTTCCTAAAAATGATTTTGAGAGAGCTCTTGTGGCTTTGGCTCTTGGGATGAAAAACCCTAGAGGAAGATTGGGTTCGATGGTGAGACTATCCACCCTAGTCGATCGTGGAGGAGAGATCATACTCAAATTTTCTCATTGTGCTTCATTGTGACAAAGTTTATCATCTTGGTGATGGATTTTTCTTATTGTGGTTGAGTTCTTATTTGTGGCTGAGTTCTCATTTGTGGCAGCTGAGCGTCATAGTTTGGGGTTGGTTATTGGTTTGAGGATGCCAAATTTGTATTTGTTGGGTCATACCATCTCATTTGGGCTGATTTTCTCATATTGGGATTGAGTTGTAGGATGAGAAGGAATTTCCTTTGTTGTTGGACGAGTTTTGGTTAGAGAGGCTGAGTTTACTTCTTCTGCAGGTTGAGTTTTCTTATGGAAGGTCAAGTTTCCATCTGTTGGGAAGGCGTATCTCTATTGTAGGAGAAATTTTTACCTGCATGAAGGGTAGATTTCCCATTCTGAGCAAAGTTGTATCTCTGTGTGACCGATTTTTCCATTGTGGAAGCCATTTTTATCCTGGAGAGTTTGATATGAGACCCAAATCATTCCCATCTTGTAATAGGTCAGATAAATAATAAAATCCAGATCAATTTAATGATTTTCACCTGATGTTTTTGTGAGCTATTTGCATTAGACATTTGTTGTTATAATATTGTATGTAATGTGAAAACATGTCTCGGCATTATATTCTCATTATCCATCAGAAAACATATTAAGAAAACCCAAAAGAAACATCACAAACCAAACAATAGTAGTAAAGGAGATTTTTGGTAGTGAAACTGGCCATGAAGACAAACTATTTGATGAAAGGTCTAAGCCAGGAAACCCTAAAATTACTACAACAGTAGCAGAGAAACTATATCAGTCCTAAGAAAAGTAAAAAAAATTAGCGGGGATATTATAGTGGTATCAGAGCCTCATTACTACCAGCCTGAGGGGGTTTATTATTTTACGAGGCAAGAAGATGAGGGATATATCACTTATAGAAGTAGAAGGCAACGACGGGTAGAAAACATATTCCACCTAGAAAGAGAAGAAGAGGGTGAACCAGAGTCAGAACAAGAGGGAAACATAGGGGACAACAATAATGAGGACATGGCTACATAGATCCTAGAGGGTTTATCCAGTAGGCATAAATAACCGGTACAACTCATGGCTCAGTTAATCAAAAGTACCCAAGCAAACCAGAACCATGGGGCAAACAATGGTTTGGTGGGCACTAATGGACACAATGGGAACCAAAACCATAGGGATAACAATGGTGCGGGGGGTTCCAATGGGAACAATGGGAATAATGCAAAAGGCAACAACCATCACATTCCCACACAAGTTGGCACTAGGAACATAGATAGAATATTTCCTATAACTCTTATGCCTCAGTTCTTGGGGGATCAATAAACATGAAATCAAGGGCAACAAGGACAAGGTGAAACCTTTGATGATTATTGGAGGGAGTACTAGGCTCTTGGTGAGGATTTTCTGGAAGCCGTGTCACTACATGACTATTGTACCATCAAATACATGAAAAAACCAAGGGATTTCAATAGGATTTCACAAAACATTGATCTCATGCAAAAGGTTGGAAAGTTATCCATTCCTTCCTTCGATGGTTCCAACAAGTGCACGAATAGAGCATGGGTACACAAGTTGGAAAAATACTTCCAACTCAACCATATGAAAGAGGCAGAATTGATTAAATTTTATACCTCGCACTTAGATGGAGAGGCCCATGAGTGGTCGTACCATGGATTGGTCACTCTGGGACATGCCAACATTACCTCCTATCTGAACTTCACACAAAAGTTGATGGAGAGGTCTGAAAAGAAGGATCCATAATTACATTTCAAGGAGTTGGCACAACTCAAACAATTTGGGACACTCGATGCCTACATTATAGAGTTCTAGATATTGGCATTCATGGTGACATATATATTCGAGCCGAGGCTAGTAATGTTGTTCACTAAGGGTTTGTTCGATCCAATGCATGATTGGGTGAAAGCCTTCAAACCATAGACTGTACAGGAGACTATCATTAGGACACGGGACATGGAGGATGTGGTCCTGAAAACAAAACCTTTATCCAAGCCTTCCATTCCCTAGAAAAACAAAGATAAGAAACCTATACAAAAAGAGTGGAATAGAAGGAGAAGTTGGATGAGGCGACTTGTAATGAGTTGAGAAGAAAGAATATTTTCTTCAGTTGCAAAGAACTTTGGGATCCGATACATGTGTGCATGGGGAAGGGTAAGGTACACTATATAGAGGTGCATTCATACAATGATGAGGAAGAGGAGGAAGTTACATAGGAATATGGAAACAAGTAGGGAGGATCGAGTGATGAGCAACCTTGTGAGGAGGGTAAGGGTGTGACTATCGCCACTCTATCAAGCACCCATATATACTACACTTTCAGAGTTAGAGGAGTACTATAGGGGCATCGTGTCACAACGTTGATTGATAGTCGGGTGACCCACAACTTCATCGATGCAACATTGGTGTCCAAGAGACACATGGATACATAGGACTTCAAGGGGTTTAGCATGCTAGTGGTTGATGGATTTACTATGACATGCATGTAGAATATTCCAAGGTTGGTCGTGATTTTGGGAAACAATACCTTGACCGATGATTTGTATGTGGTTGATCTGGTGGACATAGATATAGTCTTGGGTGTTCAATGGCTTCATTCCTTAGGGGAAATTACAATGAATTACTAGGTAATGAAGATGAAGTTCAATATTGTAAATGACAAGAAGGTGTTTCTAAGGGGCATGTAAAATGGTGGCCCTAATATTGTGTCGGCCAAAAGCATGGAGGCCGTCTTTAGACATGGAGATGTGATACCAACATTGTATAGCGAAAGGTTGATGGCTTATGTTGTGCTCTCAGTATCCCATGTGCACTTGATGTAGTCTGTTCTTAATTATTTTTTTACTATGTCAACAGTCTCTTATGAAAGCCATGCGAATAAAATAAAAGGAAAAGGAAATTAAATTTGTACAGTTTGACAGTCCTGGAACTTTCTTGGGGTTTTGAACAACTGTGTCTTGGATTTGAATTATTAAACAGAGAAAATATTTGGATAATGATGGCGATGATGATTTTTAATAAATACTATTGCATATAATAGAACAATAATCGTCTTTTCCCCCTTCCATTATCCCACTTTTCGCTCATTATATGCCCCTCACCTTCCCAAATGCATTTTAAACATTCCTTGTTCTATTATTATGAATTTAATTATTTTTGAATAGTGAAAGGACTAATAACAAAAAAGTCTAGCTGATGATTGGTGTTTGAAAGTTGGATATGGATACAGTTTATGTTACTTCTTCATTTTCTTGAACAATATTTGTGGGTCGCTTCCCATCCATCCTACCATTTTTCGTTCATTATATGCCCCTCATCTTCCCAATAGCCCTACCACTCCTTGTTAAAATGGAAATTGATTGTTGAGTTTTAATATGTTGATGGATGGATTGCATGTGCTTCTGTGGTGAATGATAGAGCCAACCTTTTGATTTTATTTAGGTAGAGTGTTGATGCATGGATTGTTAAGAGATTATTATAACATGTTTGGAAACTTCTTCAAGATGAGTTTATTTAGCAAAGGCAGTAATGGAAGAGGTGCTAATAGAGGCAGAGGAAATTGGCAAAGAGGCCATAGAAGGCCACGATTTTCCATACATTTTGGCGTTGATCTACAAGAATTAAATCATCTTTTTCAAGCTAGGTTCTTCAACCTATTTGGCCATGGGATTCTCCAGCCCCGACCTGAAAGGCCTCCCTTCCAGCCACATTGAAATTTTTTTGGTATCCGTCTTCCCCCTCACATTTCTATGCAGCCAGAACCACCTGCCAATGATGGTTGGCAAGAGATTTTACATCATCCTGCTGCTCATCACTATGGTTGGCCTACTGTGTCTTTTCCATTACCCCCTCCTCCACCACCAAAAAATCCAAATTCCCAAGCTAATCATATTATCTCACCCATGTAGTCTTATCATGCCAGCAAGAGTCTAAAAATTGATGTTCTCAAGCCTGAGCAAGAAAAAGGAAAAGGAGGTGCCACTCCCTCCAAGTCATCCAAAGAATCCTCCAAATCCGTGTCCTCACGTCTTGATATCAAATATGATTGTTCTCACGTTATCAGTTTCGTCTAGCCTCAAGGTTCCAGTCAGCCTAAGGCTGCAACATAAAGATCAAAAGAGGACAGTAGTGAAAGGAGTCCAAATTACTCTCACAGTAAATACAATTTTTAATGATGATTAATGTTAATTTCTATTGAGATCAATATTTTTACTTTAACAATGTTTTGGACAACAAGCATGTATTTAGGAATTTTTTTGGATAGCATGGATATAATGCTATTTTTGGATATGGTCATGTTATATTTTGTTGATATTAAAATATTTGATCATAAATATGAGAACGAGAGTTACAAARAGGATRWTTGARTMAAATGATTGGGGTTTTATATTTCTTGTTTGAYGATTATTAAAAGAAATGAAAATGGGAGTCACAAGGGGTACCACCTATTTAGTYATTATTTAATTAGACCCTTATTTATATATATTATTATTTGTTTGTCTCAACTAATTATTTGAGCAAATTAAGATTAACTAAATAAAGGTAGTTGAACTACCATAACTTATTGAGAAAGAATAAAATCTCAATCAAATGAAGAGACAGGGGAGAGGAGAGAATAGAAGGAGAACTTCAGCCATAAGGTTTACTCTATACTAGTGAGATACTTTCATTTTTCATTCTTTTTTAGTTTACTAGAAGGCTTAACCCTCTTGATGACAACAGGGTCTTATTGAAGGCAACATGATTAAAAAACTGAATCATATATTTCAACAACTTGTTTTAAAGGTGTATGATTTATCTTTGGAAGTCTGTGTGTTCTTGTTTGTTTATGAATTAAATTTCATGACTAATAAATAATATCTTGTAGAGTCAAGTGACAACATTTTGTGGCAAGCTAATCCAGATCTTTAGCTTTAGTTTTCTTTTGTTGTCAGAGTCTTCTTGTATGGTTCCCATCAGAGGCTTCTAAATCTAACTTTAGTCCTTACCCTCGTAGGGGTTTGTAAAGAGAATTCATCCTTGTATCTCAGAATGAAATCAATATAAAAATCATATTATTGTTTCGGTCTCACATATGTATTTTGATGATCTGGTTCATTCTTTTTCTTTTATCTTCATGTACACACTCATGTAATTTCTGTTTAAGTTTATTTCTTTTTTTTCATAGTTACATATAATATACTAAAAACAATATCCTTGGTCCCTTGTACTTAATACCTATGGATTAAATGATTTTTTGTTTTTGTTTTAAGGCTATAAACCCTGGGTGATATTCCCAAATATCTTTCCTTAGCCTGACAAGATCTGAAAATGCTTGAGTAAGGTTCTTCATACCTTTTCCTCAACACCACCGAAGGCTTCTTATCAGACCATACCTCATTTGGAGTCATGTCAACTAGCGTCGATGGAGACATATTTACCTAATATATTGCAGTCTCGACTACCTCCGCCTAGAATTCTTGTGTGAACTGAGCATGTTGCTTGCCTTATCGATCAACGTTCTGTTCATTCTCTCGGAAACTCCATTTTTTTATTGGGGTATATGGTGTGGTATTTTTATGTGCTATTTTACACTGCTTACAAAACTGATGAAATTATTTTCCATAGAATTCACCACCATTGTCATTCCTCAACACTTTAATCCTCTTTTCTGTCTGGTTTTCCACAAGATCTTTAAACTCCTTAAATCTCTCAAAAACCTTTGATTTCTTCCTCAGAAAATATATCCATGTCTTCCTGGAGAAATCCTCTATGAAGGAGACATAATACAAGGATCCACCAAGTGAAGGAACTATAACCGAGCCAAACACATCACTGCGCACCATTTCTAGAATCTGTTTTTCAATTGTCGCTCCAAATAGGAACTGCACCTAGCTTTGTTTTCCATATATGCAATGTTCACAAAATTTGACTTCAAAACCACATTCAGGAAAACCTTCGAACATACCTTTTCTTTGCATAGATCGAAGTCCTTTTTCTCCAATGTGTCCCATCCTCTCATGCCATAACCCAGTCGGGTCGATCTCATCATGTCTTATCGAGTCAGTTTGAGATGACTTGGCTCCAGTCAAGTCGAGTTACAGTCGAGTCTATTTCATGAGAAATTATGTTATTGCATCAAGTCGAGTCAAAATTCCCTAACATCTTGTACATGGTACCAATTCAAACTCCTTTCATTAATACCATTGCACCTCTGACCATCTTGCGCGAATACTTTTGAAACAGAGTATGCACACCTACATCACTTATCTTGCTGACAAATATCAGGTTTCTTTACAAATCCAGAATGTGTAGCACACATGTAAGGGTTCTTTTCCTCCCATCCTACAATGCCAGTCAAACTCTTCTCCATCCGACAATTCTGGTTGTTGAGTCATCCCCCAAGAACACATCACCCCCATCACATTATTCATATTCATAGAACCATTCTTTATGTGGTGTCATATGATAGGATTCTCTTGAGTTGATCAACCAAACATCTTGATCCAACTGTGTACTAGTCGACACTAGGTACACATCACCTCCCTTATCCGAGGTCATCTTTCTCTCATTCTACTACTTCTCATCAGATCCAACAATGAATTTTGTTGCCTTCGACGTACAATCCTTTTTATAATGCCCATATTTACCACATTTCTAGTATCTTTGCGTCGAATAAGCCAGGGATTTAGATCTATCCTTCGAATTGATCTTTCTATCGGAGAATCTTCCTTTATCTCTATTTATTGGTCTAAATTAATGCAACTTGTTTGTTTTTAATTGTATTGTCACTATAATCAATGTTATAATTTTTTTCATCATGTCATTGTTAAAATTTGATTTGTAAACTACCATGGATATTTCACTAGAATAGCCCCTCACAACAGGTCATACAAGTTTTTCCAAAATCTTTGTTATTTGTTGTTTTACTTAAGATTAGTATTTAATACTACTAGATTAATTCTCAAAATATTGAAATAAGTTGAGAGTGAAATAAAATAATATTAAAAATAAATACCATGCCATCAACATAATGAATGCAAGATGTAGCCTCAAGAACCCAATATGGAAAAACCCAACTAGAAGTTGAGGACTATGCATTTCTCTTCTCTTGTCGGATGTGAAATGAAAATACAAAGAAAGGTCAACTCACTATGGAGTTTCCATTGACATTATGCCTATTTGGCTACTAGAGGTTCTTTTACTTCCTCTATTCTTCTCCAATATCTCACTCCCTTTCTCTAATCAAGTATGGAATAGTAAATCAATACAACAAGAATGGAACCCCATCCTTTATCATTACTTAAAGTGTCCTAATAGTCGATAAGGGTCATTGTTATGGTTTTTATATTCCTCATTTTTCTCATGTAGAGTATATCATGTGTATTTTTAGTATTCTCTCATTAGTTAATACAATTCATTCTTCCTCTCAAGCTTATCTCTCTTCTCTCTCTTGTAAGCTTTGTGTGATATTTTTACTATCTAGGCTCACTATGAAAACTTCCCATGGTACCAGAGCCTTGAATTCTAGGAGAAATCACATAAGAATTTTATTTGCAGGTATAGGAGGAATATGTTGTTAAAAAAGATGGATTACTCATCGGAAATACTTCTAACACCTCATAACTACTTCGAGTGGAAGCGAAATTTTTTTCATCAGCTCAGATGCAGAGGCTGGTATTGAATTACCATGGCTACAGAGATGGATCCAACATCATCTATTGAGAAGAATAGGTATCTCAACCACATGGATGAGGCCTACAACCTCATTTGCATGTCTTTGTCGCCTAAGATTTTGTTTCACATTGATTCTTATCACTTTGGGGAAAAAAATGAAATGAGAGGCCACATGCTCAAGCTAGAGTTGAATTCCTTAGATCCAAGGAATTTTGATAACATCCAGAACTTATTTATGAATTTCAAGTCCCTCCTCCTTCATCTAAAGGGATGCGGTATAGACAAATTAACTCAACACAATTATTTACTCATTTCTATCTTGGAAAAACTTGGGGTGGATTATGTTTTGTTCATCTCATCATTCCATACAAATAGATTCACTTCAGGAACAACCTGGAAAATGTCGACATTGGATCAATTTATTGAATCCTTAACACATGAGAAAGATAAGCTCGTCAAAATGGGGATAATCAAGGGACCTAATGCGCATGCACTTTCTATGCATGAGATAAAAAACACTTACAATTCAAATTCCAAGTAGAAAAGCAAGGGAAAGGAGCATGCAAAGTTGAATAAGGAAGGGTACTCTAAACCCTTCGATGATTCCTCAGGTGCCAAAGTTGGAAAAGGAAAGAAAGTTAAGACAAAATATAGTTACTGCAACTGTTACTATCATCTCGAATCAACATGCATGAAGAAACAAATTGATATGATGGCGTAGATATTTCTGAAGAACGACCTTGGGGATCATATTCTCAAAGCTTCCAAGAAGAAGTCGAAAGATAAATAACCAGAAAAATGAAGTAACTCTCATGCATTGATTGTCAATAACTCTTCTTCTGATGCATGGATATTATATTCAGGCGCATCCCATCATATGGAAACAACAAAAAATATTGTATCTTCTATTTCTACATGCGCGGATCCTCCCATACTCATGGGATATTATACCCTAGTTGAGGTCATTGGACAAGGGAGAGTAGAAGTCCAACACAAAAGTTTTGAGAACGTCTTGCATGTTCCTAAACTCTTCATAAATATGCTCTTTTTTTATCAGATAACACATTATGGTAAATGAAAAAGGGTGGATTTCACACCTGATTCCATAACCATATCTGATATGCATGATAACTCCATGATTATTTTTGGTGAGGTAAACCACCAATCTCATTTGTATACAATCAACAACTTTATTTCTAAATATGATTTTGATTTACTATTGATGCGTGTTGATGATCAAATTAGATTATGGAATGAGAGATTCTTCCATATAAACTTCAAATACGAGATTCTTCCATATAAACTTCAAATACATGCAACAACTATGCAAATAGGAAATGGTCACTGGCTTTCCCAACATACACTTTTCCAAAGGAGTTTGTCAAGGATGCGTTATTGGAAAACATACTCAAGAAAAGTATGATAAAGGGAATTCTTAGAGGGCCTCTTCTCCTTTGAAACTCGTCCTCAGTGATCTAATGGGACCTGTTAGCGTCAAAAGTCACTCCTGGATTGCTTGCAGGAGCAGAGCTCGACGCCCATCAGTTTTTATTGTCACGATTTAATAAATGGGGGTGGTCGAATGGAAAGAAACCCAAGAAAGTAGCATTGACACAGGAACCAGGGTCTGGTATGTAGAAAGCAAGGGAGGTCTTGATCCAACTTCCATCAGTAAGTTGATTAAAGGGTGGTAGATGGAAGACTTGTGAGAAGGGTGAGCAATATTTCCTCGAGCAACAGGCCTTTGGAAGCTTGAAGAAGAAAAACTCAGAAGCCAAGATCCTCTTGGTCCAGAGTTTCAAGGAGTTGAAGGGTGACTCGACTGGATCCTCCAATTTCAAGCCATTCCAACGCTGAGAAAACACAAGAACTGATTAGAAATGTTGCGACTGTTGCAGTGATCCAACCTACATCATCCTACAACAACGCAACTCGACTGGATCCTCCAATTCCGAGCTATTCTAACACAGTAAAAAAAGAGATGAAAAAAGAGGCTGACATCCATAAAGTAAGAAGTCTCAAATGCCTTATACATTAACTAGAGCGACCAGTGCTGCAACAAAACTTTACAATCGAGAGCCTAGCTCAACCATCGACGCTTACAAAAATGGCGAAAATGCCTACATATACTCAAAAACAACCACAAAAGCAAAAACAAAACGCTGCATTAAAAAAATTGCGTCTGCATGTCTTCTGACAGTCTGCGCATGCAGACTCTAGCCGATCGTGCACCCAGGACTTGGTGTCCCTTCGGCCAAATTCGGACGGCTATTCTTTGTCAGACGCCACCTTAACTGTGCATGGCTCCTGCAAGGGAAGTAGCTGAGCCATTAAGAGCCGAGATAGCGTGAGAAGACCTCCTTGGTGAGTCGAGGACTCGACGTGGCTTCCATGAATAGAACCAGTACAGAGGACCCTCTCGGGTAGACTTTCAGCCAGAACATCCATACTTTGCAATTAATGAGTGAGGTGAGGTTTCAACCACCCTCTCTCTTCTTCATTCATACCCAGCAGGTACCGAGATTTAGATCACGTCAAATCGACGTCTGGAGAACATAGTGCCCCCTCCCTCTGAAACTCAATTCGGTGCTTTTGGCCTCCCTTTCATATAGAACAATAAATGCTAGCGCCCATCCTTCAGGCCTGCTCCTTGTGATCAGACACCAAAACCAAGGGCCCGATTCTGGGCGCTTTCAGAACTTCGAGATTCGAGGTTTCAAGAGGTGAAATGACGAGGAACGCTTACTCCTTGAATTCCCGAATGTTGACATGGCATGGATGTGCGCCACGTGTCCTAAAGATAAATGACTGAGGTAGCATCCTCTATTTAAAAGGGGGCCCACTTCATCCACAGGCTCGCTTGACGTGACCTGGTGCTGAGACCGTGGGCTCGGATCCAAAGGTGCTTTCGACGTTTCGCCGATCGGCGATTTCAGTTGTAAAGAATGGGAGGCTCCTTGTCTCCCAAAACACCGATCCCTGATACACCGACTGGCTGCCACCTGCCCCAATTGGATCGGATGACCCAAACTTGCTCTGAACTATGGGCACTACACTTCGTGCTAAATCCCGGGCAACTTGACAGCCCCGAAAACCCGATGACCATCGATTTGCTTCGTCAATTGATCCTTGCTGTTGAAATCAGACTGCTCACTCACTTGATTTTAAGCCCAAAATGGACTTCTTCTGTGAGTTGCGCTCGACACTTATGGCTGCGACCCTTGAATAAAACACATCCGACCGGCTTTCAAACCCCACTTCTATGAGTTTACACCAGAGGCCTAAAATCAGAGAGGAGAATACCCCTATACAAGAAATGTCGGTAACATTAGGCTCCATGGGGGATAAATTCATCCCTATGATGCTCTAAGAACTCATTTTGCAGTTTCAGTGCCTTGCTGTTGGGCTATGGAGTCAAGCTCAAAACACCCCCTGCTGAAAATACAGGCCAAAAAAGTAAAAGTAAAACAAAACAAGATACATGCTCAAAAAGATCTTATCTATATACAGTCCTAAACTAATAAAACACTGTACATGGTTCTAGGTGAAAGAAGACTTCCACCATAGCCAATCAAGTAACTTCCTGAAGGGAAGTTCTTTCCTTTTGTTAGTGATCATAAACAGTTGATGTAACCGAGACAGCAGAATGGTTACACTCTTCAACTTCCCCTTACACGCTGAAGTTGAGATGGGATATGGTGGCTCCAAAGCATAAGGGAAATGCCACTCCATGTATTCGTTGACAGGGTCATCGAATGAGTGGCCAATTCCAGGAAATTGGTGATAGACAACCTCTTCTGCTACACAGTTGTTCACATGCAACTGAATATCTCTGATAAGCACAGGAGGGTGAATAACTAAAGTGGGCTCGCTGATCTCAGGTGGTGGCTGCTCACTGACTGGTTCTGAATAAAGGGCAGATTGCTCCTCTGGTTCTTTTTCCTCTTCTTGGCTCTCCCCCGGGTCATATTTGTATTCATCATAAACAGCCCCCCCGGGTAAATTCTTCTCTTCCTTGTACTTCTCAGAGTCTCTTGAAAGACTGAGATGGTTGATTTCCTCGTGATAATTTTCTTTAGTGAGAAAAGGACAAGGTTCTGCGACCTGCTCTTGGAAATCCAGCATATCGATCTCAGACTTTGATTCGTAACTTTCATAAGTGGTCTGGCTACTCT
>JASDQU010735352.1:17450-57249 GCA_032191745.1 Picea mariana
GTGCAGTAAGAGGACAGCAGGCGGATGCCCGCGCCCAGTGAGAAGTTAGGGCGCGGGTTACTTGTTTTGAAGGGTTTTTTGAGGAGTTACTCAGCATGGCTTTGGCTAAGAAGAGGCATGAGTTGGCCTGATGCCAGGTAAGCAGGGATAGTGCAATTTAGGGTTATAACAAAGGATCAGATATCTCATGTCGTGACATGGAAGCTTGACTCCATTTTTGTATTTTCTGGCAAAAATCTCGATGTATGCAGGTTGTAGTGGTGCAGCCTGCGTATACGCATGTTGTATAGCAGATAGGGCGCGTATATGTGGAAAAATATGTATGTTTGGCTCTGGATTCATAAAAAAGGGATGACAAGTCTGCATAGGGAAATGGGAAAAGGCCCTCTGTGAAATATAGCAATGGTGAGGCAAATCCTTCTATAACAGATGCCCCCTAATGTGTGAGATTAGAAGAGAATTTGTGATGGCTGAAATACATTATAAATAACCCAGGAGTGGAGTGGTAGAGAACCAGTTGGACGAACTCGATTCCTCATTACATTCTGTACTAAATTTGCATACATGGATTCCAAGAATACAATGCAGATCCAGGTGGAAAATATACCAAATAAGTGTCTGTGGCCATGAATAGGCAAATACAAATGTGGTTACATGCCAAAATTTGTCATAGTCACGAACAAGGCCCAGTGAAACCAGTCTCAAAACCAATCTGAAGGTATCTGTATACCATGGAGTATAATATTGATATCCCGTGATCACTGAAGTCGTATAGGTATTGGTCCAATGAAAAGGAAGCAACAGCTCAGGAAAGATGTGGTCACATAGTGATGTCTTCAAGTCTTCTACACTATCCACCAAGGGTGCAAGTCTACATCATGTGAATAAAGGAGTTGAGGTTGAACACAATGAGACATCATTTGATTACCAGTCATTGAGGTATATCGTTAACAAACGTGAGACAAACTAACAATAATCAAAGTAGGTATCAAGGCACCGAGTACATTCCTACAAGTGTGAATAAAGGAGTCGGTGTCGAACACTTGAGCAATCCATTGATCATGATACATTGATGTATTCCCATCTGTCAATGGTGAGAGAGTCGGCCACTAATGACTGCAAGCCTCAAGGTACTCATAAAACTTTAGGTCCCATATCTAGAATAAATGAGTTGAAGTCGATGGAAAGAGACTCACTAAAAGGAGAGAAATAAGGCATCTCTCATCAGTCAACACGAGGAACAAAGCAGGATCTTCATAATTTGGTGGAGATCGGACAAAGAACATGTTCACGAACCAACGACCCTGTGCATCTATCGCGTGTACCAAATGCAAGAGATACACGAAAAAGACCCTCTGAATATCAACCAATGATGAACACTGCTGGCAAAGGCAAGGAAACCACCACCAATAAGGCTAATGGCATCCAAGACACTACACGAATCCCAAAGTGTGAATAGATGTCTTGTCATCGAACACAAGGGAAACCACCCAATCAATGACCAATGATGAAATTTTGATTGTTGGGTTCAAGGTGACCTACCAATGATGAAATTAGGGCTAGGGTGCATGATAATACCATAGTATCATGTGATTCTAAGACAAACTGAGGGTATGGCCGACATGCAAAGTCATGATTTCTGAGGAGTGGCCGACATAGGTTGATGGAATTCCTTTGAACAAGAGCATGAGACATATGATAGAATCTAGCAGCATATACCCAATGATATAATTATCATATGCAAGAGGCATCGATAATGTTCTCTATGGGGATTGGAAGATTAACCAGTCGATAGAGAAAGCTCTATAATGGGATCAACTTCCTAAGGCCATGCTAAACCCAAAATTATGATGATGCAAGGACTCAATAACTTTGTGCTATGTTCAAAGGCAACACAAATGCTACAAAATATAATATAGTACTCCCTTCCCGCCCGTATTTTTTTATTTTTCATAAAAAATGAATGCTATGATACAGAGGAGGAAACGAGTGTCGCAAGTAAGCAAAACTAGTTCCAGCAGTGGAACGTACCTATGCTCAATGCAAGGAAATGCATGTGGGAGATGGACACTCGGGGTGATGTTTCCTCCAGGGTATAGGGTGTCAAATTGTGACGGATATAAATAAGGCTCTACTTGGTTGAGGATGTAAAGACTACTTAGGAAACGGTTTTATAATGCAAAGTGAGAACCAGCTAAAGGCTCAATACTGCAAGCGATGGCATGAAATGCAATCACAACTTAACGCCAAAAAATATCCTTTTTTATGTCTATTAGTCTATTTGGTCTGAAAAAGGGGTAAACTTGTGCCAAATAGACGTCTTTTAAAATCCAACTTATGAGTGTGAAAAAGACAATTTCACTCAGCGATCTTTTCTATTTTTGGTAACGAGTCGGAAAAGAGCTTAAATAAGACTCATGACCTTTCAAATTCTAATTTAACGATTGTGAAAGGGACAAATCACTCGGAAATATTTTAGGTTTTTTAGACTAGTCGGAAAAGAGCTTAACTAAGACTCGTTTTGGGGAGTCCGTTGGGAATAAGGCCGCATGTGCATGAGTGATAAACGAGGTTCATCACAGAGTCATGTATCAGGTTATAATGGACTCCCAGTCCTAAGGAAAAACTCTGCATGGGCACCAAATGACAAAGAGAATCTAACTATGGCACCCATGTTTGGTAAGTCTCTACCATTTATTAGCGACACTACTTATAGCAAACGGAAGGTTCTATGTCGCAATAAATGGGTTCGTACCTAAGGCATAAAAATAGGTAGTTGAAGGATAATCCAAAAATGCATGATGGAGTAGATACCTATTCTATATGCTAGGTTATGAAAATACCTTACCGAGGTGACGGACTACCAATCATAACGTCCAAATCTGCAAGAAAATTGAGTCAAAACTACAAAAGCCAGCTCAAAACCACTTTTGAATTAGTTCATTAGGTGAAAAAATAGCATGAAACTATATAAAGTGGGTAAAAATAGCTTCTAATAGTAATAAAATCAAAAATTATTGTATCATTTGGATTTTTACCCAAATAGTGCAATTTGGACCAAAAATACCTCCAAGATTCAAACGATGATTGCAGGAGCGTCGGGAAACGAAATCACGAACCGTTTGGATCATGTAACTCTACATCTCATCCTCTTCAAATTCAGTGGATTACATTTTTGAATTAGGTTTCAATAGTTTAGTTTTTTAGGGCGTAAATTAGGAATTTTTTTGTACGTGAGCTGGCTTTGTTTTGGTCGCGTATACGACGAGGTATACGCCATTGTTTGAACCACAGGGGGTGTATATTAATCCCTACATGGGACTGTATGCAAGGGAAGTCACGTACAGGTATGAAAATGGCCAAAAAGAAGGGTTCTAACTCAAAATTTGATTTGTCTTTTGTAGAATTTTCCTTGAATGGAGAGAGTGAGAGCATGAGGAGGTAGATGCGGTTGTGGATCGAGATCTGGTGGCTCAAGCGGCTCTAAAAATATGTGGCTTGTACAAATTTTTGGCTCTCAAAGGAATGAGGGCCCAAGTGAGGTTGTTGGAGATGTTGGTGGGTTACTGGGATCCTGATAGAGAAATATTTATCCTCGATGGAAAACTATTGAGGATCGAAGTAGAGGACATCTTCTTCTTGACTGGTCTATCACACCAAGGAGAGTTTGTAAACCTCAAGTCACATGGATCAGGGAGTGGGATGAAGATAAAGGAGTATATCGATGCCCACTGTGTAGCAGGGACTCCCAAGGTGGGAAGTTAAGTCCCTATCCGGGCAATAAATAACCTCAGTCTAAAGATCGTCGTGCTTGTATTGACCAAGATTATTGGTTTGGCTTCATTGCAACAGGCATCGAGGCTGCTCATGTTTTACATAGTAGAGTGTGTGAGACCCGCTATTTATGATTGGTGTACCTCACTGATGACCAATATGAAAGGTCAGTTGACAGAGTGCAAGTAGGGGAGTAAGTGAAACTTCGAGCTTGCCTCTATCCTTTGCAAGTTCTTTTTCAAGCGGGTTCCAAGTCTAGGACCTAGAGTGGAGATCCTTCCTAGAGGACCACGTGATCCAGCTATAATGTGGTGGATCGAGGTCATGAGATGATTTGGGAGAGGTAGGGTATCAACACTGTTACACATTATTTTCATCATCCCTATGATCGTTAATGATGTAAACCTATCTGTTGCCTTCAGAGGGGTCAGTGGCATGAGTTCCTAAAGAGAGAAGGGAGAAGAACTTTTCCTGAGAAAAGAAGTTGCATTTTCCCTTGTAAAAACCCTATAAAAAAGGAATTTCATAGGTTTCTATATAGGAAGGGTGCGAGAATGCCTGATTCTCGTAGGTTGCACCATAGCTAGGGTGCGATATGTTCGCAGGTTGCTCTATAGGCAGGGTGCGAGAATGCCTACACGTGGGAAAAACAAGTGTTTTCTCGAATCTTCTAGAAGGAGAAACTTCTATGGTGAGGTGGCATGCAAATGGTTTGGATCTTACTTGCTTTCATGATTTAGTGGGATCATCCTAACCTCCTCACCTTATCCTCTTCAACTTATAAAAGGAGAGGAGTTCTCATGGAGAAAGTTAGCTTTTTAGCTTGGAGCTTTTGGGATTAGCTTAAGTTGGATTTGACTTGGAATTATTAGCTTGGTTAGACTGGCTTTGAGATTTTCTTTGTCCAGATAGATTGTGAGTAGCTATCAGATCCATGGTTTCAGAATCCTTGGAGAAAGAAGTGTGTGGGGAACAAAGGACAGATGGAAGGGACCTTACGACATCAAGGCCATGGTTGTAATCTCTCTTTCACATTTAATATGATACAGTAATATGATTCTTTCCTATAAATCTTGTTGTGTTTTATTGTATGATTCCTTGATCACATACATAGGTTTATATTGAGTTTATTCTATTGCTATCACTTTGGTTGGTTGCATTCTTTTACAGGTTCATCATTGTATGAGCGTTGGAATGGAGCTAGGATGGCGATGGCAAGAGGAAGCGACATTTAAACGGTATGTCACTCATCCCTCTTTAGTTAGTAAATTCAATATCTAAAACTTAAGGAAAGCGTCATGTTCTGGTGTGTTTTGTTCTAGATCTAGGTGGATCTAGGGAGATCTGTTAGTGTCCGCACCTACTGATTAGTCCGATAACAAAATTGGTGACCACACTGGGGAAAGGATTGTTCCCTAGTTAGTCTAG
Organism: Picea mariana; assembly: GCA_032191745.1. Classification (NCBI taxonomy): domain Eukaryota; kingdom Viridiplantae; phylum Streptophyta; class Pinopsida; order Pinales; family Pinaceae; genus Picea; species Picea mariana. Next base: position 22,653 of record JASDQU010735352.1, read on the forward strand.
TTTCCCTTGCTTTGATTGCTTGTTTTCTGGCCTCTAAGTCTGTGGAAGATCCATCCAAACTCTCTGGATCTGAAAGTTCACTCAAATTTTATTCCTTTTTCAAATTTTTGCTTGTTTACAGGCATTCTCGCACGGTACCCTTTAGTGTCCTGCGAGAAACACCTGAGTTCGCACCCTGGTGTTATTTCCAGTGCGAACCCCTCATAGTCAACATTTTTTCAGCCTGCGAGAATCTTTGATTCTCGCACTGTAATACACTGCTAGCCTGCAAACTTGTTTCTAAAAAAATTTCGATTGGGTCTTGTCATTTTTTGATGCCGAGTTTTTCTTTGAATAGCTGGATTGAACTTTTGAAGCCTATATTAATCTGCTTAAAATCTGCTTGACATCCTTTAAGTTGCTTTTAGCCACTTTTGCTTTGTTTGGTTTTGAAGGATTAGTCTCTTGCTTTGAGTGTCTTTCAATTACAAAGCGTGTGTTTTCTTTAGAATTGTTTAGGGAAAGATCAGATTTCTTCTGAATAGTTCGCTTTAAAAGAGAACTTTTAGTTTGGGTTTCTTTGTTGTAAGAAAGTTGATTAGTGCTTTTAGTGAAATTTTTGAAACAAACAGATTTAAATTCTTGCTTTATATTAGATTGGGGGCATCCTTGCATTTGAAGTAGCGAAATTGCATGATTCTTCGCATTTTTTGATCAGTACATTTTTCTCATTTCTTGAAAATCTTGATGTTGATGAGTTTAATATATTTTGGGACATCGTACATATGGGAATGATAAATGTTTTCTCCTTCTCATATCATAGCTTTCATCGAAATGAAAAGATTTCATCTTCGTATCTTTGCATAACTTTTGAGTCGGTCGAAACATCATATTGTTCATGCCATTTTCCTCTTGAGTAACAACAGCCATAAAATAAAGCGCTTATAAAAACTGATCAGATATTTTTTATCTTTTCTGGTAGCAAACCTACATTAGATTAGTTGTAGGGATTTGGAATAGGTGTGAAAGATAAATTTCCAAAGTTGCAAACAAACATAGAATCTTGAGTTAGGGAGTGGTTAAATCCACTTATTACATTTTGTCCTGGGAAGCCCTTCTAACACAAGGGTCAATCACGAGGTCGCATTGAGACTGGAAGAGTTACTCACTCTGCTTTGTTGGTCTTGGTGTAGAGGTTGCACATATTATGGGGGTTGCTTGAGAGCTATACCCACAATGATGAGTGGAAGCCTCTCAAGTTGATTTCGGGCTAGATACCCTGCTCTTGCATCTGGATCGAACTGTTGATTGTCCCCCCAGGCTTTATTGTTGTCAATGGTAACCTTAGTGGCCTATCTCTTTAGGGTCTTTACACAACGTGACTATGGAGGGGCAAGTCTTCACGGTACCTGGAATTGACGTTGGCCAAACTCACTCAAGCTCCTTGGAGGGTATACCCACGATTATGTGTGGGAGCTTGCACCAAGGTGTAAGTCTGTTAAGTAGGTCGTCAACGTAACTTTTCCACCCACTCTACCTTAGCCCCTTCTTACTTTGTTCTCACGACGTTGGATTTCATCACCAACTAGTGTGCTCATTGTGAGAAGGTTTTGTTTGTTTGCTTGCTTCCTAGATTTTTAGCGTGTGCTGTTTGTTTTCCCTAGTGGACTCTAGATTGGATTTTTGTTTTTCATGGCGTCAGTTCCCGAAATGAACAATGAAGTAACCTCTACTCCAGGAGAACCTTTTGTTTTTCCTTCTTACGAAAACGTTGGTCCTCCTCACATTGCTACTTTGAGCCTTCCAGGTCTCACAATTGGATTACCGGTATGGTTTTTTTCCACTCAGGTAATCCCGAATGCAGTAAGTGCTTCGGTCGTAAGAACTTCCCCCCAAGAGAATCAACCTTATATTGATCCTTCACTGTCTTCACCAGTAAGATCTTTTTCACCTTGTTCACTTGAGAGGTCTCCTTCTGTTTCATCTTCTTCGTCGAGTGAAAGTTCTAAAGCTAGTAACCCGGTGAATAAGAAGAAGAAGAAAATAAAGATTAAGAAGAAGAAAGATAAACAAGGGTCAAAACCTCCAACCACTATCACACATGTTGGAAAACAACCGGTTACTGTTAATCGTGCTGGGAGTGTTGATGATGTCAAGATCACCCAAACAACCCATAATCCCAATTACCCTTGCAGGCTTTGTAAGGGTAGCCATCTTCTTAAGGAATGCCCGAGTCTATCCAAGGTTATATAAGCATGGTCTACACATCCTCGCCAACCCATGTCGTCAGCCTCTGAACAACATGTTGATGAATTCCCGTCAACCAACCATGATACGGTTGGGAAGAAGAAAAGTAGAGTCAAGTTCCCATGTATGTTATGAAAAGGGAGTCATCTCACTCACCTTTGTCCTCATATGGATGAAGCCTCGAAATTACTGGAAGACATGATTGTTTCACAGCCTCAACTTCCAGCTGCATACCGTAAGCTTTCTCTCAACCCTCCAATAGTTGATGGAATGATCACTCTGATCCCTTCACCGGTCAATCCGGTTGATCATGTCGTCAATCTGGTCACGTCCTTAGTTGAACCAATTGACAAAGTGGTTGATCCAATCTACCTGAAGCCATGCAGTGACAGGTGATTGGTGTACCTAGAGCATGGGTATGAATTTTCTGGCGTCTCACAAATGCTGTGGTTTTCTACCATGACACACATTCGATGCCATAGGCGTATATGTCATGGGATATGTATATCGGCTGTATATGTGTATTGAGGGTTTTAGCCCCAATTTTTTAATATAAACACCATATTTTGAAATATATAAAAAGGGATCTTCGGCTTTACTTATATCTTACAATGTGTACATTGATGTGACGATTTTATGTGCTTTATTAATGTGACAAATGCCAATCTAAGACGTAATTAGCATAGGCATCAGATACATAATTAGAATTCATTGGAATGTGATAATATGTAATAAAATCAAATTGTCGTTCTAAAAGACATACCCGTAAGAATCGACGAAGTAAAGTAGGATCACGCACGTGGTAACGGATGTTCAACTGACATACTAATAATTGGGAATCCATGCGAACTTCTAAAGAGTGAATACCATGTGAGATAGTATCGCACAAAAGTTCTATGACGACGCTATATTCGGCCACATTATTCGTGGATGGCCCTAGGCATATGCCACTTGGAGACACTAGCAGACCCTCGGGTGATTAAACCACCCAAGCGGTGGAAGCCAAGTTTCGTGTATGACAATTGGCTCCGTCTGTGAATCCTAGGTAGATCGAAGACTCCGTTGACATCTGCCAACAAAAAGAAAACTCGATAAGCAAGTCAAAGACAAAAGAAAAGGAGAACAAAGATGTATATACACTAAATTTACATTAGTATACAAAGAGTTTCGCGCAAGACTAGGGCTCAAGCGTAGTACCTTTTCAAGTAGAGCCTATTTTTGGGCTCGGCCAACTTATTCCCTTCATAATATTCTAATTCGTAGGCTCCTTTTTCTAGGACATGTCGTACGATGTAAGAACCGTGCCACATGGGTTTAAACTTGCCTGCCCCTAGCAGTTCTTTGGCTTGATCATACAAGAGGACCAAGTCACCCTCAACATACAACTGGGGACAGACAGACTTTTCGTATTGAACCTTGACACATTTCTTATTCGCCTCAATAGCTGTAAAAGCATCTTGACGTTACTTGTCAAGACTCTTGAGGTGTATAAGGCGTCGCTCTAAATATGAAGTGTCGGGTAGGAGCTCGACTGCCAACTTAAGAGAAGGGATTTTACATTCAACAGGAAGGATCGACTCCACACCATGCACTAACTGGAAAGGGGAAAAACCGGTGGCAGTCTTAACCGATGTTCGGAATGCCCAAAGCGCGGGATATAGCATGATGTGCCAATTGGAATTACTTCGACTAACAATTTTTTTCAAAATGGTCTTGAGAGACTTGTTGATGGCCTCTACTTGCCCATTTTCCTGGGGGTAATAAGGAGATGAATGACCGTGTATAAACCCCATATTAGATGTTATTTCTACCATCATTTCATTATGAAAGTGACTGCCATGATCAGTGACCTCAAGATACCGAACCCGACGATAATTTGGTTGAACACGAAGAAGGTTGCAGTCTTCCCATCAGATTTTATGGTAGGAATGGCTTTGACCCACTTAGTAAATTAGTTGATGGCCATTATAATGTGTTGATGCCCCCCAGTTGAAGTTGGGTTGCAATCGATGAAATCTACCCCCCACTTGGTGAAGGGACCAACGATAATGACTGGGTGAAGAGGGATTGGATGCGAGCGCATTTTTCGAGTGAACACCTGGTAGGGGTGACACTTCTTAACCACTTTGATACAATCTTTAAAGATAGTATGCCATAAATAACCATCTCACAGAATTTTTTGGGTTGTCGCAAGCCTGGATAGGTGACCACCACAAGCCATCAGCCAAATACAACAAAAAATCTATGTTATAATCGGGAGGCTGGAATAGAGGGGAAGACGTCAGGGCGTGTTTCAATGCTTCAAAGGAATATTCAGTAGCTTCATCCCAACATAATGGGACTCCCTTTTTCAAGAGACGCATAAACCCTTTAGTTATCTCGACATAATTTTCGACAAAACGTCGATGGAAGTTTACTTTCCCTTGTAAGATATAAAGTTGGGGTATCGTGCACGGGGGAGGAAATTGAACTATCACCTCAACCTTGAGAGGACAGACCATGATCCCTATTTTCGAAACAATAAAACCTAAGAGACGACCTGATGTCATGCAGAAACTGTACTTGTTTGGATTCAAGCGAATCTAATAGTAGCGACATCGCTCAAAGATTAATCAAAGAAGAGCGGGATGATCATATCTCTTGCAAGAGAATGATGCTAGATAATCAATATATGCCTCGACTATATCTCTAAGGTTGTGAAAATAAAACAACATGGACCACTGAAAAGTGGCTCCAGCAGTCCGCTCCAACGAAAACATTCTCCACAACGCCAGGGGTTTTGGATATATCTATTAGAATCATTGTAGAAATACTTGCCATATTACCCTCATCATAAACTATGTGCATATCCAGAGGATTAATAGGACAAGCATTATCTCCATTCATGATCGAAAAAAATTATCCTGCCTTTATTCTCCTTAACTTTGATAGAAAGTAAGATCTATGATGAAGATCATCCTAGGGTCTGTTGGGACCAGTCATTACCTCGAGAATTGCCTCGTCAGAGGAAAAGACTAGGTCTAAAGGATCTTTAGTGGCAAGAGAACCTTGAGCGCAAATAGGCTCGAGGACTGGATCTAACTCCCGTGGGTGTCACAGGTGAATCCTCCTGCGGACAAGCAGATTCCCTCTTGGTATATATACCCCTAAAACCAAGACAGAAAGGGTGCTATCATTGGTCACTAACATCCTTTTATATCTAATTAAGATAATGAATGACGAGGAAGAAGAAAAGTGTACCTTTTTAAATGTCGTTTGTCCTCGCAAAGTCCAAGTTGAGCTTCAATCCAAAGATCCTCGATAGGTCCTATAGAACAAACAAATATACAACAAGCTTCCTATTCTACTAATATTAGCTCAAATACAGATCTATCTATTGAAGACAATTTCATGTGGAACAAACATAAACTTGAAAGAAACAGGCCAAGCATGTATGTATGTTAATGAGAACAAATGAAGAGTACTTACAATCCTCTGATGAAGATGCAGTAGCTTCTTCCAGCTCTCTTTGTCCAACCCCTTTTCTTAAGTAATCTACATTGATTATGCTTCAATGGCATCTCACTTATGGGATAATAGGTTTGGTGTAATTCTCCAATCTCCATCTCCTTATTGTATGTTTCCTATGAGATCATAGGTTTCATACCTCCAATATTTTCATATCATGTCATGTACCTTTCACCATGAGAAAGGCCTCCTTATATAAGCTTGGAGAGGCCCAACCACTTGAGAGATCTTTGGGATAAGTTGAGGATTACTCTCCTTCAGTTGTGTATCTTCCCTAAGATCATGCCTTGAACTCATATTCGAATCCAACAAACTTCAGAGATTGAGGGAATTCTTCCCTGATTTATCTCAACAAACCAAAATTCACTCAGGAAGGGTAGCGCTTCCCCAAAAGGGTGCACAGAGTGTTTCAATGCTCCCCCAAATAACGCTATGGAGCATCGGTGCTCCCTGACAGTGGGTAGGGGAGCGATGCCTTCCAAAACTCATTTTATGTAGTTTTTTCAGTGGCAAAAGGCTTGTACTCCTTGTCAAGTGATTTCTCCTCTTCAAAACTAATCTTTGAGGTGTCTTAAGTGTCCTTATGATGTCGTTAGAGTCACAACATAGGTAAGATGCCAGTATGATGTTTGCAACACTTTTGACACTTGTGACACTTGTGGTCAATATGTGACACTTGCGGACAAGATGCGACACTTAAAACACTTGTAATGAAGACACTTGAGACACTATTGAAGTAAGTAATTTTGATGTGTAACAGTGGGGGAGTCTGATCAGGGTTGGCCAAAGTTTTTTGGACAATGTTGTACGCAACCGTAGCTGTGGAAAAGGGCATGGCCATGCTAGGATGCCTATCCCTTCCATAGAAACCGATGGGGATGGTAGATTCCACATATTGTTAAAGTAAGTCATTTGAAACAATGACACTTGAAATATTGCAGCCCTAGGTTGGTCAGGAACGGTCGATATAAGCTTGACATCACCAGAAGGTGGCGGGTAATCAAAATTTCCCATCAACAATGGAAACCAACTAGCACCTAAGTTAATAATGTCAGGCTGCAGATTATCGATCATTGGGACTGTTGGATCCCCCAATGAAAGTTTAGTATGGGAGAAGGACAACTGGTCAATGGTCACAATTTATCCCTCATGCAAAAAACACAAGACCCAAAAATTCTGTAGCAACAGCTGTATGCATAGCATAAGTCCAACACCTTCCTAACAACAAGTTTTGGTCGAGAGGCGCATCGACCACTTCAACTTTGACACATAGGGTTTTTCCTCCCAACTGCATGGGGAAAGAAGGAATGATTCCATGTGGTCTGAATGATCGACCGTCAAACGTCATAAGCAACGTAGGCAACGAAGAAAAATCAGGCTAGCCAATGGCCTTCCAATGCACCAACAACGTCACTCAAGTTGAGGCACCCTCCTCAACCACTGTATGAAAAATGTTTTGATTAAAATATTTCATGGTATAAGCCACTACTATCTAAAATGCAACATGGGAAGGAAGACGGGGTTTCAAGTCGGTTGTATAAAAAACGATCGCTCTCGGTTTACAAGTCTCTGCCAATCCCAAGGTGGATAACAGGTCTTGTCTCTGTGAATATAAACTCTTGAGGACTTCCAAAGAAGACATCACATAAGGGTTTTGTGCCAAATATTCCACAATGGAGTAGTTATGGGCGGCCCTCGCATTTGGATTATGAGAATCCTTTTTAAACGCACCTTTTAGTATGTGAGTCATTGTCTCTCCCATCGTCTTCTCAATATTAAGAGGAGTCGGTCAGTTTGTGGCTTCTTTTCCCTTTTTGACAGATTCTGGCATTCTGTAATCTCAAGCCCTAGTCGCTATATTAGCCTCGGCATTGATCATGTAAATATTTGCGGCCGGGTTATTACTGGTAGTCATGGGGGGTCCCTGACTACCCCCTTTTGTGCTCGAGGATGCTAAAGCTTGAGCCATGTTTTTCCCATGTGGAAATGGGTTATTCATCACAGTAGGTTGTTGATGCGCCAATAGTTTCTGAGCTTCTGCAAGTTGAGGGCACAGATGAGTCGGGTGGTATTCCATGCAAAGATTAAACGGAAACTTCAACTTCCTCTTCTCCATTTTTCCCCCTCCAGTATTGTTGGTAGCCTTTTTGTCCTATTTACCCTTCTTGTTCCATTGTTTATTCTTTCCCTCAGGTTGTTGGTTGGCCTTTGGTTTTGTCGACTGCACACTGTATATGTCTAACGCTTGGGTAGGGGGAACAACCAAACTCAAAGTCTGGTTGGCCACAGTCTGTTGTATCAACAATTGTTGCAATTGATTTGACAACAGATCAATGGAATTTCCTTGTGTTGATCCCACAATACCATCGGCATGGGGTCCATACTTTCGCTTGGCCTTATCGATAATAGACCACGGAACGTCTGGAAAAATCTCATAGAGCATGCCTGACTTAGAGTAGATAAGTTCAAAATGTTGCGCTCTCATAATCGCCTCCTCCTCTAAAAACACTCAAGAAGTCGCTATGTCCTTGGATATGCACGGCACCAAAGACTTAAGGAACCACTCCAAAAAGAAAGAAGAAGGGACCTAGAACTTAATCAATCTCTTTCTATGCTTCCATTCTGGGATATGATCTGAGATGTGGTCAGCCTTGGTTTTCTCAAAGTTGGCCATCAATTCTGTGCCGGCATCATATCTCACAGGAAACTTGAAATGGTTTAAGAAGACCATCGCCAAGTCATTGCAGTAAAAATACCTCGAGCGATCGAGCTCAATATACCATTTTGCAGCACCCCCTATGACAGTGCATTGAAAAATGTGCAACTGGATGGATTTGTCCCTTACTAAGTTTTACGAGCACCATAAGTGAAAGGTTGTCACATGATCACCTATATCTTCACCCGGCTTGCCTTCAAATTTCAGAATATTGGAGGGAAACTTAGTCAGCATGGAGGGCCAACGTGAATAGTGACAAATTGGGTCATTGACTAATCTCGACAAGTCTGGCAGATGTAGCGTTACCAGAAATGGTAGTTTAGGTTGAGTACTATGTACAGGAAAAGAGGGTCCTGGAGTTTGACTGGCACCAGGTTTCCAAGAAAAGTTGGACTATTGCCCAGGGTTCTGGTAAAAATCGTGGCCTTGACTAGCATATGGAAACTGTGTATGTTGGGGTATCATCGACTGACTCTCATAATTGGATGACATAGCTTGTGCGGGTATTTCTCCCTACATTTTGTTCCAAAGATTTTGGAAGGGGATGCCCTCAGCCGATCCGATGGGCATAGGTACAGAGCCCTGCCTGGGGTTCCATTGAGCATTGCAAAGGTTTCCCCTGATCGACATTGCTTGCGAGGGAACTGGTCCCTGCCAAGGATTCCAAAGACCCTTAGTGGAGAAAACTCCAGTCGTCGCTCCCTGTGAAGGAATAGTACCTTGCACAAGATTCTGTTGCCCAAAACCAGGGTTTCCCCCAGCCGAGACAATAGCCCAAGAAAAAGCGTTGTTCCCAAACGCGTTGAACAAATAGAACATAATAGATCCCACCAGTGTTGTGTAATACAAAGGTCCTAAATTGTCTTCTCCAAATAAACTATAATTAGCATTCGGCTCGATTGGTTGTTGGAAAGCACCACAGAGCGAAGGGGATGGAGGAGTTATATGACCCCCATCATAAGGGATGGCGTTAAAAGGGACAGAAGCACCCCCATTTTACCCTTGCATGGGAGCGTTTGAGATCCCTGCCCCCAGACCCATGGTTTGTAAGGTGAAGTATGTGAGAATTGAGTTCGAATAAAAGTAGGGAATCCCATACAAGAATGGACGGCCCATCGCACTCTAGGTAAACAAAGCAATGGTCGATGTCGATAACGGTATCGGACCATAGCCTAAAGTAGAGGGAGTTGAGACCAGTGTGTTACTAACTAGTGAAGTTGGGGAGGAGGCAAGATGCCCCCTATGGTAGTAGCAGAAATGGGAGTATGAGGACTCCCGGGTGATGTAGCACCATTTTCTTCGATTGTCTCTTGTATGACTCGCTGGCACTCGGAAGGTGTCACCTCAGGAGGGACAACTTGTATCAAGATCAATGTCGACAAGTCAGTGATCAGAGGGTTGGCTGGCTTGAGATATTCTACCTCAATGTTAGAAACGGTAGGTTCCTCTGGGATCAACCAGTCTCCTCGTGGAGTAGGTTCGAGCACAGTTTCATGTGGCCCAGTCGCTTCGAACGACCCTTGTTTTTCAACTCTTCATCGTAATCGTGGCAGGGGTGGCTCTAATGGAACTAGTGATAGGCCTTGAAGCCTTCATGAATGACAGATTTGTTGATATTCCACCTTCTGAAATGATCAACTGACACAGTAAGGCTTAAATAGCGTTTAAACACCAAGCAGACACTAAAAATATCCTAAAGACAAATCAAGCAGTCGACTATCTAGTAGGAAGGATAGTTACGATAATCAACACTAGAGAAACTAACCAGTGCAAGTGAAACTTGAACATGGAAGCACCCTCCGGGTATACTCTGTGAAACATGATCCGACATATGCCCCAGGTACCGCGGTATACCCTTGCATTCACCCGTGTAAGTCCCTAGAATATGGGCAACTAATTTTCCAGCTTGCACTCAGTCACCATGTGGGTACAGTTGACAGTCGTATGGATCACAATGAGAAGGATAACAATTCTGAAACCTATCAAGGGTATCGAGAGAAAATGGTCTGGAAGACAACAGAGGATCTCGAACGGATTTCAGGTCCATGAAGCTCCGTAGGAAAATGCAGTCAGTATTACTCCCAAGACAGATCCTCAATATGTGTTCCCCACTATGTTTAGTCCAGATTTGGAGAGGTTATCTCCATTTCCTTTCCTCGCTCGACCTCGTGTTTATCCCTTGTGTTATATGGGGGTCCCGAATAACTTTTACAAAATTGGACTTAAACACTCCCTAACTCAGACTCCAATGTTTGATTTAACGGCCTTGAAGAGTTTCCTCTCCAACCTAATTCAAGTCCCTAAACCCTAAACTAGTTGGTTGACCCTACAAACAAAACATTCTAGTGTATTTTGGATTAAGCGTTCTTTTTAAAGGATTGATTTACTCACAGGGTATGGTGGTGAAACTAATGGTGTTGTAAAGAGACGAAAAAGAGGAGAAAATTAAAGCACTTGAAAGAAAAATTACTTCAAGTTCAAAAGAAAAGCTTTATAACTAACTCTTTATTACTCAACTTTTCTTAACTAGCTTTTCAAGATCTTGTAAAGAAAACCGAAAACTACTTTCGGTGGACTACAAGCTACTTATGTTTCAAAAAATCAAGAAAGAACTTGGAAAACAAACTCTTTTTCCTTTTTGCAAATAACTAACTCTAACTACTTTACCAAACTGAAATGAAAATCTTTTTTTTGAATTTCTTTAAAGAGAAAAATTGAAATAAATCTTTTTTTTTCAAAGCAAGTAAAAAGGATAAAAATAAAACGGAAACAAGACTGGAAAATACCTTTATCCCACTGCGGATCACAAGGATTCAATCAAGAAACCAAGAAGGAAGATCTACAATTCAACAGCTTGCTTAAAACCTTTTTAAAAGAGAAAACATAAGAAGATCAATAAAAAGAAGTAAACTAAACTCTAAACCTAGGTTATGGCTATAAACAGAGACTCTGGACTGATCCAAGAAATCCCTGAGAAGTATGAACTTCAATAAAGAAAGCGGAAAACTCCCTCTTTTTCAAAAACTTCCCTGAAAAAGAGATGTGGGTTGCTTCTTTAGCAGCCTGCGTATGTACATGGGTTTTTTACTAAGCAGAGCGCATATGTACATGGGTTGTTTACTGAGCAGAGCACATATGTACGCGGGCTGACCCAATACAGGGTGCATACACCTCCATATCTCTTCAAAAAAATAAAACACCAGACAGTATTACAGAGCAGGGACAACTAATATGCACCTGAAGGTGACCATAATCCCTTGCAGACTCAGACAACTTGAAAGGAAAAAAAACCAATCAAACAACCCAAAAAACCCTAAAAACCCTAGAGGTTTCCCCAGTATGGTTGCCAGTTCTTCTAGCGAGAAAAACCCCCCTTTAACTACACCAGGGTTCAAGATGTAGACAGAGCTAATAACCATCTAAAATATAATCAATTCTCTATACTACCCCAATCAATGCTTAGCTTGGAAATGAGACCCCAACACCTCCTTTTATATGACAAAAGGATGGTTATTCGGTTGGGTGACGAGCTATAGGAGGTGTATTAGTTGGGAAACCTCCAATAGCCCGTGAATTTCAATGAATTCCTTTCAACTTTTTTATTTTTTGCAACTTTTGCAAGCATACGCGGGCTATAATGGTGCAACATGCATATGTACACGAGTTGTAGTGGTGCAACAAGTGTATGTACATGGGTTGTAATGGTGTAGGGCGCATACATCTTCCCAAAAATGGTTTTTCAATAAGAGCTTCTCAGCAGTGCTTTGGAAAAATATGCAAGTAAGAGGGCCAAGGCCATGTATGCATGAATAGGGCATTTTAGGGCTATAACAAGATTTCACCTGTGAGTCAAACTTTGTTCATTCATATTCAGTCACCAAAAATCTATTGATTGCATTGAACATCCTTTTATGCGTGCTCCGAAGTTCTTCATTTTTCTCCATGGATTTTTTCTTCACTGTCTCGAGAATCATTATTTGGATTTGGTGATGTTTCAGGGTCTTTCTCAAATCTTCATTCTCCATTTGTACCCTTTGGAATTTGGGTCAACCATTTTTGTTGAAAGACCTCAATTCTTCTAACTATGCTTTGAGTTTAGACACTTCCAAATTTTGTGAGGATTCAAGTTGTTGCATATCACTAGCATGGGCCTTTTGGACCAGTGACATTGACTCGGTGAATTTGATTTGCAGATTTTCCTCCTATGCATGCAATTTATTTTTAATATCCTCCTCATAATCCTACTTGGCCTGTTGATTTTCCTTTGTTTTCTCACTGGAAGTAGATTCTTTGATGGTCACCAAGGTCATTTCTAGCTCTGAAATCATGGATTTTGTGGTGTTTAGAGCTACGGCGACCTCATTCATCGACATAATGTTTACCCTAGAAAAATAGTTGAGCGCCAACGCCGCTTGTAGAGAATTATCCTTTGCATCAGTTATAGCTTTCCATTTGATATTCCTTTTAGGCACATCCTGGCTTATTTCTATTCCTCTTATTCTTTTGGGGGGCCTCTTCTCTATGGATCGAGTCTTGTGGTTGTATTAATAATATCCAACTGTGACCATTGCTCCCTCAAACCTGTTTCCTTCTGAGGTGAGTGATAAGTTTCATAGAATCGAAGCCAAAGGGGTGCATTCTTCTATTGGGATACTGACCACATTTCTTTCAGGATCTAGGTTGATGATAACATCAACACCTACTGAAATGGTGTCTCAAACTTTTGTACTGTTGGATTTATCCTTCTTAGTCTTTTCCTGGATTTCTCCCGGTGTAACCAATGGTATCTTACCTGTGTTTGTTGTTTATTTATTCCTTGTGCCATCCTTCCGAGAGGGAGAATATTTACTTATGTTTTTTTCCAATGTGGTATGCTTATCTTCAGAATCTTTCTTCTTCAACAATTGGTACCTTTCTTCAGCCTCATCATCTTTCCTTTACATTTCAACTTCTTTATCTCTTCTATTTTTCTCCTCTTCGCTTAGATTTTTATTATTTTGGTGGAGGAGAGGTTGGAACTGCTCCAACCTCATAATTTTGTCTTGTTCTTCATCCTTTCTCAATTGGTGTTGGTCTACGTCGGTAGCAATCATTTCCACCGCTTCCTCGAAACTCAACGCACCTCGGAAAATATCCTCTGAGAACCAAGACTCATGCATGGTCTGTGCTGATAATTTGACGGCCTTCATGTGCTCATAAACCACATTTCAAGGGTATTGTGATTGGGGCTCCCCCAAATAGAGGCAAAGCTCCTTGAGTGCTTCAGCTTCCATTTCAACTTGCTTCTTGTTCGCCAGAGAGTATGACCCAACCTGGATGAGAAAAATCGACCAATCTTTCTTATTATTTTCTAAAAGGTAGGCAGTGGCCCCTTTTTCAAAAGTATGGTACGCAATCTCCCTAGCCAATAACTTATCAGGAACATACTTGGGTAGCAAGTGTTGAGATCCTGTGGCCCCATAGATCCAAATGTAAGTGTATTTTTTCTTCACATACCAATCCTCAATGTCCTTTAAACCTTTAAGAGCCCCGAGAGAGATTCTATGTGGGAAAATACCGAAGATGGCCTTATGTAAAGGGGACAGGAAGTTATCACATATATCATAGAAAAACCTCTTACAATTGACCTCCCACACTTAAGAAAAGTATAAGTGAATCGGGCCCTTGTCTGAAGTCCAAGACTAGTTGAAAGTTGGGAATGATTTTGCAGAGCACACGTCATCTATTAGATATGCCTACATGTAAAAATTAGGATTCTTCATGCTCTTGGGATCCTGGATATGTTGATCGATGTTGAACAAGAGAATGGCTTCCCAATTGAACACATGGCCATTCTGGGCAATCCTGTAAGCCATTGGGAACCATTCCATCCTGAAATGAGTGCTACTCTCTTCGCCATAGAGCTAGCAGATCATGGTGTTTATCATTTTGTAGGGACTTTTGAGATACCATGTGAGAAGAAACATTTCTCCCTTTATTTTTGGCCATTATTCATCATAAAACCAATCTTCCATGAAGGTCTCTAAGTCTTCATGTTCGACTCTGAACTATTCGAGAAAAGACACATTCAGGGCCATTGTTGGTTCTAGGGGTTGGTACCTAGCCACGATGTCGTTTTCTTTGAGTGAGCCAATTGGGAGACCTGAAGCATTGAGTATTAACTGGAAATCCATTTGCAGATATGAAAAACACCATTTATTTGTGTCATTGTATGGAAAAATATCAAGGCGAGCGGCTACTATATGAATTCCGCTCTTCCTGATATTTTTGTATGCCTCAATATCTAGATCATCTGAAGTGAATATTTCATTTTCGAACATGTCCAGGATCTCGACATAATTGAGGTAATTCTCTGTCCCATCATGGTTGTTGGTATCAGAGATAGCTTATGACTCTGGGATGGATACTGGGACAGGCATTCCAGAGGTCTAGGATTTTCCTTTTCTAGTGAGGATCCTGGACATCTCTTGACCTGCACAAACAAACAAATTATAATGAATAGAGTTGTCTCGGACTGAAATAACAGCATTGGAAAAATGGTATCATACTTGTTTAAAGACCAAGAGTAGTAGTTGATCAGACAGAGATTACAAAGAATTGTGGATGCGGTTTTCTTTTTTCTTTCATGAGCCTGTGAGAAACAATAACAGTGCTAGTGCCCCTTTTAACAAAAACAAAAACCATTGATTCCCTCCTAACTGTGCGCAATCAAAAAAGTGTGGTATATCTTGGAATCGGTCAGGGTTGTACATAGAGAGTAAATTTTCTCGCAAGTGATTGGCGGTTATAGTCGTTAAGGTGCAGAACAATTCAAAAAATTTGGGGGAAACATCGCAATTGTCATCGTCGGTAGTAGATGAGAATCAGAGATGCGAAAATGGGTGAGAAGAAAACCCCGACGAATATACATACTTGATTAACTGCTTAAGCGTGATTATAGGGTCTAGGTTGGACCTAATATTACTTTTAACATTCAATTAAATTATTTTTGGGGGTTAATCCTTCAATAAATAATGATGAAAAGAAGTCAAGGTGGTAGTGGAGGGGACCACATGAGATCTACGGTGGAGGAGTGATCAGTGAAAAATCGGTTCATAGGAGCCACAGGATAAAGGATGTGACAGCATGATAGCAAAGGGTAGTGTCATCGTCGGCAAGGAGAGGAAGAAAAAAAAAGAAAAATCCCAAAGAGAAATCTAACGACAAAACGAATTGGCCAAGTACATGATCCTTTGTTACCATGACATGCATTGGAAAAGAAAATACTTACGCATTGATTGAATTGAGGGGCCCATGAGGGGGGAAAGGCTGAGGTGTATTCTAGACAGAGGATCATGTGTGCGTTGAGAAGTGACTAGGAGAGAGAGAGGGGTTATCATCATCGACAATATGAGTATGAGTGCGATGATGAGAGAACATCATTAACTTTTGACGACGACGTTGTGAGGCGTCGACGGCGGCAAAATATGAAGGGATACATATGCACATGCTTGATGAAATCTTGACGATGCAAGGGTAAGAAGGGAGAGAAGGAGAGAAGTAGGTGGGGAATCCCAAATTAAGTTCCAAACATGTAGTTGAATATTTAAGCATAGATACCTCATGAAAAAAAGTGCATCCCCACACTAAGATTTGAAAAAATTTAAATGGGGGAAAGGTTTGTTGTTCCACCACAATAGGAACTTAAAGGAGAAACGGTAAAAAAACCTTCACAAAAACCTTCAACCACTTGTCTCCACTGTAAAAAGATAAGGGATAAATTTTTCAAGGATTTTCTGTAAAAACATTCACTATAAGGTGTTCTCCTTGTAGTGTGAGGGACGTAGTGGCATGGGGGGTCTCTCAAATATTTTCAATGGTGGTCATTCAATGAGTGTGATATTCAATGATCAATGGACACATATAAGTGAAATGGTCCAATTAATAGCATAGTGTGCATGGGTAGGTACAACATGCATTCATTGAAGTGGATACATGATAAATGCTGAAGGGACCAAACATTGTGGATTTTGACGATTGTGGTGCCATCTGGATGAGTTCTGGCAGGGTCGTTTGACATACCACTACCAATGTGTCGTAAAATTGGGGTAGATCGAGACAGTGTTGAGTGTAATGGCCATATTGTGAACATATAGAACATGCAAAGTTGGTACACAATATCTTATTGTGTGGGGGGTATAATCTTGTGTAGGTTATATGAATGTTGCTACTAGGGTTGGAAACAGTGGTGTTTCCAAGGGGAGATAGATGAGGTTATGTAATTTTGCAAGGGTGGGGCACAAGTTTGTGGGGTGACCTAGTGCTTTGCAGAGTGTGCATGGGGGTTGTATTCAAGGTGTTTCCTGAGGGGGTGAACTAGGGTCTGCATGGGTAGTCCATTTTCTTGAGGATAAAGTGAAGGTATCAGTACCATAGATGGTGGTTCAAGGTACCAACAGGGATATCTATCACCATATTGGGAAGTGTAAGTGTAGCTACTACCTAGTATGCCATAACGCCTAGTGGTGGGTAGAAGAATAAGATTTGGGTGAGGGGGTGAGGAGTGGTTTGAAAAAGTGTAGGTTGGTCATTTGTGGGAGTTATCTCAAGGGTATACTAGAGTATGGGTGTCTCAAGGGTATATTTTGGTATGGGTTATGTTGTAACATAAGTGTTTGTGCATACTTGGGCAAATTCCAAGGGTGGGATGTAGGGTGGGTCACCCTGGTATGTTCCAAGGAGCGAGGGATATTGAAATATCTCTGGGTTCATGGTGAAATATCTCTAACAATGGTGAGGTTCAAGCAATTAGAGTGATTGAAGTGAGGTTTAGGGATACATTACAATAATTTTCAATCAACTACATGTGTTGGCCAAAAAATGGGTTAGCAATATGTACTTCTACATTAGCACAAAAAAAATTAGATAAAGCCACAAAATCTATTGAATAGAGTCAAAAAATTTATTGGTTAGTGGAAGATAATTTGATAGACAATGGACAAGAATAAGTAGTGTCATGGTAATAACCACATCCCATTCAATTGTATAGTTAGGGATAAGGTATCAATACACATATATAATGAAATATTCAAGGGACAAAAAAGTAAACTCAAGTCATTAAAAAATGGCCCATACACCATCATGGGTAAGTATGAAATTAATGGTTTTAAGTTTGATCTTCCAACACACTTTCATATGAATATAGTTTTAAACATGGAGGTTCTATGGACTTGGTGTTATTTATTACTTAAACAAAGCATCATGCAACCTGAACCTTGAATAAACCTTGATCAAATAATTGACAAGACAACATGATACATTTGCAACAAAGTCATTCTACTATATATGATTTTCAAATTTGGAAAAATCCTAACATATGCCAATTTATACACACTTGAGCAGGTATGACAAATTTTTCCTCAATTTCTCATCACTAGACAGGAAATCAAGGCCATGGGGGTAACACGTCTACAGCTCTTGATTGCAATGGGGGTCACAGCTCACTCGAGGGGGCTCTTAATTTATGCATATTCACAATTGTTATCTACACTAGACCAATTTTTCTCATCATGTGATAAGTATTTGGAAGCACTCATTACACCAAATGTACTTTGTGTTGAGAGCGCTACCATCCTCAACTTTGTTGAAAACACTAGTTCTGGTGTGCAACACCAAATAGTCTTCAATAGTGGAAAAATCACTTTGTGAAAACTCGTCAACCAACTCCTCATGCTAACTTAATGACAACTTAGTGTGCCACATCAAAAAGCTCAAATAAATTGCACCAAAGAAATAATAAGCAATCAAATATGATTGGTGAACCTAACTTATGCACCATTGCAATGATCAAATGAATGTATACCATGAATAACTTAATTTTTAAGAACAAAATAGTGTTCATCATTCTATAATGCGAATGAAATTTATCACTATTAAATACCTCAATTAAGAATTTTACCACTTATATCATATATAAATATAATACTATTTACTTATAAACCCATGTTGATTAATTGGGTTGGTTTTCATTGATGTCAACCCTTGAAGCAAGTTTGGTAGCAAATTTTGGTAGCCCCAAATAGTATGGATAAGGGACTTCAGTTTGATTGGTGTATAATAGTATGAAGATTAAAATATTTGCAGGTAATACTATTCTAGATGTATAGTACATGTCAATCCATTTTCGGTGATATGTGGAACATCACATAATGCCTCACGGTTAGAGATTTATGGCCTTGTGAAGTCAGAGAACCCTCATGATTTATCTAGAAGTCAAACAAGTCAAAATTATTATAGAAGCTCCTAGAAGAAGTTGACTAGTCAAGTGAGTAAAACTAGGTGTTAATAATGGGTTAAGTTGTTGCAAATAAGAAAATAATTAAAAATAAATTAGTCCTGATGATGAATCCTGATTCGGATTCGAAACGTCGACAAAAATGACACCAACTGTGGATTATCCGGAAAACAACTTAAAAATAAATTAGTTGCAACTATAAGTGGAGAATTTATTGTTTGTAGCAAAGTGGGTTAGAAGTGGACAAGTGGTTAGAAGTGGGTTATCCCTAAAAGAAGAAAATTGGCTTAAGTTGGTTAGAAGGTAACCCCTTGAGGAAGCTACATGGAAGTATAAATAAGAGAGCAAGGCTCTCCTATTATCACCTATTGAGCATATTGAATATATATTATTGTGTAAGCTTTATTGTAGGTACCGATTGATACATCTGAAGTTGTGCAAGTCTGAGGTAGCATGAAGGGTTGACGGTGAAAGTTTCGGAATCACAAAAAATACTGGAAAAAAAACCCTAGTTTTTTATGTGTATGTGGGTTGCAGTCGAGTAGGGCACGTATGTACATGGGCTAGTAGTATAATAGGGTGCGTACATGAGGTTAAATCCCTAAAAACTTGAGAAGATGAATATGCCAGGTCTCTAGATTCTGAAATCAAGCTCCCAGCAAGGTCTATAGTGATCAGGTACATCAGATCTATCTACTGGGTAAAAAGATATGTCTTATTTCTATGAGTAGTTGGGTTTGTAGTCTACATGAGAAATGGTTATGGGGGTTTGAGTATTTTCCCCAAAGATATTAGTGGTTGCATGGAACTTTTTGCATAAGTTAGATCTACAGAAATATAGTGTTGGTATAATCAATATTTATCATTGATACATCTTGTTAGTGTTGAGGCACATCTTGTATTTCTTGGAATATGGTTAAGGATTTTTTGTGGTACATGTTTGAGAGCTTGTATTTGTAAAGTTTTTGATGTATTCAGAGGTTGTATATTAGAAAGGTTTTGATGTCTAGTTCATGTGAGGGTTATTATACTTATTCATGATTATACACACTTGTATAGAAAATGACTAGAGAGATATAGATGCATTTGGTTAAAGGATATGTATGAGGATATATGCATAGGGAACAATTATAGTCTGGACATAATGATAGGTTGTAGGTTTATGTGACAGAGGCCGTAGAGGGTCAAAGTTTTTTAGGAGAGAGAAAACCCTAGTCTTTAGAAGGCATATGCAGGCTACAGTACAGATAGGTCGTGTACATACGCGGGTTGCAGTATAGATAGGGTGCGTACATACGTGTGTTGCAGAACATATAGGTAGAGTATTAGTTGGTTTTTGGTTGGTACAGACTGAGTTCAGGTACAGGTTGATTACAGGGTAGTGGTACAGGTTGGATAAAGGTCAGTGGTATAGGTTGGTACAGGTTTATAGTGGTATATCTCACAATGACAGTGTGGCAATGGTTTCTTCATTTGACACTTATATTTCAGGGCGGCAGGACGGGGAAAGGATAGGTGGTTGTAGCAACCTTCCAGTTGTAGCCGGAAAACATAAGGGGTTGTAGCCTCCTTCTAGTTGTAGCTAGAGAATTGGGTATTTGTAGCTTCCCTCAAGTTGTAACCTGAAAACATAGGGGGTCAGACCCTCCTTCCAATTGTAGCTGGAGAACAAAGGAAGTTGGTGCTTCCAATGAATTTAATTATTAAAGACATATAAGAAAAAGAATTTTGTGGTTTTCTCCCGCATTGGGTTTCCACGTAAAAATACTGGTGTACTTTGTATGTGTATGATTGTTGTAATGTCCCTGACCATCCAGGCCAGGCCACGATACACAAGAGAAATTCTTTCATTCTCTCTGCGGAACATACTGTAACATACCCAGCATCCAACTGAGCTATGCCACATTAAATTTTTGAACTACGTGCAATTAAAACATATACACGTAGAACCTTTGTGGAACTTCATATATAAAATGTAAAAAGACAAATACATTATGTAAAAGCACGAATTCATACTAAAATAATAGTAAATATAGACATGCAGCATATACAGGAAATACCCATAAACATACAGACAATTATAACCACGCATAGGATAAACCCATAAAACTGAACACTTAAATAATAATGCAACATGTAAATTTATCACACAATAGGCACTTATCATGGTAAGAATATCACCAACTACGTGCAGAACTTCCACAAACCTCCTAGCCTTAGACCACATTGCTCATCACTCTCAGCAGTGGGCCACCCCTGAGCTAGGACTAAACTCCACCGGGGTAAAGGGATTCCTAACCAGGCTAATGGATCTCACACAACATGAAAGGCTTAGTCAAAGGTGTCAACTCAAACTAACACCCTACAGTCCCTCATTCCCCACATGTCTATCCCACCCAAGAAACTATCTCCCTTCTCTTCTCAATATTCCTTCAGCTACCCCACTTCCTTTCCGGGCTTCAGCAACAGGCTGGACAGGAAGTCTTTGAGACCTGTAGCTATAGTTTAGCACCTTCAAGAAAACAATTCCCAACAATTCTCTCACCCAGAGGGAAACTTCTCACGGGCCTGAGAACCCACCTCTTCAATATCCCACGGGCCTGACAACCCGCTTCTTCAGTCCAGCTCCCAAGCTAACCATCTACACAAATCGTTATGGTTATGGATACCAGTTTAGGTACAGTTAAAGGAAGGTATGAAGAATAACTGACTGCGTGAGTGAAATGGTCATGGAATCATGTGTGAATGATGGAAGGAATGATGGGAAATGAACTAAGTCCAAACTATATGTATGCATGTCCCCAACTTGACACTTGTCATGTTGGGAGCTACTTTGGCCCACTTGTCCCCATATTTAGAACTTAGGATAAAATAATTATCCATACTTTATACTTTAAGAAATATTAATATAATATTCATTTTTGGCTTAATCTCCCTAGCTTATCCCCTTTTCCTTAACTTTTATCCCCTCCCTTTCCTAATTAGTGTAGTTTAGTTCCCCTTCTCTTTTATCGTGGTCGGTCTACGCACAGTGATGTATTTTATATTAATGATGAGACATATACAAAAATAGGTGCACTGGCCTTTAACATCTAGGCTCTCTGGCCCAATCATCACAAAATGGCTCACCAGCCTATATAACATAGCATATACACAAAGGCTCACTGGCCTCAATATCGCGCACACTTAAGATGTTGTGTGAAGTATCTTGGAATGTGCACACTTCATCATTTCACTACATAGTACATGCGAGCACTATGCCATGAAAGGTGCATACAAAAATATATCAAACAACTCACCAGCTTAAGTACATTTTCATTTTACATTTACAATTGGGTTCAGCCTAGGGATATTACAATTGTTCATTGTTCGTGGTTTATTTACTCTACACTTATTGGATGATAATGTTCTATTGATCATAAAGATAAATAACACTTTCACATTGTGGTTAACAGGAATTAAAATCTCTATTACCGATTCACCCCCCTCTCAGTAATCCAACAATTGGTATCAGCACGGGATCCTTCAAAAATCAGTTTAACCACTGAAAGGTAGATCATGGAGAGAAATAATATGTATAAAAATGGAATAGCACAATTTGATGGACAGAACTATGCATTCTAGAGCCAAAGGATGAAAACATATGTACAGGCACAGGGATTTGAGGTTTGGCAATCAGTTGTAGATGGATACAAAGAACCAGCAATCCCGCCAACAAATAAAAGTGGAAAGAAACTTAGTCTAAATAATTCAAAAGCCACAAATGCACTTTTGAATGGTCTTTGTGATTCGGTATTTGTCAAAGTTATGCATTTCAGCTACGCTAAAGAGAATTGGGACAAACATCAGAATATTTATGAAGGAGATGCAAAATTCAAGGCAGCAAAGCTTCAAACTTACAGAGGTCAATTCGAATAGCTGAAGATGAAGGAAGATGAGAATATTCCAACTTACTTCTTACGAGTTGATGAAACAATGAATGCAATCATAGGATTGGGAGAAGAAGTTGATGAATCTATAATTATTCAAAGGTACTAAGTGTTAGGATATTTAGACACTTAGGAGTTAGTTAAGATATACTTGGTCTAATGTGCCATTAGGTAAAAGTCTGTTTCTTAGTGTGTTTCTTGGGTATGCATTTTGTTGGCGACGGAAGTCACTCCTGGATTGCTTGCAGGAGCAGAGCCCGACACCCATCAGTTTAATGTCATGGTGGTTTTTAGTGGGTGATCAAATGGACAGAGACTCGGGGATATGTCACTCTAACTCAGGGACTAGGTCCTGTATGTAAGAAACAAAAGAGGTCTGAATCTAACTTCAATCAGTGGGTTGATTAAAAGGTGAACAGATGGAAGACTTGATAAGAAGAGTGAACAAATTACTTCAGGCAAAGGCTTTCTGCAGTTTGTAGAAGAAAAACCCTGAATGCGAGATCCTCTGGTTCAGGGCTTCGAGATACTGAAAAAGGGACTTGACTGGATTCTCCAATTCCAAGTCGCTCAGCGTTAGGAAAATTACAAGAACTAATTAGAGACAATGCGACTGTCACAGTGATCAAATTCTATATCATCTTATAACAGCTACAACTCAACTAGATTCTCCAATTCTGAGCTACTCTAACATAGTTTGAACAAAGACATGAAAGAAACATACATTCATAAGGCAAGAAGTATCAAGAGTTCATACATAACCAGAGATAACAGTGCTTCATTAAATATTTACAACTGGGAGCCTTGCTCGACCATCGATAGATACAAAAATGGTGAAAACGCCTACATATACTCAGAACAATCAACGGCAACAAAATCGAAATGTTTGCAATAAAAAAATTGCATCTGCATGGCTGCTGACAATCTACACCTACAGTCTCTGAAT
Organism: Picea mariana; assembly: GCA_032191745.1. Lineage (NCBI taxonomy): Eukaryota > Viridiplantae > Streptophyta > Pinopsida > Pinales > Pinaceae > Picea > Picea mariana. The sequence continues at coordinate 46,250 of JASDQU010735352.1, forward strand.
GATCGTGCATCAATGGCAGACGCAATCGAACTCCTGACAAATCCATGGATGAATCGACGTGCTTTAATTCGGTGCCGTACTTTCCCATTATGGCGGAGATGATTTCTAACCATCACCAACTACCTCAATAACTGCTTCATGGGGATTGAGAACGGCCCGGCCAACTCAGCACTTTCGGGACATGGAAGGCCCCTTGCGCTGCCACCTAGATTGGCTGATCGGCCTGCTGAATATGCGTGGAGGCCAGCGCGAAGGGTGGGACATGTAATGGGGGTGGTGGGGCCAAAACTGTGAGGGTGAGATAAGGAGTGATGAGGTGTGAGGGAGGTGACAGGGGAAGATACATGGCGGAAGGCGATAAGCAGAGGGGGCAGGTAATGAGATGCAATGGGCACACTTTAATGGAGGCTGATGTGGAAAGGAGCGGGACGCATCGCAGGTGGTGAGTGAATGATGAGATGGGGAAGGGACCACCTGGACTACAGAGTGGAGAAGGACAGATGACACATGGAAACAGGGGAGAGACGGCTCTGGAGGATGTCATAACAGGGGGGAGGGCCCACGTTGATTAAAAATAGAGCAGCCAAGAAGGATGGGATCATGCGAGCACTGTTGATCCGGGTGCTTAGATCTCGGCAGTTGGGAAGCTGCGCACCCGATTCCGGACCCCCCCCTTCTGCTTAAAGGTAGAAAGGCAGGGGGGGTCTGGAATTGCCTTGAGCATCGTTGATCCGGGCGCTCCGATCAGGACCTTTGAAGAGAAGCACCCTCGATTTCGGACCCCCCCCCCCTCCGCTTAAAGGTAGAAAGGTGGGGGGGACCGGAATCCGATACGCACTGTTGATATGGGCGCATGAAATCCTACCGTCGAGAACTGGTTTCCATTTAACAATAGTCGCATTTGCATCCCAAACTTAGGACAAGTGGGTTTTTAACCCGTTCCTTGGCATCCTAACCCCCCTTACGAGAAATGTCGCTAACATTAGGCTCCATGGGGGATAGAGTCGTCCCTGTGATGCTCTAAGGACTCTTTTGCAGATTTAGTGCCTTGTTGTTGGGCTATGGAGTCATTTATTAAGTAAAAACAACAAAAATAGTATTTACAAAAAACCAAAAGAGCCGACTGTGGCTCACAAAAAACATTTTTTCAAGAAATGCCCATTTGCTGGGCCATTAAAGACCTCTTTGCCTTCGAAATCCTCCAACCTGTAAGTGTTGTTTGAAAATACTTCAGATATTTTGAAAGGCCCGAACCAGAGGGCATCAAACTTATTGTGCTTTCCCTTTTCCTGCCTGGGTTTATCCCATTTGAGCACCAGATCACCCAGCTCGAAATCTTTCTTTCTGCTCTTCCTGTCAAAAGCCTGTTTGATCTTTTGCTGATGATTGTAGGCCCTGTTCATGACCTATTCCCTGATCTGCTGCACTTCCACCATCTGATGAATCCTTCTGACCATATTGTCAGGCTCTCCCTCAAGGTCCTGGAGGAATTTCGCCACAGCTAAGGCAAGCTGAGTAGGGAAAACGGCCTCTGTTCCGTAAACGAGTTGGAAGGGTGAGATGCCCAGGGACTTCTTTGTTGTTACCCGATCATCCCATAGAGAAAACTTGAGCTCTGAATTCCAGGCCCTTTTATTGTCTTCTAGTAGCTTCTTAATGAGCTTGATCAGACTTTTATTGGAGGATTCTGCCAATCCATTTCCTTGAGGATAATAAGGAGTAGAGTGGATCAGTGAAATCCCATTCTACTCACAGAACTTGACCAGGGGCTCAGACCTGAAAGAGGCGGCATTAGCAGTGACAATTTTGCTAGGACAACCAAACCTGGCTAAGATGTCCTCCAGGAAGCTGATAATTACTTTGTGAGAAGTGCTCCTGGTGGGGACAGCTTCTATCCATTTGGTGAAATAGTCTGTTGCAGTCAGGATCCATCTGTGTTGGCCACTTGAGGGAGGATGATTTTCTCCAATGAAGTCCAATCCCCACTGCTGAAAGGGTGTTGAAACTACTATAGGCTTTAATGGCAGAGATTTGAGCAGTTGCTTCCCTGAGAACTTTTGGCATTTGATGCAAGCTCTGGTTTCTCTGCAAACATCAGGGAATAAAGTGGGCCAGTAATACCCATCTCGGAGGATCTTATGGGCTGTGGTCTTCCAAAAATAATGACCCCCGCAAAGGTCGCTGTGGAAATCAAACATAACCTGATGGGCTTCTTGTGGGTCCAGGCATCTTAAAAATAACCCTAGGGGGTCTTTCCAGTACAAGGCTTGGTCAATGAGGCAATATCTGACCGCCTTGAGCTTTAGAGCTCTCGCCTTGATTTTTTCCATTCTGTCAAGAGGCCTCAATTCTAGCAGAAAATACAAGATATCCTTGTACCAGAGGCATGTTGCTTGATCCGTAGGATTTTTTAATGACTTATGGTTGAGTTTTAATTTTGCATGCATTAATTAACCATTTGAGAAAATTCATGAAAGAATGAGGAAAGAAGAGGAATTATGACAGCCATATATACATTTGCAGATCTGAAATGAAAGAATAAATAGCAAACCATAACACGCAGATTCATAACAGAGTTCGTCACAACTTTGCCTACGTCTCCGAGCCTTTGTCTCTGTGGGGGAGGCTTCTTTATTTCTGTTCAAAATCTCAAAAGTACATCACTGCAATACCAAATGGCTACAAGACTGATCTGGTCATGTTTGTCCAGATCTCTAGAACCCTGCAAAGAAAACAGCACGCAAAACGGAACTCCGGAGCTCCCAAAAATGGTCCGACAGTGTCTCCTCCTCAAAAGCTTATCTGCATCAAAATGGCTTTGGCTTGGCTTCTCTTCAACATAACTCTGCTCTGAATGCCCTCCATGGCCTCAAACAGGCCTGGATTATATAGCTTGGAAGTTGGTTTCTCACCTCCAACTTCCTCCTAAAATTTAGGCTCCATAAATGCCTAATAACTCCCAAAAATGGAGAAAATCATTAAAAATAGGTTAATTTACAATAACAAAACCCAAAAACAAAAATAGGCATAAAAACCCAAAATTGAATTAATTCGGGCACTAGCCCCCGAGCCCTAGGCATGCGCCCCCTTTGGCATGGTCATATGGACTCCATATGGCCACGCGCCATGCACTGGCCCCCTTTTGGCGCTAACCACCCGGTCGTGTGGTGTTTGTATAGGGCCACAGGCCAACCGTTACAATCGCCCCACACTGGCTCCCGGTCCTATCGGGTGGTCATGTGTCAAAAAAAATGTGTTGAGGGCTGGGGCCAAGCCCCGACCCTTTCCCCCCCGCTTAACGGAACCATAAACGCATTCAAATAAAAGTTGCGTCGTTTGTATAACAAGGTCCACCGGCCGAGCGGGCGGTTAGCCCAGCCCTGCCAGTTCACTACGCTATGGGGAGGTCGTCGGTTCGACTCTCGACCATGCCATATAATTTTACATATAAACCCAACAACCAATCACGGGGTGCCACGTGGCAGCCCTTGACTGGGCCATGTGGCACCTCTACAACCAAGCAAACCATGACACGTGTCAATCACTGATTGGCCCATGTATATGCCACGTCATCTGTCGTACTGTCATGTCACCTTGCCACGTCATCCCTGTCGTACTGCCCTGTCAACCTGCCATGTCAGCTGCTGACGTCATCCATGCCACGTGTCACCCTTACAGTGGTGACACGTGTCACCTCGGAATAGGTCCAGCTGTACGCTCGAATCTACCTGACACGTGTCATCTCCTGGGGCTACCATGTGTCACCTTCTGGGTTTTCCACATCACCTGTACAGACCGTACGGTCTGCATAGTCAGCATGACACGTGGACTGTACGGATTGTACAATCACCCCTTTTTTTTAACTATTTGGCTTTTCGAACAGAACACGATATCTTCTCCATACGGAGCCTGTTTGACAAAGTAAATATACCACCGGAATCAGGAAGGTGAGACGGACGCAATGGCACTAGTTTTGTTGCATTCCAAGCACTTTCATTTTTGAGCATTTTTCAAGCCCTATCAGACTTCTGGATCCGATTTCGGATCACACCTCCCCACAATAAGACCTTTTGGTCCCCAAAAGGTTACTGACCAGTCAACAAGCTCGGGATAGGCCACCCAGCTTGCTCTCTATCTCTGAACTCTGTCCTATGCACCTGTCTCATCAAGATCAACTGTAACACAATCATGACAACTGACAATATATTGTTAGCCATTTGAACCTTGTTACATCTTACTGAAGCCACTATCATCCATGTAGAAAACATTACTAATGACAGCATCAAAAAGACGACTACAAATGAACTAATATACTTTAGATATCTGCACGACATGAGCTTATCTTGAAGCAACTGATGATTGATTTTCCATTCAACAACCATATTTTGTTCTTGCTTAAGATCAATTACTTCATTTGAAACAATTATTGGTTTGTTGCATGCTTGCACTGCATTCATTAATTGTTCCCTTGTTTGAAGTGTTTTATTTGTTTTAACATGATGAGCATGAACCACATAATCATGACCTGCTTTAGTGAATTGATATTGATTCTTTGTCCTGTAGAAGATTGCCTTAGGATCAAATAAGTATGGACTACCTAAGATCATTCCACATTCTCTTAACGACACAACATCACAAGTTACTTCGTCCACATACTTAGATGAAATTGCAAATTTGATTGTGCACTGTTTTGTTATGTGCATTTGATGATGATTGCTTATCCATTTAAGTGTGTAAGGCTTATGATGAGTTTGTATTTTTAACCCCAATTGCTTAACCAATTCTTCTGAGATTAGATTAGATTGAGATCCACTATCGATTAATGTGTCTATCTTAGTGTGTCGCATGATTACCCTTATATGAAACAAGTTGCTTCTACAATCAATCTCTTCACCATTTTTACCTGTCATACCAACCAATGAAATATTCGACTCATCACCTGAATATGATCCCAAGTCTGTGGGTTTTGATGTCGTTGCCACTGTTTGCGTTCCCTTCTTTTCTTTGAACCACTTTGGCTTCTTATCGGGATGCAACTGCCAACATCTATCCTCATCATGTCCATCTTTCTTGCAATGCTTGCAAGAGGTCTTTCCTTCCTTCTTTGACACTGCATTTGCATTCTTTCCATTGCCATGCCTTTTCCTCTTTCCCTCTTTCCTCGAAGACGACGATTTCCCTGACACACCTGCTTTCCCTGCTTCAATATACGTAGCTTGAACAGAAACCTCATCAAGGTTAGTGGGTCCAAACATGAAAACAGTGTTTCTAATATGCGCAGGAAAACCTCCTATATACTTCATAAGGGTTTCTTCTGTTTGCAAAGGAATGTCTAACATTAATGCCATTTTTCTAAATCCATCGGTGTATTCTTGCACTGTTTTTCCTTTTCTTAGTTTTAAAGATTGCCATTCAATTATTGCTTTTTCTTTATAACCCAAAGGATAGAATTGTTTCCTAAGTGCATAAATGAAATCCTTCCATGATGGAAATACATTACCCACATTTTGTGTTCCTTTTTGCAACTTTCTTTGCCACCAGATAAGAGTTGTACCTGCAAGTCTCAAATATGCCAACTTGATTTGTGTGGCCTCATCCTTGATCTGTTGCACACTGCAGTCTACCTCCATCTGCCTGATCCAGTTATCAAGTTTTTCTGCATTTACTTCACCATCATATATGGTCAACTCAAATTTTACATCAAGTTTTAACAATGGCATTTCATGTTTATTCTTATGAACATTTTTCTTTCCACTAGATTTAGAACTTGAACTTGAAGAAGAAGGAGAAGAAGGAGGTGTTGATGGAGGTGAAGGAGGAATATAAGGATGGTCCTCTTCCTCTTCACTTTTTCCCTTTGAAGAATCACCCAAAACTGGTCACTTTCGTTCCAAGTAATCTTCATACAAGACTTTCACCATCTCCGACATAGCAAGGAATGTTTTCCAGAACTCTTTCTCATCTTGAGAAATCCCTTCTTCCGGTGCCATCTTCTCACTGTGAGAAGCTCTTTTTCTCAATCCAATTAATGGATTCTCTGCAACAAGCTCACCTTCACCACGCTGTAGTTTTTCCCTGGTTAACATGCAAAAATCAAATCCAAACATCAACTAGCTCTAATACCACTTGATCCGTAGGATTTTTTAATGACTTATGGTTGAGTTTTAATTTTTCATGCGTTAATTAACCATTTGAGAAAATTCATGAAAGAATGAGGAAAGAAGAGGAATTATGACAGCCATATATACATTTGTAGATCTAAAATGAAAGAATAAACAGCAAACCATAACACGTAGATTGATAACGGAGTTCGACACAACTTTGCCTACGTCTCCGAGCCTTTGTCTCTGTGGGGGAGGCTTCTTTATTTCTGTTCAAAAGATCAAAAGTACATCATTACAATGCCAAATGGCTACAAGACTGATCTGGTCATGTTCGTCCAGATATCTAGAACCCTGCAAAGAAAACAGCATGCAAAACGGACGTCCGGAGCTCCCAGAAATGGTCCGACAGTGTCTCCTCCTCAAAAGCTTCTCTGCATCAAAATGGATTTGGCTTGGATTCTCTTCAGCATAACTCTGCTCTGAATTCCCTCCATGGCCTCAAACAGGACTGGTTTATATAGCTTGGAAGTTGGTTTCTCACCTCCAACTTCCTCCTAAAATTTAGGCTCCATAAATGCCCAATAACTCCCAAAAATGGAGAAAATCATTAAAAATAGGTTAATTAACAATAACAAAACCCAAAACAAAATAGGCATAAAAACCTAAAATTGAATTAATTCGGGTGCTAGCCCCCGAGCCCTGGGCACGCGCCCCCTCTGGCATGGTCGTATGCACTTCATATGGCCACGCGCCATGCGCTGGCCCCCTTTTGGCGCTAACCACCCGGTCGTGTGGTGTTTGTATAGGGCCACGGGCTAACCGTTACAACCACCCCGTGTCGGGTGGTCATGTGTCAAAACAAATGTGTTGAGGGCTGGGGCCAAGCCCTAACCCTTTCCCCCTCGCTGAACGGAACCATAAACACATTCAAATAAAAGTTGCGTCGTTTGTATAACAAGGTCCATCGGCCAGGCGGGCGGTTAGCCCAGCCCTGCCAGTCCACTGCGCTATGGGGAGGTCATCGGTTTGACTCCCGGCCATGCCATATAATTTTACATATAAACCCAACAACCAATCACGGGGTGCCATGTGGCAGCCCTTGACTGGGCCACATGGCACCTCTACAATCAACCAAACCATGACACGTGTCAGTCACTTATTATCCCACATATATGCCACATCGTCTGCCGTATTGTCATGTCACCTTGCCACATCATCCCTGTCGTACTGCCCTGTCATCCTGCCACATCAGCTGCTGATGTCATCCATGCCACGTGTCACCCTTACAGTGGTGACACGTGTCACCTCGGAATAGGTCCAGCTGTACGCCCGTATGCCCGAATCTGCCTGACACATGTCGTGTCCTAGGGCTACCACGTGTTTCCTTATGGGTTTTCCACGTCACCTATATGGACCATACGGTCTGAACATTCAGCATGACACGTGGACTGTACGGACTATACAGTCACCCCTTTTTTTTACCTGTTTGGCTTTTTAGACAGAACGCGATATCTTCTCCATACGGAGCCCGTTTGACAAAGTAAATATACCACCGGAATCAGGAAGGTGAGACAGACGCCATGGCACTGGTTTTGTCGCATTCCGAGCACTTTCATTTTTGAGCATTTTTCAAGCCCTGTCAGGCTTCTGGATCCGATTTCAGATCATTGCTAGTGATAAGGCACCCTGAGAATTCTTATTGGATGAATCAGCTTGCTAAATTTTTGAGCAGGTGTTGATGTAGCTAATCCCCAAGGCTTTGCAATTGGATTCAGCCAGCAGCTTGGCTAAACCCTGTCCCTTTATCAACTTGGTGGGCTTAATCTCCAGATCAAATTCTAGGATCTTGTCAATCCACTTCCCTCTTTTCCCATCCATGTCAGGCTGTATAAGGATGTCCTTCACAGAAGTTGAAGGAACGTATGCTATCACCTTTGAGTGTAGGACATAGATCCTAAAAGCTTTGAGGGCCTTTACTAAGGCATAAGCCTGCTTTTCCATGATTTCATACCTAGTCTCTACATCTCTTAATGTCTTTCTAAAGAAGGCAATGGGTTGTTCTCGCCCCTCCTCATTTCTCTGCAACAAAACCGCTGCTACTGTAACAAAAGAAGCAAAAGAGAAAATTAGGAACTCCTTGGAATAGTCAGGATTGATCAGTACAGAAGCCTCAGTCAATGCTATTTTTATTTGGATGAAATATTCCCTGGGTTCATTGGTCCATTTTACTTCATTTCCCTTTCTGAGTATGGATGTGATACTTTTTACCAACTCAGCAAAATTTGAGACAAATCTCCTCAAGAAATTAATCTTCCCTAAGAAGGCTTGAACTTCCTTTTTGGATCTAGGAAGCGACAGGGTTTGAATTGCCTCAACCTTGTTAGGATCAATCCTCACTCCTCCTTCCGATACTATATGGCCTAATAGCTTCCTCTCTTTCATAGCAAACAAAGATTTTCTAGGATTTAAGGATAGGCCAAACCTCCGACATTTCAGAAAAACTTTCCTCAGATGACTGCAGTGTTCTCTATCAGACCTGGAGAAGACCATTATATCATCCAGGTAGATTACCACAAACTTATCTTTCTCCCCGATAAAGGCTATGTCCATGGCTCGTTGAAATGTTGCCCCTGCATTCATCAATCCGAAAGGCATTTTGGCATACATGAATGTGCCCCAAGGAGTGGTGAAAGTCATTTTTTCCCTGTCCTCAGGTATGACTGATATTTGATTATAGCCAGAGAAACCGTCGATCATGGATATCCTGGTCGTGCCGGTTACCCTCTGCAGTATGTGTTCCATATTGGGCAGGGGGTAATTGTCCTTTCTTGAGCTCCTGTTCAAATTCCTAAAATCGACACAGAGTCTGATTTCTCCGCTTTTCTTTCTTACTAGGACCAAATTGGCCACCCAATCAGAATATCTCAAAGGGACGATAATTTGGGCATCTAGCAACTTCTTCACTTCTTTCTCCATGATAGGTAGCAGCATGGGATTTATCTATCTCAGCTTCTTCGTGAATGGCTTAGCCTCTTCTTTCAGTGGAATCTTGTGTTCAATGACAGACGTGTCATAAGTCTTGAGGTCTTCGTATGTCCATGCAAACACATCAGCAAACTCTTTTAGCAACTTGGTATATTCTACCCTCTATTCTCTGGTCAAACTTCTTGATAATTTGACGAACCTAGGCTCCTTCTGTGTGCCCACGTTGCATTCATCCATGTCATCATCTTCATTCGAAACACCACCCTTTACTGCCACATCATTCTTGTCAAACAGCCTTTCTAAAGGGACTAGTCCCCTTTGCAAACACCTCAGGGTGAGGTTCACCCTCCGGATCGGGATCTTGATCAATGTGCAATACTCATCGAAGATCTCAAGAAAATTTTTGATTTCAAGATCGTCCTCAAATACCTCCCAGTGCTTTACATTGTCCGGGATGGATGGTCTGTATCTTATTTCGACCTCACCATAGATCTTCGGCAACAGAGGGACCTTGAACAAACTCGCCGAGATGGCTAAGAAGTCGGCCGAGGTATTTTCTTCCCTTGGGACAAAAGTAATGTTGAAAGCTGAGAAGAAATTATCAATCAGGTCCCATACCTCATTCCTGTAACTCCTGAGCCGAGGATGCTTAGGCTGATAAACATTCCTGACCTGTTGGATTATCAATTATGCATCTCTGAACACGGACACCTCTTCAATTCCCATTTCTTTTTCAGCCCTCATACCCAGAACAAGAGCTTCGTATCCAGCCACATTGTTGGTAGTTTCAAATTCCATTTTGTATGACAGGGATATAGTCTCTTGGCAGGGCGATATGAAAATCACTCCAACGCCAGCACCCATACTGGAGGAAGCTCCGTCAAAGAACATCTTCCAGACATAGGTGATTGAAGGAGGTACCTGCTGATTAAGAATAGGTTGCTTTCTTACCTGTAAAGGGACCTCAGGAGTTCCAGTGATCTGTAACAAACTAGACCCTAAGTCGGTATCAAGTGCAAAGATGGGGTGGTTAGTGGGGTTTGCTTCATCACTGACAATATAGGCTAGTTGGGCCTCTCTGTACAACCTCCTGTGTTCCCCTCCGAAGACCGGAATAGTGGCATATGTGAGGTCCATCTATAATGTTCCCCCAAGTATTTTAATCCAAGACCTTGACAACAGCATGTCGAACTTGGGGGGAACATCAGCTACCACAATGTCCATGACCACACTCTTCATGGGCAGCTGAAACAGAGAAACCACCAGGTCCTTGATGACTCCCAGACATTGTACCCTCCTCGAATCAAAAGAGTATAAATCATGATAGGCCTTGGTCACTTCCAGTCCCATCTCTTCCATTACTATTTTGGGCATAAGGTTATGGGAAGCCCCTGAGTCCATGAGGCAATTATGCAGCACTTTATCATGTATGTTCAGGGATGTGTAGAAGGGGGGGGATGAGTCATCTCTGTCTTCTACCATGGGGCCTAATATGATGGCTGGCTTCTCATATTGAAGGTTTACTGAGTCAGAGGGGGGCTGGGGGGACTCGGATTGTAGCAGCTTGGAGAGGGATCTTTTAAAATATTCGTTTTTACCTAGCTCTGAGAGGGGGATCGAGATCCTGATATTTTGAATTTCATGTTCAAAATTAAAGGGTGGAATGGGCTTAGGAGCTTCCCTTACCTCAGTCATGGTTTCTTTGGTTGTCGGCGAAGCACTCTGAGTTTTCTTTTCTTTAGTTGCGGCTGCTGCAGTTTTAGTAGGCCTATCTGCTATGAGGGGATGATCTTGGCTGTCGAAGTCTCCTTCTTTATTTCTTGACCTGAGATGGTATCTGTTAGAGGTGTGGTCGGCCCTTTTTCCCCATTTGACGCAGTCCGCATATGAAGAATCACTGATGAGTGCTCA
>JASDQU010735352.1:73355-112722 GCA_032191745.1 Picea mariana
GGGGGGGGGGTCCGGAATACCGCTTTCCCGCCAAAAAAACAACTTTCCCTCATTTTTGCCATTTTTGCCTATTTTGACCATGTCCTCTTCCAGGTCGATTTTTGAGAAAACGGAGACGAATTTTAAAAATCCGAGAGAGGTTTTTTCTCATCACGGGCTGAGGAACAAAAACCTCTTTCAGTTTTTGCAATGGGGTCATGAGGAGAGAAAATAGAAGGCATCTTCGAGGCCTATTTTTCCAGATTTTCCATTTTCCATTTCAGTCTCGGTCTTTCAAGAGCTGTCACGGCCAGCTGGGGACGAATTCGGCGAAACCGAAAGAGGTTTATGTCCAAAACATGCCCATATAAAATAAACTCTTTCAGTTTTCACCCAGGTGTCATCATTGAAGAGAGAATCACGTTTGATCGGACCCCTGTTTCGTAGAAAAACGGTCCATTTTTCATGGCAGAAAACTCCGAATTTCGTGGGAGTGGTGGCTATTTTTGGCCGAGGCGGTTAAACCGACTGGAGAAACTTGTTGGGATGATCTATATTATTTATTGAGATGATTTGAATGTAAAATGGTTGGATCTTCACGCCCTGTGGCTATCAAGCTGTAACATTTTTGAAGAGATCTGTCATTAATGAAAGGAAGGCACTTTACAGGATTCCTACGTATGTTCACTGGTGATGTGATTTTCTCAGTTAAATGTTTTATTTCTCTGTAATCATCTTGTTTTTCTGAAACTAATATTTAAGAGTAACATATGTCTCAGGATTTATCTCTGATACCCTGTTTCCGATTCTAAAAGATTTAAATGTTTATCTTCTGATGTTTTCGATTAAGGAATTCTTAACTGCTTCTTAGTCAAATTTATCATTCTCACCCTTTCTTCTGTCCATCATTTAAGCTGCAAATATCCAGTGAGTATATCATTTCACCTTGTGGAAGTCATATTTCCTCGTTTATGGTTGTATTTCATTCCTAATTAATTACAGACCCCATAGCCCAATGGAGGAGTAGACTGTCTCAACCAATTCAAAAACACTTTGACAACAAAGCCCATTGTTTTCATTAACTAGCCTAATATCCCTTCAACAAAGCTATATCAGACAGAGAGATCCCTCTCTGAGTCTTGGAGGGATAGATCCAAGACTCGAAGTGGTTTTGATGTTGCCTTTGTGACTGCCTCACAGCCTTGGGCAAATTACAGAGTGCTAACAGTTTGAACCCTTTGATCTTCTCTATCTTTTCCCCTTTGTTCCCTCGGGAAAACCTGAGGCATATTGTTAGCAGGTCGTCTGAAACCTATATTATCAGTGTTCTGGGGATTTATGTACATGGGCTTCCCCTCTAATTCCCATCTTTCTATCTTGTCAGAAAGCGATTTTAGTGCTCTAGCTGTCTCATCTGTCTGATGGGGCAAGGGAGAGGAACTGGATGAGGAAGCTTCAGGCCATTCTTGGATGTATTTCTATCACCTGCGTTCCTGAGTTGGTTGACAGCCAATATGTTAGATTCTACCTCCATGGCCGCATCCTGCATGTGGGCCAGCATAGAAGCTCTTCTCTCCCTTAGCAGTAGGTAGAAATCAGGATCAAAAGCGCTGGAGTAAGTGATCTTTGCAGAGGCTTCGGAGGGTTTTATCTCAGCATGGATTCTGTTGTACATTTTATTAAATCTCTTGGAGAAGTCGGAGACAGACTCCTTCCTTTCTCTTCAACAATCCAAACTCTGTCATGTAATACATGAAATATTTTTTATCTCCCCACTGTCTCAAAAAGGTACTATCTAAAGCTTCGATTCCATCAATAGATCTAGGAGGCAGGGCCTTGAACCATTTTCTAGCCTCTCCTTGGAGACTATGGAAAAAAATCATCATCCATACGTCTGCGTGCATGATAACATTATCATCCGCGAAAGTATAAAAGGTTGCTAGGTGTTCTTCAGCAGCTATGTCCCCTTCGCCTGTAAACTTGGGCAGCTGCTTTAGGTATCCTTCTGGTGGGAGGGCATTGAGAAGTTGTGGTAATACAAGAGGAACATACCTAGCGGCTATGATAGCCTCCATTGCAGTCATAGGGGGATTTTCTCCGGCCATATGGATATTATGTAAAGGGGAACCCGGAGGAGAAGGAACTTGGAACTTGGATAGTAGGGATGAGTCCTTAATGGGAGTGGGAAACAAGAGAGGATCTAAGGATAAAGCTAACAAGTTCAAGTCAAGAGGTGCTCCTCCTCGTGCAAGAGTGGGGAAATCTTCTGTGGTCCTGGGTCTACGCCAAGGTACAATTTCAGAGGAGAGGGGAGTGACAAGGATTTCTCCCTCCAATCCAAGACCAGGAGGGGAAAACTCAGCAGGAACACTCCCAAAATTCAGGAAACGGGAAACTTCTGAAGGAGGTCTATTAAGAAACTGAGGAGGAGAAAACGGAGTTCTTACAGAAGGAGATGGTGGTTACCTGTTTCGGCGGTGGAATCTTCTTCTTCAGGGGCATTTCCTTTTCTGAGAACCACCTATGGATCGCTTTCAGGTGTAGCTAGGGGTAGTTGTGGATGAGACCGCGTGTGTCTGCCTATGAAAGCCACAATTGATAGAGCAGGCTCTCCCAACAGAGTCATCACAATGGAGTTGCCAGGTGCATAGCAGCAATCTTGATAATTCTGATATCTGATGCACCTTCAGAATCAGTTAATCATTGTCGTCAATCCCGGGGAAAATATTCAACTTCGTCCCCGGTAGCAGCGCCAGAAATGTTGGCGACGGAAGTCACTCCTGGATTGCTTGCAGGAGCAGAGCCCAACACCCATCAGTTTAATGTCACGGTGGTTTTTAGTGGGTGATCAAATGGACAGAGACTCAGGGAGATGTCACTCTAACTTAGGGACTGGGTCCGGTATGTAAGAAACAAAAGAGGTCTGGATCTAACTTCAATCAATGGGTTGATTAAAAGGTGAACAGGTGGAAGAATTGATAAGAAGAGTGAAAAAATTACTTCAAGCAAAGTCTTTCTGTAGTTTGTAGAAGAAAAACCCCGAACACGAGATCCTCTGGTTCAGGGCTTCGAGATACTAAAAAAGGGACTTGACTGGATTCTCCAATTCCAAGTCGCTTAGCGTTAGGAAAATTACAAGAACTGATTAGAGAAGATGCGACTGTCACAGTGATCAAATTCTATATCATCTTATAACAGCTACAACTCAACTGGATTCTCCAATTCCAAGCTGCTCTAACATAGTTCGAACAAAGACATGAAAGAAACTGACATTCATAAGGCAAGAAGTCTCAAGAGTTCATACATAACTAGAGATAACAGTGCTTCATTAAAGATTTACAACCGGGAGCCTTGCTCGACCATCGATAGATACAAAAATGGCGAAAATGCCTACATATACTCAGAACAATCAACGGCAACAAAATCGAAACGTTTGCAATAAAAACTTTGCGTCTGCATGGTTGCTGACAATCTGCAGCTGCAGTCTCTAAATGATCGTGCATCAATGGCAGACGCAATCGAACTCTTGACAGATCCGTGGACGAATCGATGTGCTTTAATTCGATGCCGGACTTTCCCATTATAGCGGAGATGATGTCTAACCATCACCAACTACCTCAATAACTGCTTCATGGGGATTGAGAATGGCCCGGCCAACTCATCACTTTCGGGACGTGGAAGGCCCCTTACGCTGCCACCTAGATTGGCTGATCAGCCTGCTGAATACACGTGGAGGCCAGCGTGAACGATGGGACGTGTAATGGGAGTGGTGGCGCCAAAACTATGAGGGTGAGATAAGGAGTGATGAGGTGTGAGGGAGGTGACAGAGGAATATACATGGCGGAAGGCGATAAGCGGAGGGGGCAGGTAATGAGATGCAATGGGCACACTTTAATGGAGGCTGACGTGGAAAGGAGCGGGACGCATCACAGGTGGTGAGTGAATGATGAGATGGGGAAGGGACCACCTGGACTACAGAGTGGAGAAGGACAGATGACACATGGAAACAGGGGAGAGGCGGCTCCGGATGATGTCATAACAAGGGGAGGGCCCACATTGATTAAAAATAGAGCAGCTGAGAAGGATGGGATCGCGTGAGCGCCATTGACCTGGGCGCTTAGATCTCGACCGTTGGGAAGATGTGCACCCTATTCCGGACCCCCCCCTTCTGCTTAAAGGTAGAAAGGCAGAGCGGGTCCAAAATTGCCTTGAGCGTCGTTGATCCGGGCACTCTGATCAGGACCGTTGAAGAGAAGCGCCCTCGATTCCAGACCCCTCCCCCTCCGCTTAAAGGTCGAAAGGCGGGGGGGGGTCTGGAATCCAATACGCGTCGTTGATCTGGGCGCGTGAAATCCTACCGTCGAGAATTGGTTTCCATTTAACAATAGTCGCATTTGCATCCCAAAATTAGGACAAGTGGGTTTTTAACCCGCTCCTTGGCATCCTAACCCCCCTTACGAGAAATGTCGCTAACACATTTGTAGTTAGGAAATCCGATGGTCACGATATGTTCCCGAAATAGAGTGATCTGATAGTTCATACTATCCTCGATCTTAACGGCCATTGATCCATGTATTAACACCCGATTGGTCCATGATATCTATTTAAAGAGCATGGAGGGTCAGTTGTCGATGATCGATTGTGAGAAACTCTCTTGTAAAATCTCTCTGTAATCTTTTTCTTTTGCATTAATAAACTGCTCCAAGTGGCTGCGTTGGTTGGGGTCGTGGATGTTTCCCAGTAGGGGTTTTACCACGTGAAAACATCAATGTGTTGATCTTTAATATGGTTATGTGAGTGGTTGCTAAAGGTTTTCATCCTCTGTTGGAATATCTATGTTGTCGAACATGGTATCAGAGCTTGTTTGAAGACCCTCTCTTGTTGTAGATCGAGATCATGAAGCCGAGTTTCCTCATCTCCATTTTCTGTCATTTTTGTACATTTTGGGGATCAAAGGACTATTCCATTGCATCCGGAGCATGTGTTTCATTCAGGAACACTTTTCATTTCACTCGAAAAGGTTTATGTTTTCCCAAGATACGACCATTACAGTGAGATTCGAAGGTATAAAGCTTGAATACGCATTTTTTAAATTTTTGCAGAATAGTATTTTGGTTTTATTTCGGTTTTGTATTATTTATTTATGAGTTTCTACCCTTTTAGATCTGTGTATGCTCTTTGTACCGTGTCCTGTGCAATCTCGGTAAATCAAAAACAGATAGGAAAAGGTGCATCTTTCAGGTAAGCTAACCGAGATCTAACCCTTGTTGTCATTGAGAAGCGTAATTTTTTTCTTGTGTGAAAAGAGTTTTCTTTAGCACGCTCTCCAACAAAAAAAACAACAACAACAACCTCAATCCTCCTTCTGAACATTACAATATGTTTTGCTAGATCATTTGGTTAAAAGGTGTCTTATTAAGTAAGAGGTCTTGAGTTCAAGTCTCTCTTTTGTTACTCTTTTTTTTTTAAAGTTCATGCTAAAATTGTAAAGTGTATTTCACTTCAAGTATAAAAGTGAATCACTATAAGTAGTTTTAATATTTTATTTTAGAGTTATTTATTTTTCATGCAACTTTTATGATATAAAGTAACTTCATTGTAAAAGTGATCCCCACTTCTCTTTNAAGAGGTCTTGAGTTCAAGTCTCTCTTTTGTTACTCTTTCTTTTTAAAAGTTCATGCTAAAATTGTAAAGTGTATTTCACTTCAAGTATAAAAGTGAATCACTATAAGTAGTTTTAATATTTTATTTTAGAGTTATTTATTTTTCATGCAACTTTTATGATATAAAGTAACTTCATTGTAAAAGTGATCCCCACTTCTCTTTATAAAAGTGGGTCTCTTCATAAAGCAACTTACATTATCACGTGGTCATTTGGTTACCGTTTGTCTTTTTTTAAAAGGGCATAACTCTCACATCCAAAGTCTGTTTTCAGTGTCATTTTTTTTTAAATCGCATAACGTTTCGATCTCTTTCCATCTAGATCATCGGTTCCAATTTTTAAATCCATATTATCTACATATTTATTATGGATTCTACAAGTAATATTTTTCTTATCAGCACCAACTACTTCCAATGAAAATCTCATATGGAATATTTATTAAGAAGTAAATGCTTGTATTGGATTACCCTGGGAAAGGAAAAGAACCCACTAATGATTATAAGAAATCCAAATGGGCTAATAGGAGTGATGAAGCACGTGGACTAATCGGAATGTCCATCTCTCATGATTTAAGATACCACCTTCAAGAAATTGATGACCCCGAAGAAGATTGGGAAAAGATTAAGTCTGTGTTTGGTAAACTCAATATTATTCGAGCACAACAGTTAGAAAATCAAGTACTGACCTTGAGTCCAAGATATTTTTCTTGCCTCTGAGACTATCTATCTAGGTTTAAAACACTCAAAATTTTATGTGAAGAATGTAAGATAAAAATGGAGGAAGAACATTGCATCTATCTTATTCTTTCTAAGATAGGTAGTGCATATTCTGTGTTTGTACCTACCTTTTATTCCATGAGAGAGGCTCTAGGGAAAGATTATGAAAAACTCACTCTTGAGTCCTTTTGTGCTGCTTTGATTAGAGAGAAAGATAAGCTTGTACAACTTGGAGTGATCAACACTGCAGGTACCTCCAACAAAGCCTTAGTGCCCAACAGAAAGCTAAATCCAAGAATCCCAAGAAGCAACATCCTCACTACAACAACAAGCAACATAAGGGTCCCAAACCCACTCAGACAGCTTCAGCTCCTAAAGGTGACAAAGGAGCAAAATATAAAAGTAAGAATACTAACAAACATTGCAACTTTTGTGATAAATATGGTCATGATGAGTCCAAATGTTTCAAGAAGATGGCAGCATTAGAAGCAGCGATGAAGATGCACAACATCAGTATTGATTCTACTTCTTCTTCTTCTTCTCGTGGACATGCACTTTCTGCTTCTAGTTTCTCCTTCAATACAACTTCTACTTCTACTTCTGCTTTTGATGACTGGCTTATTGATTCTGGAGAATCTTATCATATGGCTAAGGATAGAGCCATATTTTCGACTCTAAATGAATGTAACACCAAAAAAATATTTGTTGGTAAATATAGATCTCTCAGTGTTGAAGGATCTGAAACATTTCAAGTAGAAATTTTCATTTCAATGATGTATTATGTGTTCCAAGTATTTCTTGTAACCTTCTATCAGTATATCAATTCACTCATTCAGGTGAATGTAAAACCATATATTTTTCACCTCACCAAGTTATAATCGGGGATATAAACGGTCCTAAGCATGCTCTTGCAACTGGAATTGCTAATGATACTACCAAGTTGTACAAATTTGACAACTTTGGGTCATCATCTTTTTCATCAGTTTTTGTTTCTCATAGATATGACTTGAGCAAACTATGGCATGAGCGGTTTGGTCATCTAAACTATCGCTCATTGCAGAAACTATGTAATCAACAGATGGTGACTGGTCTTCCTCTTGTTTCATGCAAAGATGGTGTTTGTGTCAATTGTGTTCTCGACAAACATCATTGGAACAGTTTTGACAAACGTGCCTCTTAGCATGCCTCGGGTCCTTTGCAGCTTGTTCACAGTGATTTCTGTAGTCCACTTTATTCTCCTTCTTTTTATAGGTGCAAGTATTTCTTAACTTTCATTGATGACTTTTGCAGACGTACTTGGGTTTACTTCTCAAAACTTAAGAGTGAAGTTTTTGACAAGTTTTTGGCCTACAAGGCCCTTGTAGATAAGCAATTTGGACATAAAATTCAAAGGTTAAGAAAAAATAATGGAGGTGAATATGTGAACAATAATTTTACAAGTTATTGCACTACATAAGGAATCAAAATTCAACACATTGTTCCATATACACCACAACAAAATGGTGTTGCTGAGAGAAAGAACCGCACATTAAAAGAAACGGCTAATTGTATGATCCAATCTAAGGGATTAAGTCTAAAGTATTGGGCGGAATCCATCAACTGTGCAAATTACATAGTAAATCGCACTCCCACAAAGGCTCTTAAAAAAATAACACTGAAAGAAGCTTGGACTACAATTAAACCAGATGTAATTCACTTATGTGTATTTCGCAGTATAGCATGGGCTCACATTCCTGATGAGAAAAGGAAAGCATTGTAGCCTAAAAGTGAGAAGTGTATATT
Source organism: Picea mariana (assembly GCA_032191745.1). Classification (NCBI taxonomy): domain Eukaryota; kingdom Viridiplantae; phylum Streptophyta; class Pinopsida; order Pinales; family Pinaceae; genus Picea; species Picea mariana. The sequence goes on from JASDQU010735352.1 coordinate 81,495, forward strand.
TGTTGGTTATTCTGAAGATGTCAAAGGTTACAGACTTCTTCAATCACATTGTAATGAAATTATTATTACAAGAGATGCTAAATTTGATGAAAATATCTTGGCCTGCGAGCCTAATTCGACGGTTGTGCCTTCTTCGGCCTGCGAGCCATCTTCGACATTTGTGCCTTCTTTTGATCTAGTTTTTTCTTCAGGTGATGACAGTGAGGATGAAAATCCACTTCCGCCTGCTCACCCTCCTCCAGATGAGTCCTTTGAACATGAACCAGCACCAGCTCCACCGCTTCCTAGATGGTTTCGTTCAACATGAGAATCAGTCAGTGATCTTGTCGGTGATCCTTCAGATCAACGTTGAACACATTCACAGTTCCAGCGAGCCTCTTCTCTTTTGGCTCAAGTTCTAGAAACTCATGATCTAGAGACACTTGCAAAAGCTTTAGGTCATCCAGATTGGGATACAACAATGAATGAAGAGTATCGTTCTTTAATGGAAAACGATACTTGGGATCTTGTACCTCTTCCAAAAGGAAGAAAACTTGTTAGATGAAAATGGGTCTACAGAACTAATTATGCATCAGATGAAAGTGTTGAAAGACACAAGGCTCGATTAGTTTCCAAAGGATTTTCCCAAGTTGAAGGAATTGATTATAATGAAACCTTTGCCCCTATAGCCAAAATGAATTCCATCCGCCTTGTTCTTGCCCTTGTTGCCTCACATAAATGGGAGGACCATCAGATGGATTTTAAATCTGTCTTCTTGCACGAATATTTGCAAGAAGAAATCTACATGGAACAACCTCCTAGATATGTCGAGAATGGCTCTAGCCTTGTTTGTCGCCTCAAATAATATCTTTATGGTCTCAAGAAATCTCCTCGAGCTTGGTATGCCAAAATGGACAGCTTTCTTATTGCCACTGGATTCTCTAGATGCCATTCTGATCCTAATGTCTATACCAAAAAAGTAGGAGGCCATATCATAATCTTTTTCCTTTATGTTGATGACCTTATCCTTACTAGTAGTGACTCAAAACTTTTAAACTATGTGAAAATCAACCTTAAGAAGAAATTTGAGATGAAAAACTTAGGCTTTTGCAGTATTTCCTTGGACTCCAAGTTTTGCAGACCAATGAAGGAATTTCTCTTTCTCAGTCTAAGTATGCATGTGACCTTCTTCGTCGCTTTCACATGGATGATTTTAAACCAGCCCCTTCTCCCTTTCAGTCTGGAGTCAAGATTACTCCCACCTGTACTTATCCCAAAGTTTATGCCACCCTATACCGTCAATTAGTTGGTATCCTCTTATACTTGACTCATACCAGTCCTAATATTTCCTTTGTTGTTGGTCTTGTTGCCTGGTATATGCAAACACCCCATGAAAACCATTGGAAAGAATCTAAAAGGATACTTTGCTATGTCCGTGGTACAGTTCAGTCTAGGATACATTACAGTTTAGAGGGGACTCCTTTATTGGTTGGTTTCACTGTTTCAGATTGGGTTGGCGACCCTGATGATCGGAAGTCTACTGCAGGTTATGTTTTCAACCTTGGTTCAAGACCTATCACTTGGGCCTATAAGAAACAACAGGCTATTGCACTTTCTTCATCAGAAGAAGAGTACCGAGTAGCAGTAAATGCAAATTAGGAAGCCTTGTGGATTTGACAGATCCTTTCAGAGTTTAGATTCCAGCAGCAACATCTGACCAGCCTTTGGTGTGACAATCAGAGTGTCATCAAGCTTGCCAAAGACCTAGTTCAACATCAGCGTAGAAAACACATCGAGCTACACATGCACTTCATCAGAAATCTCATTCATGATCAAGATATTGAAGTGCTCTTTTGTCCTACAGAAGATCAAGTTGAAGACATTTTCACAAAGTCTCTTACAGAAGCGAACTTTTCCAAACTTCGATCTATGTTAGGAGTTCAAGAAGTTGTCATTAAGGGGGGATAGGCTCTAATGCCTCCTTTCTTCTCCTATTGTGTCACCATTTTAAATCCTTCAATCCTATCCCAAGTTGTTCTTAAGGGGCAATGTTAGAATATTTAAACACTTAGGAGTTAGTTAAGATCTACTTGGTCTAATGTGTCGTTAGGTAAAAGTGTGTTTCTTAGTGTGTTTCTTTAGTATGAATTAGTATGCATTTTTAGTTAGGAAATCTGACGGTCACGATATGTTCCTGACATAGAGTGATCCCATGGTTCATACTCTCCTCGATCTTAATGACCATTGATCCATGGCTTAACACCCGATTGGTCCATGATCTCTATTTAAAGAGCATGGAGGGTCATTTATCGATGATCGATTGTGAGAAACTCTCTTGTAAAATCTCTCTATAATTCTTTTCTTTTGCATTAATAAACTACTCCAAGTGGTCGCATTGGTTGGGGCCGTGGATGTTTCCCCGTAGGGGTTTTACCACATGAAAACATCGGTGTGTTGATCTTTGATCTGGTTATGTGAGTGGTTACTGAAGGTGTTTGTCCTCTGTTGGAATACCTGTGTTGTCGAACACTAAGATCTCTTCCAATGATATTTGATCCTAAGATCTCAGCACTAGAAGAAAGGGAAGATCTAGACTCAATAAGCATGGATGAACTACATGGAATATTCACATCCTATGAAATGATAACTGAACAAGAGAATCCAAGTATACAATAAGCAGCATTCAAATCATCCGAGAAGTCAAAGAAAAATGGAAAGAAAAAGGAAAAAGAAGATAGCAGCAGCAGTGACATCTCGGAAGGTGATGAAGAAGTGGCCAACTTTGTCAGAAGACTAAAAAGGGAATCGATGACAGATATAGAGGTAAGATTCCATGAATTTTTTTAATTGTGATGGTATTGTTTATTTTTCTAACAAATTTCCTCAAAATAAAAAGAAGAGAAATGAAGAAGGTGATTCAAATAGCAAAAAATCATATAAAGGCGAAAGAACCAAAAAGAAAGTCTTCAAGAAAATTTTATGCACCAAAGAAGATGACTCATCATCAGACGAAGATGAAGTCACCAAAGAGGAATATGAAGAGGAAGAAATTGACTACAGAGAAGAATTGTTGAGTTCTACAGAAGTTATAAAAAGAGAAAAGAAGAAAAACAAGAAGCTCAAGGAAAAACTAGACAAGAAGGAAGACACTCAGAATTGAAACTATGAAGAAATAGAGCATATGATCACTGAGCTAAAGGTTCAAATAGAAGAATACAAAAGAATCGAAGAAGAACTCAAAGAGTAGCTGGAAGAAAAGGACATGATCATTGGAAATTTGGAAGAAGAGGTTGTTACATTGAGAAAATACCTTCAACAAAAAAACATACAGAACAGCTCAAAGGTTTTGGATAATATTATCAACGGTCAAAGGCCACATCATGACAAGTATGGGATAGGATACAATAAGAAAGAAAGAGGTTCAAGCTCCAAAACCACAAATAAAGAAACACAACCAAGAAGTTATGTAGAGATAGTTATAGGAGACAAGAAGTTTTACAGAGAAGGTCACTGGGACACTCCTCCACCTAGAAGATTCAGATATCAAAATCAGCGAAAGACAGAAACAAGAAGGCCCCAGCAAGAAGAAGGATTCAGAAGAGTAGTTCCTTTCAGAATATATTCAAATYCCATGTATCAAACTATATTTTTGGTTTATGTTATGCATTTAATAATTTTGGAAATAAAGATGTAAATTGCAGATCTAATAGCAGGAAGTTGGATGTCCCTAAGAATCAGTGAGGATTTTGGTTCAATAAAATATCAAAAATATTTCTTCTGATTTCCTAAAAAATTGAATGCCCAGATCAAATTTTTGGGTGGATATTTAGATTTATCTATCCAAGACCTTTCCAACGCATGATACCACGCTCAATTCTGAGTCTTGAGCAGAAATTTATGGTTATTTGAAAATTGTCCATTAATTTTTTTGTTCACTCTTCGACTTGGGGCAACTCTGTGTTGTAATTATGCATTTTTTCACCTATGCCATTGGATTTTTCGTAGGATCTCAATTGGGTTTCCTCATATACATACTCTTGACACTCTGTCCAAGTTTCACCTTTTTCTGGGTTTCGGGCTACTAGTTACAGCCTGCTCAAGTTCTAGGCCAATTCGTGTTTTTGGTTTGGAATGATACAAGTACCTTATTTTCCATATTAAACATATTTAACATGCCCAAAAATTTAATTCATCTCTGGGAATGTCTTCTATGTTTCAATATCTTTCCATTGACTTCTCCTGCACCTCAATCTGATTCTGGAGCAGAAAGTTATGGCTCTTTGAAGTTAGATGGGTCTTAAAATTTACCCTCCATTGTTTGTGTTGTAACTTTCTCATAAAATCTCTGTTTGACGAACGGTTTACACCATTAGAAAGATCTCTCCAAGCACTTTTATTTTAGCTATAAAGATAAAGTGTACCTTGGTACACTCTATTCTCGTGGTTTTTGAATACCTAAAAGCGCTCTTAAGGGCCTCAAAAACGCGCTACAAAAAGATGACGTTCAAATAGTACAAAATGTCACAGAAATTCGTTGGTTTTCCATTGTTGTTCACCCTCCAAACGACTTTGCGCGCACAAATTTCAATATGTACACCCATATTTAGCATGCGCAGCAACACCACAAGGTAAATCGTGCTTCGCGCACCTATAACCATTGTGCATCACTTCTCTATCGTGCCAATAACTTGCCGCACTACTTTTGTGTCGCGCGCCAATATACCGTGCAAAATTTTGGTTATTGAACTATTACCCATTGCGCACAATTTTATAATCGTGCGTTGATCTTCCACATGCATTTCACTCTATGCATTGCACCATGCCAAAGTTTAGTATGCCCTCACCACGCACCAATACTCTGCGCACACCCTTAACTAAATTTTCGCGTGACAACATATACCCACATTGCACGTGCAGCAACCAAACTCCTCTTCGCTTTGGCAATATTGTGCACACAACGAGCACCATTATTATGTGTGTGCACACCAGGCGCACCTTATTATTTGTATGCACACCGCGCAAAGCCAAATTTAGCACGCACACCCACACACCAACATTTTCCGTGCGGTGCCAAATTTTAGCGTGTGCTCCCACATGCTAACATTTTTCCGTGTAGTGCCAAAATTTAGTGCACGCAATCGCACACCAACATTTTTCCGTGCGGCACCAAAATTTAGTGTGCACACCAGCATGCCAATATTTTTCAGCACGCCGCCAAAATTTAGCGCACGCACCAGCACGCCAATATATTGTCGCGCAGTGCCGAATTTTTACATATCACAAGATTTTTATTGCGCGTCATGCATTTTTAGTGTGCCCACCTACGCACATTCATTTTTATGTGCATCAATTCCTCGTGAATTCCGCTGCAGAAATTGGGGTTTTTCCTAGCTTTTTCCCCAATTTACCATAGACATTCTGCAACCATGAAATTCGTCCAATTTTCACCCCAATAACCCCATTTCAACCTCTGCAACAACAAATCATTGTGGTTTGACATTTCTAAAACGAATTTACCCAAAATCAATTCACGAATTGAGAATTTTATTTACTAATCTCGCTCCATCTGTCATAGCTTCACTGTAACTTCAAATTCAACCAATTCCAGGTCTGAATTTGGTAGAACAGATATTAAACCAATAATATCTCACCACTTGGCCAAATTTCGCCATTTTTTCATGAATTTAACAACAGAAATTGGGGCTTTTCAAAATTCCGCGTTGTTGCTCCTAAAATTTACCATGGACGCTCTGTGACTTGAAATTTGTCCACTTTGAAATCAATCCTCTATGAAATTTTTCTTCAACTCAACTTGCTCGACCCATCCAAGCTCGGTGGTTAAAACTGAGGCTTAGATACCATATTGTAACATCCCTGGTCACCTAGGTCGGGCGACGATACATGAGAGAAACTCTTTCATTCTCTCTACGGAACATATTGTAACATACTCAACATCCAACTGAGTTATGCCACATAAAATTTTTGAACTCCATGCAATTAAAACATACACACGCAGAAACTTTACGGAACTTCATATATAAAACATAAACAGACAAATAGATTATGTAAAAGCATGAATTCATACTAAAATAATAGTAAACATAGACATGCAACATATATAGGAAATACCCATGAACATATAGACAGTTATAACCACACAGAGGATAAACCCATAAAACTAAACACATAAATAATAATGCAGCATGTAAATTTATCACACAATTGGCACTTATCTTGGTAAGAGTATCACCAACTACGTGCAGACCTTCCACGAACCTCTCAGCCTTAGACCACACTGCTCATCACTCTCAACAGTGGGTCACCCCCAAGCTGGGACTAAACTCCACCCGAATAAAGCAACTCCTAACCAGGCTAATGGGTCTCAGACAACATCAAAGGCTCTGTCAAAGGTGCCAACTCAAACTAACAGCCTACAGTCCCTCATTCCCCACATGCATGTCCCACCCTAGGAAGTGTGCCCCTTCTCTGCTCAACAGTCCTTCGGCTGCCTCACTTCCTTTCCGACTTCAGCAACAGGCTGCACAGGAAGTCTCTGAGCCCTGTAGTTGTAATTTAGCACCTTCAGGAAAACAATTTCCAGCAATTCTCTCACCCAGAGAGAAACTACTCACGGACCTGACAAACCGCCTCTTCAATATCCCATGAGCTTGACAACCCGCTTCTTCAATCCAGCTCCAGAGCTAACCAGCTACACAAACTGTTATGGTTATGGATACCAGTTTAGGTACAGTGACAGGAAGGTATGAAGAATAACTGACTGCGTGAGTGAAATGGTCATGGAATCATGTCTGAATGATGGAAGGAATGATGGGAAATAAACCAAGTCCAAACTATATGTATGCATGTCCCCAACTTGACACTTGTCATGTTGGGAGATACTTTGGCACACTTGTCCCCATATTTAGAACTTAGGATAAAATAATTATCCATACTTTATACTTTAAGAAAGATTAATATAATATTCCTTTTTGGCTTAAGCTCCCTATCTTAGCCCCTTTTCTTTAACTTTTAGACCCTCCCTTTCCTAACTAGTTGATTTTAGTCCCCCATCTCTTTTATCGTGGTCGCTCTGTGTGCAGCGATGTATTTTATATTAATGATGAGACATATACAAAAATAGGCACACTGGCCTTTAACATCTAGGCTCTCCGGCCTAATCATCACAAAACGGCTCACCAGCCTATATAACATAGCATATACACAAAGGCTCGTTGACCTCAATATCGCACGCACTTAAGATGGTGTGTGCGGTATCCCAGAATGTGCGCACTTCATCATTTCACTGCACAGTACATGCGCGCACTATGCCATGAAATGTGCATACAAAAATGATATCAAACAGCTCACCAGCTTAAGTACATTTTCATTTTACATTTACAATTGGGTTCGACCTAGGGATATTATAATTTTTCATTGTTCGTGGTTTATTTACTCTACACTTATTGGATGATAATGTTATATTGATCATAAAGATAAATAACACTTGCATATTGTGGTCAATAGGATTTAAAATCTTTATTACCGATTCACCCCCCTCTCTATAATCCAACGATTGGTATCAGAGTAGGTTCCTTATAAAATCAGTTTAACCATTGAAAGGTAGATCATGGAGAGAAATAGTATGTATAAAAATGGAATAACACAGTTTGATGGACATAACTATGCATTATGGAGCCGAAGGATGAAAACATATGTACAGGCACAGGGATTTGAGGTTTGACAATTAGTTGTAGATGGATACAAAGAACCAGCAGTCCTGCCAACAAATGAAAGTGGAAAGAAACTCAGTCTAAATAATTCAAAAGCCACAAATTCACTTTTGAATGGTCTTTGTGATTCGGTATATGTCAAAGTTATGCATTTCAGCTCCGCTAAAGAGATTTGGGACAAACTTCAGAATATTTATGAAGGAGATGCAAAATTAAAGGTAGCAAAGCTTCAAACTTACAGAGGTCAATTTGAATAGCTAAAGATGAAGGAAGATGAGAATATTCCAACTTACTTCTTATGAGTTGATGAAACAGTGAATGAAATCATAAGATTGGGAGAAGAAGTTGATGAATCTATAATTGTTCAAAGGTACTAAGTGTTAGGATATTTAGACACTTAGGAGTTAGTTAAGATCTACTTGGTCTAATGTGTCGTTAGGTAAAAGTGTGTTTGTTAGTGTGTTTCTTTAGTATGCATTAGTATGCATTTGTAATTAGGAAATTCGATGGTCACGATATGTTCCTGACATAGAGTGATCTGACGGTTCATACTCTCCTCGATCTTAACGGCCATTGATCCAAAGCTTAAAACCCGATTGGTCCATGATCTCTATTTAAAGAGAATGGAGGGTCATTTGCCGATGATCGATTGTGAGAAACTCTCTTGTAAAATCTCTTTGTAATCTTTTTCTTTTGCATTAATAAACTGCTCCAACTGGCCGCGTTGGTCGGGGTCGTGGATGTTTCCCCGTAGGGGTTTTACCAAGTCAAAACATTGGTGTCTTGATATTTGATCTAGTTATGTGAGTGGTTATTGAAGGTGTTCAACCTATGTTGTCGAACATGGTATCAAATCATGTTTGAAGACCCACTCATGTTGTAGATCGAGATCATGAAGCCGAGTTGCCTCATCTCCATTTTATCTCATTTCCGTACATTTCTAGGTTCAGAGGACTATTCCATTGTGTCTAGAGCATGTGTTTCATTTGGTAACACTTTTCATTTCACTCGAAAAGGTTTCTGTTTTCCCAAGATACAACCATTACAGTCAGACCCGGAGGTATAAAGCTTGAATAAGCATTTTTTAAATTTTTGTAGAGTAGTATTTTGGTTTTATTTCAGTTTTGTATTATTTGTTTCTGGGTTGCTACTCTTTTAGATCTGCATATGCTCTTTTCCCCATGCCCTGTCCTATCTCGTTAAATCAGAAACAGATAAGAAAAGGTGCATCTTCCGGGTAAGTTAACCGAGATCTAACCCTTATTGTCATCGAGAAGAGAAATTTTTTTCTTATGTGAAAAGAGTTTTTTTTAGCACGCTCTCCAAGGCCATCTTCAACAAAAAAAATGACACCCTCAATCCTCCTTCTGAACATTACAATATGTTTTTCTAGATCATTTGGTTAAAAGTTGTCTTATTAAGTAAGAGGTGTTGAGTTCAAGTCTCTCTTTTGTTACTTTTTTTTTGAAAAAACTCATGCTAAAATTGTAAAGTGTATTTCACTTCAAGTATAAAAGTGAATCACTATAAGTAGCTTTAATATTTTATTTTAGAGTTATTTATTTTGCATGCAACTCTTCTGTTATAAAGTAACTTCATTGTAAAAGTGATCCCCACTTCTCTTTATAAAAGTGGGTCACTTCATAAAGCAGCTTACACTATCACGTGGTCATTTGGTTACCGTTCATGCCTTTTTTTAAAGGGCATAACTCTCACATCCGAAGTTTGTTTTCAGTGCCATTTTTTTTAAAACCGCATAACATTTCAAGCTCTTTCCATCCAGATCATCAGTTTCAGTTTTTAAATCCATATTATATACATATTTAATATGGCTTCTACAATTAATGTTTTGCTTACCAGCACCAACTAGTTCCAATGGAAATCTTATATGGAAGATTTATTAAGAAGTAAAGGCTTGTACCAGATTACCTTGGGAATGGAAAAAGAACCCATTGATGATAATAAGAAATCCAAATGGGCTAATAGGAGTGACGAATCATGTGGACTAATCGAAATATACATCTCTCTCGATTTAAGATATGACCTTCAAAAAATTGATGACCCCGAAGAAGTGTGGGAAAAGATTGAATCTATGTTTGGTAAACTCAATATTATTCGAGCACAATAGTTAGAAAAACAGGTACTGACCTTCAGTCCAAGCGATTTTTCTTGCCTTGGAGACTATCTATATAGGTTTAAAACACTCAGAATTTTATGTGAAGAATGTAAGATAAAAAATAGAGGAAGAGTGTTGCATCTATCTTATTCTTTCTAATCTAGGTAGTGCATATTCTGTGTTTGTACCTACCTTTTATGCCATGAGAGAGGATTTAAGGAAAGCTTATGAAAAACCCACTCTTGAGTCCTTTTGTGTTGTTTTGATTAGAGAGAAAGATAAGCTTGTACAACTTGGAGTGATCAACACTGCAGGTACCTCCAACAAAGCCTTAGTTTCCCAACAGAAAGATAAACCCAAGTATCCCAATAAGCAACATCCTTGCTACAAAAACAAGAAACATAAGGGTCCCAAACCTGCTCAAACAGCTTCAGCTCCTAAAGGTGACAAAGGAGCAAAATACAAAAGTAAGAATACTAACAAACATTGCAAATTTTGTGATAAATATGGTCATGATGAGTCCAAATGTTTCAAGAAGATGGCAGCTTTAGAAGCAGCGATGAATAAGCACAACATCAATATTGATTCTACTTCTTCTTCTTCTTCTTATTCTTCTCATGGACATGCACTTTCTGCTTCTGGTTTCTCCTTCAATACAACTTCTACTTCTAATTCTACTTCTACTTATGATGAGTGGCTTATTGATTCTGGAGCATCTTATCATATGGCTAAGGATAGAGCCATATTTTCTACTCTAAATGAATGTAACACCAAGAAAATATTTTTTGGTGATGATAGATCTCTTAGTGTTGAAAGATATGAAACAGTTCAAGTAGAAAATGGTCATTTCAATGATGTATTATGTGTTCCAAGTCTTTCTTGTAACCTTCTATCAGTATATCAAATCACTCATTCAGGTGAAGGTAAAACCGTAGAGTTTTCACCTCACCAAGTTGTAATCAAGGATCTAAAAGATCCTAGGCAAGCTCTTGCAACTGGAATTTTTGATGATACTACCAGGTTGTACAAATTTGACAACTTTGGGTCATCATCTTTTTCATCATTTTTTGTTGCTCATAGCGATGACTTGAGAAAACTAATGCATGAGTCGTTTGGTCATCTAAACTATCGCTCATTGCAGCAACTATGTAATCAACAGATGGTGACTGGTCTTCCTCTTGTTTCATGCAGAGATGGTGTTTTTTTCCGGTTGTGTTCTCAGAAAACATCATCGGAACAGTTTTTACAAACGTGCCTCTTGGCACACCTCGGGTCCTTTGCAGCTTGTTCACAGTGATTTGTGTGGTCCACTTTCTTCTCCTTCTTTTTCTGGGTGCAAGTATGTCTTAACTTTCATTGATGACTTTTGCAGATGTACTTGGGTTTACTTCTTAAAACTTAAGAGCAACGTTTTTGACAAGTTTTTGGCCTACAAGGACCTTGTAGAAAATCAATCTAGACATCAAATTCAAAGGTTAAGAGAAGATAATGGAGGCGAATATCTGAACAATAATTTTACAATTTACTGCACTACAGAGGGAATCCAAATGCAACACACTGTTCCATATACAACACAACAAAATGGTGTTGCTGAGAGAAACAACCGCACATTAAAATAAATGGCTAATTGTATGATCCAATCTAAGGGATTAAGTCTAAAGTATTGGGCGGAAGCCATCAACTGTGAAAATTACATAGTAAATTGCACTCCCACAAAGGCTCTTAAAAATATAACACTGGAAGAATCTTAGACTATAATTAAACCAAATGTAATTCACTTACGTGTATTTCGCAGTATAGCATGGGCTCACATTCCTGATGAGAAAAGGAAAGCATTACAGCCTAAAACTGAGAAGTGTATATTTGTTGGTTATTCTGAAGATGTCAAAGGTTACAGACTTCTTCAATCACATTGTAATGAAATTATTATTAGAAGAGATGTTAAATTTGATGAAAATATCTTGGCCTACGAACCTAATTCGGCGTTTCTGCCTTCTTCGTCCTGCGAGCCATCTTCGGTGTTCATGCCTTCTTTTGATCTAGTTTCTTCTTTAGATGATGACAGTGAGGATGAAAATCCACCTCCACCTGCTCACCCTCCTCCAGATGAGTCCTTTGAACATAAACCAGCACAAGCTCCACTGCTTCCTAGATGGGTCCATTCAACACAAAAAGCAGTCGGTGATCTTGTCGGTGATCCTTCAAATCAGCGTCGGACACGTTCACAGTTCCAGCGAGCCTCTTCTCTTTTGGCTCAAGTTTCAGAAACTCATGATCCAGAGACATTTGCAAAAGCTTCAGGTCATCCAGATTGGGATACACCAATGAATGAAGAGTATCATTCTTTAATGGCAAGCGATACTTGGGATATTGTACCTCTTCCAAAAGGAAGAAAACTTGTTAGATGAAAATGGGTCTACAGAACTAAGTATGCATCAAATGGAAGTGTTGAAAGACACACGGCTCGATTAGTTGCCAAAGGATTTTCCCAAGTTGAAGGAATTGACTATAATGAAACCTTTTCCCCTATAGCCAAAATGAATTCCATATGCCTTGTTCTTTCCCTTGCTACCTCACATAAATGGGAGGTCCATCAGATGGATGTTAAATCCATCTTCTTGCACGAATATTTGCAAGAATAAATCTACATGGAACAACCTTCTGGCTATGTCCAAAATGACTCTGTAAGGTAGCTAGAGAGGTAGTGGGGGGGCCTAGAGGGCCCATAGTGATAATAGTGGAGGTCATTCAATGTAAGGTGGACTAGGTCCACTATATTATTAAATAAGACCCACTATGGTAGTTAGATATAATAAATGGGTAATTAGATATAATAAATGTAAGAGGACTTCTTAGAAGGTTCTACTTCTAGAAGATTTCTCCTCTAGAATGTTCTTAGGTGATGGTAGAACTATATAAAGGGGTTCAAGCAATGTAATGAGAGATGAAGAGAATTATTGTATTTGGAGTTGAAGCTCATTAGGAGGATGCCCCCTCGAAGAGGCAAGTGAACAGGAGAGGATCCCTTCCATAATAGGATCCATTGTATGGTGTTGCCCTACCTCAAGGGTTTGATGATAATAAAGTTGTGTTTTTCAATATTGTTCTTCTATATCTGTTGTGGTGATTTTATATTCAGTATTGGGTTCTTAACAAGTGGTATCAGGGCACTTTCCAGGGCCGGAGTTGTGGGCAACTATTTTTTATTTTTGCAGATTTTTTTTTTCGGAGAAAAAAAAGAGGGCCGCGACATTCCAGACATTTTCAGTATATTTTTGTACAAAATTTGCAGAAAAGGGTTGTATATCTGAGTTCCTCTCAGAAAAACACACAAGTTAAAAAAAAAAAATCGTCCTAAATGGAGTCCGGAAGGTCAAGATATTGAGGTTTTAAAATCTGCAATTTTTCAGGGTTTTTTCTACGGACGGCAGCGCGATTTGTTTTTATTTTTGTAGCATTTGGAGGTCTAGTTTGACCAAATAAATTATATATCTGAGTTCTTCTCACAATTTCACCCAATTTCAAAAAAAAAATCAGCTGAAACGGAGTCCGGGAAGTGAAGTTATGAGCATTTTAAGTTCAGTAGTTTTTTAGGGTTTTTCCAGAAAAAGCCGCGATTTTCTGTGAAACTTCTTGGGTTTATTTTTTGAGTTTTTCTATGATGGCTGCAGGACTGAAGAGTTCATAGGGTGCTCAAATGGCTATTTCTTCTCAAACCTTGAAAGAAATTCTTGAATCATTCAAAGCCCAATTGGATGACAGATTGGATGCATTTGCACATGGCCTCACAAACAGCCTCACACATAGCCTCACAGCCAGCCTCACATATAGCCTCAATGATAGTTTTCATAGTATTCAAGATTCATTGAATGACATGCAGGAGAGATTTCTTATGGAGGGCCTCATGAATGAATATAATCAAGAAAGATATGCTTGGTATGATTTTGAGGACGATTGTGATGATTGGTATATGGATAGTTGTCATTTCTGGGATGACAACCACTTCTATATTTTATTTGATGACTCTACTCCACCTTCTGTAGAGAACATCAATGTCCCAGATCAAGAGCTAGTTACCAGCATTCAGTCTACATATTCTCCAGTGGTATTATTCCTTCCAGATTCTGCTATGACCCTTTTCCACTATGTGGATGGATCTTCTTATTTGGATCCACATGATAGGTGTCAGTCTTTGGAGCATCATTTGGAGTTGGTTATTGGGTTCCAAAATCTTCTACGGGGAGTTCACATGAGCACTTGGACATGGGACTCGGACTTACAATGGTGGTTGGACTACTTCAGCATGGTGGATTTCCTTTCTACATGGGACTTTGGTTCTCCAGTCTTCTTCAGCATTACGGTCCACAATTATCCATGGGACCCTGGTATATGGTTGTACATCAAGCGTTGAGGAAAACGTTTTCATAAGGGGGATGGAATGTAAGGTAGCTAGAGAGGTAGTGGGGGGGCCTAGAGGGCCCATAGTGATAATAGTGGAGGTCATTCAATGTAAGGTGGACTAGGTCCACTATATTATTAAATAAGACCCACTATGGTAGTTAGATATAATAAATGGGTAATTAGATATAATAAATGTAAGAGGACTTCTTAGAAGGTTCTACTTCTAGAAGATTCCTCCTCTAGAATGTTCTTAGGTGATGGTAGAACTATATAAAGGGGTTCAATCAATGTAATGAGAGATGAAGAGAATTATTGTATTTGGAGCTGAAGCTCATTAGGAGGATGCCCCCTCAAAAAGGCAAGTGAACAGGAGAGGATCCCTTCCATAATAGGATCCATTGTATGGTGTTGCCCTACCTCAAGGGTTTGATGATAATAAAGTTGTTTTTTTCTATATTGTTCTTCTATATCTGTTGTGGTGCTTTTATATTCAGTATTGGGTTCTTAATAGACTCTAGCCTTGTTTTTCGCCTCAAGAAATATCTTTATGGTCTCAAGCAAGCTCCTCGAGTTTGGTATGCCAAAATGGACAGCTTTCTTATTGCCACTGGATTCTCTAGATGCCATTGTGATCCTAATGTCTATACCAAGAAAGTAGGAAGCCATATCATAATCCTTGTCCTTTATGTTGATGACCTTATCCTTACTCGTAGTGACTCAAAACTTTTAACCATGTGAAAACCAACCTTAAGAAGAAATTTGAGATGACAGACTTAGTCGTTTTGCACTATTTCCTTGGACTCCAAGTTTTGCAAACCAATGAAGGAATTTTTGTTTCTTAGTCTAAGTATGCATGTGACCTTCTTCGTCGCTTTCACATGGATGATTGTAAACTAGCCCCTTCTCCCTTCCAATCTGGAGTCAAGCTTACTTCCACATGTACTTCTCTTGAGGTTAATGCCACCTTGTACCGTCAGTTAGTTGGTAGCCTCTTATACTTGACTCATACCCGTCCTGATCTTTCCTTTGTTGTTGGTATTGTTTCCTGGTATATGCAAACACCCCATGAAATCCATTGGAAAGCAGCTAAAAGGATACTTCGCTATGTTTGTGGTACAGTTCAGTTCGGGATACATTACAGTTTAGAGGGGACTCCTTTATCGGTTGGTTTTACTGATTTAGATTGGGTCGGTGACCCTGATAATTGAAATTCTACTGAAGGTTATGTTTTCAGCCTTGGTTCAGGATCTATCACTTGGGCTTGTAAGAAACAACAGAATATTGCACTTTCTTCAGTAGAAGCAGAGTACCGAGCAGCGGTAAATGCAAGTCAGGAAGCCTTATGGCTTCGATAGATCCTTTCAGAGTTTAGATTCCAGCAGCAACATCCAACCAGACTATGGTGCGACAATCAGAGTGCCATCAAGCTTGCCAAAGACCCAGTTCAACATTAGCGTAGAGAGCACATCAAGCTACACATGCACTTCATCAGAAAGCTCATTCATGATCAAGTTATTAAAGTGCTCTTTTTTCCTACAGAAGATCAAGTTGAAGACATTTTCACAAAGTCTCTTACAGAAGCGAACTTTTCCAAACTTCGATCTATGTTAGGAGTTCAGGAAGTTGTCATTAAGGGGGGATAGGCTCTAATGCCTCCTTCCTTCTCCTATTGTTTCACCATTGTAAATCCTTCAATCCTATCCCAAGTTGTTCTTAAGGGGGGATGTTATGATATTTATACACTTAGGAGTTAGTTAAGATCTACTTGGTCTAATGTGTCATTAGGTAAAAGTGTGTTTCTTAGTGTGTTTCTTTAGTATGCATTAGTATGCATTTTTAGTTAGGAAATCTGACGGTCACGATATGTTCCCAACATAGAGTGATCCAACGGTTCATACTCTCCTCGATCTTAATTTCCATTGATCTGTGGCTTAACACCCGATTGGTCCATGATCTCTATTTAAAGAGCATGGAGGGTCATTTGTCGATGATCGATTGTGAGAAACTCTCTTGTAAAATCTCTCTGTAATAATTTTCTTTTGCATTAATAAACTGCTCCAAGTGGTCATTTTGGTTGGGGTCATGGATGTTTCCTCGTAGGGGTTTTACCACGTGAAAACATCGGTGTGTTGATCTTTGATCTGGTTATGTGAGTGGTTACTGAAGGTGTTTGTCCTCTGTTGGAATACCTGTGTTGTTGAACCCTTATATCTCTTCCAATGATATTTGATTCTAAGATCTCAGCACTAGAAGAAAGGGAAGATCTAGACTCAATAAGCATGGATGAACTACATGGAATATTCATTCCTATGAAATGAGAACTGAACAAGAGAATCCAAGTATAAAATAAGCAGAATTCAAAGCATACAAGAAGTCAAAGAAAAAGGGAAAGAAAAATGAAAAAGAATATAGCAGTAGCAATGACATCTCGGAAGGTGATGAAGAAGTGGCCAACTTTGTGAGAAGACTAAAAAGGGAATCGACGACAAATATAGAGGTAAGCTTCCATCGATTTTTTTAATTGTGATGGTATTGGTCATTTTTATAACAAATGTCCTCAAAATAAAAATAAGAGAAATGAAGAAAGTGATTCAAATAGAAAAAATCATATAAAGGAAAAAGAACCAAAAAGAAAGTCTTCATGAAAATTTTATGCACCAAAGAAGATGGCTCATCATCAAACGAAGATGAAGTCATTGAAAGTGATACAGAAAGAGTTCTATTGATGGGAATAGAAGACTCAGATAAGGAAGACACCAAAGAGGAATATGAAGAGGAAGAAGTTGACTACAAAGAATAATTTTTGAGTGCTATAGAAGTTATTAAAACAGAAAAGAAGAAAAACAAGAAGCTCAGGGAAGAACTAGACAAGAAGGAAGACACTCAGAATTGAAACTATGAATAACTAGAGTAGATGATCACTAAGTTAAAGGTTCAAATAGAATAATACAAAAGAATCGAAGAAGAACTCAAAGATTATCTATAAGAAAAGGACGTTATCATTGAAAATTTGGATGTAGAGGTTTTTACATTGAGAAAAGACCTTCAACAAAAAACATGCAAAACAGCTCAAAGGTTTTGGATAATATTATCAATAGTCAAAGGCCACATCATGACAAGTATGGGATAGGATTCAATCAGACAAAAAGAGGTTCAAGCTCCAAAACCACAGATAAAGAAACACAACCAAGAAGTTATGCAGAGATAGTGATAGGAGACAAGAAGTTTTACAGAGAAGGTCACAGGGACACTCCTCCACCTAGAAGATTCAGATTTCAGAATTAGCAAAAGACAGAAACAAGAAGGCCTTAGGAAGAATAAGTATTCCAAAGAGTAACTCCTTTCAGAATATATTCAACTCCCATGTATCAAACTATATTTTTTGTTTATATTATGCATTTAATAATTTTGGAAATAAAGATGTAAATTGTAGATTAATAGCAGGAACATAAACAACTTTGAAAGTTATGCACAAAATGGTTATCCAAGAAGGTCTAGTGAAAGGCAGAGAAGAAGTTGCAACAAGTTTGAATCATTGAGCATTGAAGTGGAATGTTACAAGTGAAAAAAATTTGGGCACATGGCCAAAGATTGTAGAATGACAGTCCCTCCTAGAAAATCACAACATAATGACAACAATCACAAACAAGAACCTCGGCAGAGAATATGGATAAGAAAGAAGAATCAGTTTAACATTGAATAATGCACATTCGCCCTACAAGCTAAACACAAGAAACGTGGATGGTATGTTAATAGTGGCTTCTCGAAGCACATTACAGGTGATGAAGACGTGTTTCTTACATTAAGAAAGGAAAGAGATGGATCAGTCTCCTTTGGAAATGATGACTCAACTAGAATCATTGAAAAGGGCACAGTGAAAATCGAAAACAAGAATACAAAGGAAGAAAATGTTCTACTAGTGGAAGATATGAAACATAATCTTATAAGTGTAAGTCAAATGTGTGACCAAGGTCATAAAATTACGTTCGATTCATAGAAGTGTGAGATAAGAAAAGAAGGATCAGGAAAATTGATTGCAACAGCTGCAAGAACTTCAAGCAACATATATGTATTAAGTGAAATTGGAAATGAAATGTGTTGTCTAGGACAGGAAGATGAATTTTGGCTATGGCATAGAAGAATGGGTCACATAAACTTCGATAACCTCGTCAAAGTCAGTAAAAAGGAAGCAGTCAGAGAAATGCCCCAAATCACAAATCCAACCAACACATTATGCAAGCATTGTCAACAAGGAAAGAAAACTAAGACCAAATTCAAATCAAAGGAATATTCCACAACAAGACCACTGGAAATTTTCCATACTAATATAGTTGGACCAACTAGAACAAAGAATTTAAAAGGTGAGAAACACTTTATGTTATTGGTTGATAATTATATAAGAATCGTTGCAGTTTGTTTTCTCAAGAAGAAATCAGAAGCATTTGAAAATTTCAAGGTATACAAGGAAATGGTTGAAAATGAAATTGATTCAAAAATCAAATGTTTGATATCATATAATGAAGGAGAGCTTACTTCAAAGGAATTTATGGATCTATGTAGCAAGCATGGAATAAAAAGGGAATTCTCCGTCGCTAGGACAACTCAATAGAATGGAGTTGTTGAAAGAAAGAACAGGACAGTACAAGACATGGCTCGAACAATGTTAATGGATTCAAAATTGACAAATGTTTTTTGGACACATGCAGTGCATACAGCAGTTCACATTCAAAATAGAGTAATGCTCAGAAACAATAGTGACAAAACTCCCTACGAGCTATGGAAAGGAAGACCAACAAATGTAAAGCACTTCAAAGTGTTCAGAAGCAAATGCTACATCAAAGGAGAAGATGGAAAAATGGGAAAATTTGACTCTCGTGTGGACAAAGGCGTACTTGTTGGTTACTCAAGCACAAGGAAAGCATACAAGTGTTACAATCTAAGGCTCAAAAAAGTTGTGGAAATCATCAATGTAACAGTTGATGAAACAAGTGCACGAAAATTAAAGGAAGAAGAAAAAAAATCAATGGAACAGGTTTACAAAGAAGAAGCAAAGGATGAAGAAGTTGCAGAAGGGGAAGATGAATAATATCATATTTAAGTAGAAGAGAAATTTTAGCAAGTACCTCCAAAGACACCTAGAAAATGAGTACAGAAGAATCATCCTTTAGGTCATCTTATTGGAAACAAAGATGCAGGGATTGAGACTAGAAGAAAAATTTGTTCACCGGAACAACTGCACCTAGCACTCTTATCTTCGATTGAACCAAACAATTTTGAATAATCCAGCAAGGATAAATTCTAGAAAAAGGCCATGAATGAATATTTGGATCAAATAAAGAAGAATGACACTTGGGAATTGGTTCCAAGACCAAGATACAAGAATTTGATTGGAACAAAGTGGGTCTTCAGAAATAAATTGAATGAAGATGGACAGGTTACCAGGAAGAAAGCTAGATTGGTATGTAAAGGATATGCACGGGTTGAAGGTATTGAATTTGAAGAGACGTTTTCCCCAGTTTCCAAAATGGAAGCAATCTGATTGATCTTAGCTTATGCATGCTCCAATAATATTAAAGTGTATCATATGGATGTGAAATCATCCTTTCTAAATGGGGAACTTGAATAAGAAGTCTACATTGAGAAACCAGAAGGATTTCAGTTTTCAGAGAATGAAAATTACGTGTGTAGGTTGAAGAAGGCCTTGTATGGTCTAAAAAAAGATCCCAGAGCATGGTACTCTAGATTGGATAGATATCTACAGCAAGCAGGGTTCAAAAAAGGAAACATAGACAACAACCTCTACATCAAGGTAACTCAAGATAGTATTTTATTAATTGAAGTTTATGTTGATGATATTATTTTTGGAAGTGATGATGACAGGTTAAGCCATAAATTTGCAAAGGATATGCGGAATGAATTTTAAATGTCATTACTTGGAGAACTATCCTTATTTTTGTGTCTTCAGATATGTCAAAGCAACCAAGTTATTTTTATTTCTCAAACTAAGTATATCAGAGAAATGCTAAAGAGGTTCTGAATGGAAGATTGCAAACCAGTTAAAACTCCTATGCAAACCAGTTTCAAGTTGAGAAAATATTATGATGCAAAGTCTACATATCAGAGGCAGTACAGGCCAATGATTGGCAGCTTACTTTATGTGACAGCATCCAAACCAGATGTAATGCAGGTAGTTGGACAAGTGGCACAATTTCAAGCAACACCAAAGGAATCACATGTTCTAGAAGTGAAGAGGATTTTCAGATATCTCAAGGGCACAAAAGAGTTTGGATTATGGTATCCAAAAGGAAAGGATCTATCACTTATTTCCTACAAAGATGCAGATTGGGAAGATTCCATTGATGATCGACGAAGCACCAGTGGAGCGGCATTCTACTTGGGTGAGTGTTTGGTATCTTGGCTAAGCAAGAAACAGTCATCAGTATCATTGTCTACAACCGAAACAGAGTATATTGCAGCAACATAATGTTGTACACAGGTTCTATGGATGAAGCAAACTTTGACAGATATATGGGTTGAGTATGATGAGCCCATTCCTATATATTGTGATAATACAAGTGTTATCAGTATCTCAAAGAATCCAGTGATGCACTCCAAGATGAAGCACATTCCTATCAAGTATCACTATCTACAGGAACAGGTTGTAGAGAAGAAGATCATAGTTGAATATGTGGGAATAAAGGAACGGGTTGCAGATATCTTCACAAAACCGCTTCCAAGGGAAGCTTTTGAGTATCTTCGCCAGAGACTCGGAGTAATTTCTACTCCAAAATGAATTCTTTTGAATGCTTGTTACAAGGAAAATATCTATATGGAATGGGTTAAACCATAAAAGAAGGAATGACATGCAGAAATCAACTATAATCCCAAATATGCTATATAAATGAAATGCTAACAAGACAAGGCTAAGAGCCTACCTCGTTCGGACATTCGATGAAGACCACCATTGAGCACACAACTCAAATATCTATACCTGCAACTTGTCCTCAACAACCAACATATGCAATAATATAGTGATAATATATAATGTTATCATATATATTATCATAACTGATGCAGACCCCCTACTTCAGCCGGGTTCTACGACCTGTCAGTCTCTGAATCGTTCTCTTCCCTGAGCCGAAATGGCCCTTCGGCTCCTGCTGGAATCCTTTGGATGGACCCACAGGTCCCTTCTTCCTTTGGTACAGGTCTTGAGAAAACCTGCACACGCCTCCTTTTCACGTTTCAGGGTTTCGCGAGTCGGGACTCCACATCTCCTGACTCCTGGTTGTTACACCTCAATATTGCTCACTTTGATAAGTGTCGTAAGTGTCGCATGATCCTCTCGACTGTCGCAAGTGTTGCATGTCATTCACAAGTGTCGGAAACATCAAACAAAGCATATTGTCATGATGACGACACCAAAAAGGCATCTATAATAGCTCAGACACTTGGTTTGGAGGAGGAAGAATGATTAACTGGAATCAAGGAACTTTCATCACCTGAGAAGAACTCTTAAACCAAGGTTTTGAAGGGGAGCGCTCCCCTAGATCAGCCTTAGGAGCACTGGCGCTCCCCTATAAGGTTTCAGGGAGTGTTATAATGCTCCTCTACCCTTCAAGAGGAGCGCTAACCATCTTTGAAGCGCTGGCGCCCCCCTCAAGCTTCTTAGGGAGCGCTATAACGCCCTGATACCCCTTCTGAAGGAGCGCTGCCTAATCTGAGGCAGTAGTTTGTCCGTTGAGGAGAATAATGGGAGGATCTTTCAAGTTTAGAAGGAAGTTGCATTCGAATTCTTGGTTCTATTAGGAGATCCCTGATCCAAGGAGGAAATTCCTCAACTTTTTCTAAAGATAACTCAAGAGGTTAAGCTCCTCTTAACCTATGTAAGCAGGCTCTATGATGGTGAAAAAGGGGGAAGAATTGCTAGCATGAAACCTATGATCTCATAGGAAACACATAGTCAGTTGAAGGAGATTGATTAGTAAAGCTGCTGCTATCCAGGTTGTGGATCTGTCGAGCAAGGGTTAGACGAAGGGGACTTGACGAAGCTGTCGCATTCGCATCTACGATTGTAAGTATTGTTGTCGTTATTCTCATTAATATGACACGCTTGGCCTGTTTCTTTCTAGTTTGTGTATAATTTTACATGAACTTATTGTTGATAGATAGATTTGTTTTTAAGCTAATGTCAATAGAGTAGGAAGTAGTTGTACTTTGTTTGTCTACAGGACTCAGCGAGGAGTGAGAGTTCAGAGTTCGATTCGGAGCGTACAGGGACAAACGTCGATTAAAAGGTACCTCTATCATCCTTCCTTCTCATGTATTAGTTTATGTAGATCTGAAAGGAATTCAGTGTCCACGTTAAGCACTTTCTGTCTTAGAGTTAGGTTCTAGCTCTTTGAGCCAATCTACCTGTCCGCAAGGAGATTTTCCTACAACAGAAACTGGCGACTCCACTGGGGAGTCCTCACATCGAAACTTCTTGTTTTGATTTCTTCTCATAGACCTTGTTTTACCCCTTGATTGTTTCAGACCTGGTTCACTCCTCTTTTGATTGGTTTCATGAGTTGATTGACTCCCTACCCCATCACACTCAGCCTGATTGTCGAGACTGAAACTACAATTTTGAAATTTTGAAATTTTTAAGAGCTTTTTGACCCTGGTGCCCCTATCCCTATGTTAACAGAGCACCAACACTCCCTGAGTGCCTTACACAGAGCACTATAATTCTCCTTGTCTTTGACAACAGAGCGCCAGCCCTCCTTTGGCCAATAAACCTTCCAGAATTGCTTTTTCTGGGTTTTACCTCTGTGTTTCTCTTGCTGGGTCACCTTGTGAGTCAATCCTTCTTCCTTTCCAGCCTTGACATCTGTCTTCTTTGAAGAAAAAACATCTTGCTATTTGGATTTTGTAGCCTTCTTCACTATTGCTGCTAAGTTTTTCTGTCATTTTGAGTCTGAAACCCATACATTGTTTTTCTCTCTTTTTCGACTGAGAAAAAACTCTGGTGAAGGTCATCAAAGGCCTACAGATCTTTTCATTTGGTTTTGGTCAAGATCATTGTTCTTCGACATTTCTTTTGGTGTGAAGTTTGGTTTTTCTTTGATTGTTTATTTTCTTTCTCTTTTCATTTTGATTACAATGAGAGGGTGTATTGTTTGCACGACTCTTGCTTGTGTTGGTCTGATTTTCATTCATCCAAGAAGACAATTAGCAAGACGAGCATTGTTTTGAATTAATCATTATTCATATGCAAACAACAAAAAGTATCTTCATGATTGATTTTTCATATTAGAAGGTATCTCAAAGTTTCAGCATCACGTCAAGATTTGATTTGAAGAAGATTTGTTTGAGGGCATTCCTTATTAGTGCTTGTTAGTGAAAAGAACTCTCTCTCTCTCCCTTAAATAGATGTTCATTGAAAAGAAATGAATGCTTATCATCTTTGATGCATTTTTGGGACTGAGTCATAATTCCATTCGTTTCACTTCCATGCACCCCTTCTGAGTAAAGAACAACTATAAAATGAGCGCTAATTAAAAATTATCTAGAACTTTTTCTTTTCTAGGATCCTCCACCAACAGTAGAATAGGATTAGTACTTTGGATTAGGCTGTGAGCATAACTCTCCAAAGTTTCCAAAACAAACAGTAGCATCCTAAGTTAGGGAGAGTCAAATCCAATTATCGTATAAGTCTTCCTGGGATCCCCCTCTCACAATTTCGGGCTCGATATCCTGCCCGTACGTTCTGATCGGACTGTCGACTGTTCCTGCCCAGGGGCTGACTACGAATTGGTAACCTTAGTGGCCATAATATTTAGGGTCTTACACAAGGTGACAATGATGGGAAGTCTCACTGTACCTGGAGAAGACATTGGTCAAACTCACTCGGGCTCCTTGGAGGGTAAATCCACAATTACTGCGTGGAAGCTTGCACCAAGGCGTAAGTCCGTTAAGCAGGTCGTCATTGTAACTGTTCCACCCTATCCCCACCCCTTATGGACTTGATCACGCGACATTGGATTTCATCACCAACTAGTACGGTCATCGAGAGAAGGTCATGTTTGCTTGGTTGTGATTCTTAGATTCTATTAGCGCATGTTGTTTCTTTCCGGCAGTTGTCCATAGATCTCTTTCTTTGACTCTTTTTCGCCAACATCAAACCTCCACGCCATTCGCGGAGGCTACAGGGACTTCCTCCAGAAAATATGGAAGGAAATACCCCTTTACCCCCTCATTCTACAGAGGAATCTCCTCTACAGAGCAAGGTTCAAAACACTACAATGCCCCAGGAAGAAGTTCCCACTCCTTTGGAGAATTTTCAGATTGTTTCAGAGTCTTTGGAAGCTTTCCACATTCCGGAGGGATATGAATGACATGTCCTCCAACTCAATTCCACTGGTGAATTTGTCATCGTCAATCCTTCTGACATCCCGGTTGGGTCTCATCAAAACCCTTTAGCTGACGACCCTTTTTGGACCGCAGACATTGTTCGAAGTCCACCGTGCATGGTGCAGGATCTTTATGGAACAGGGGAAGGTGTTGATGCACCCATCTCCTACACCGTACCCCTAAACCATTTTAATGGTACCACCACTTTTACAGCCACACCGCCCGTTGGTCCGAACATATCATCCGTTGGCCCAAGGTCTACTCTTCCCCTCCAGATGGCCCATTCTACAATGGTCCCACACATTCTGACTATCCCTGCCGGTAATGCAGTGGTCAACCAAGCTGCGATTGGCACACCTATAACACCAAGACCTACACTCCCTTTTGGGTTCAAAGCATTGAATGCCTTCACTACCACCACTACCCAAGCTACTACTACCCAAGTTGTACCGGGAAGTTCCATACCTATCCAACAACCCAGAGGGACCGGTCTTGGTGGTCCTAATCCGCTCGACGGCACCGGTCAGTCATTTACGTCTGGTTCTCAAATTTTGGGAACTCTACCTCAAGCTGGGGGGCATCATCCCACAGGAGGACAAATCCCACTTGGGGGGCACCCTCATGCTGGGGGGCAGCCTCAATCCGGAGTCTACCATCAACAGCATGGACAAAATGTGTCTGCCACACCTAACCTATGGAACATCCCTTTTCAAGGAAACCCACAATTCTCGGTGGGACACAACTCTCAAACTCTGCAACAACCTCCTTATGGACAAACCCCAAATCCAGTTTATAATCCTCAAAACCCATCCGGTTATCCTCCGCTCGCACATACCTCTCAAAACATCTCAAATCCTGTGTACTCTGGTCAAAACCAACCTCATACAAGAGGGCCCACTAGTTATAATGATCCACATAACCCAGTAATGGGCCCTACTGGTGTCCCTCTGCCACACCAGCATTACCCACAGGTTAACCGACAACTACCTTTTCTAGCTACCCTGGATCTCCCAGACTTGTCTCGATTAACGAATGATCCCATTTATCATTCTCAGGGTTGGCCAGCTATTCCAGCTAAACTTCCTTCTGATATCCCAAAATTTGACGGAAAGTCCGGAGAAGACCCAAACAACCACGTAATGACTTTCTATTTGTGGTGTTCATCCAACTCCCTCATGGATGATTCTATACATTTGCGTCTTTTCCAACGAACGCTTACGGGTTCTGCAGCGAAATGGTATATCGAACTACCATGCGCATCTTCTCACAATTTCAACTCCCTCACCATGTCCTTCCTCACACACTTCCAACTACCCATTCGATACAAGACGGGTACTGAACTATTAACCTCCCTTCGTCAGACAACTTCTGTGCATATCTCCGATCATATTCATGAATGGAGACGATGACGAAGGCTCATTAAAGCAGTCATTCCTGACCAATTATTAGTGGAATGGTTCACCAAATCACTGTTACCCCAGATCGCTCGTGATGTTGCCATGGGTGGTGTAGTCACTGAGGAAGAAGCTATTTCCCGAGCTCAGTATTTAGACTTGGTCTATTCACAGTCCGGTACTCTGTACAAGTTGATACTGAATGCTACCCGTGCCACTAACGATCCATCCAAACCATCGGTTGCTTCCCATGCAGATGGAGTTATTGGCTCCGTCAAAACCCAATCTACTACCCAATCGACTGGAACGATTCAGCGGCCTACTTCGACGGCCGCTCCCAGCTTGACTGCACCCTCTTCTACCCCCTCTCAAACTCAGGTCTCTGATGTGAATGCGGTCCAATCGACCCCTTCACAACAACCTGGGGGCAAGAAGAAAGCGATAAACAAACCAAAGAAAAACAATAACGAACAACCAAAAAATCAACTGCAAACCCCTGCTGCCGGAAAACAACCACAATGAAAACCAAAATTCCCATGTCTCATTTGTGGTGACGATCACTACACCCAAGACTGTCCACATCGCGATGAAGTGGCCAAGATTTTCAAGGGAAATTCACAACCCGCTATGCTTACTCAGCCTTTTCCATAGCAGCAATCATTGGTTTCTCAAACCCCCACCACAGGGGGCAGTTCCAACCCAGCCCATGATGAAGCTTCGACAAGTGCTCACATTTATATGTTTAACGGGGTTAATCTCACCACTCGCTCTGCGACGTATGACACACTAGTTAAACCTGATAAGCCGAAGACTGCTAACGGTTCTTCACCAGACCTGTTACCATCCTCTATTAATTCTCCATCTGTTAGCCCTCCATCCGGGCCACTCTGGATTGAGAAACCTTCTTTTGACTCCACCTTACACCCTCCTAAGAGCACCATCCAGAAATCTACCTTCAATCCTAATTCACGGGCTGCCCAAAACTACAACATTGTAGAAGATTTGGCCCAAGCATTGTGTGCTATGTCCGCCTTGGAAGTTATACAACACTGTCCCAGCCAACGTAGAACGCTCTTAGCTGTTATCGCCGCTTTCGATCCCAAGTCATCGAACAACCTCACGTTTAATCTGGATGATCATCAACCGCAAATCTCCCACCAGTTAGCTTTTCAAATCGATGTTGTTGTTCACAATCAACAAATCCACCGAACTATCTTGGATGAGGGAGCCTCTACTTGTGTCATGTCCTTAGCTTGTTGGAAAGGCTTAAAATCACCTGCCCTTAACAAATCCCCGACGATGTTACGTGCTTTCAATGGACGAGGTTTTCATCCTCACAGATTATTACAGTTCTTAGTTGTTCAGTTGGGCGGAAAAACTGTTACCGTTGACGTCGAGGTGGTCAATGCCCCCCTCGATTACAACCTACTACTCGGAAGAAGCTGGTTCT
Organism: Picea mariana; assembly: GCA_032191745.1. Classification (NCBI taxonomy): domain Eukaryota; kingdom Viridiplantae; phylum Streptophyta; class Pinopsida; order Pinales; family Pinaceae; genus Picea; species Picea mariana. The sequence continues at coordinate 108,960 of JASDQU010735352.1, forward strand.
ATGCTATGACTGTCGTCACTTCGTTGGTGTTTCGATGTGTATAATTCCCCCATCAAGGTAAAATTGTCACCGTCGATCAGCTTGATTTCTGTACACCCGACGCTCACATCCCTACCACCAACAACATTCCCTTTTTGGGAGACCACCCAGTTACGTATGAAAGCGTTGGTGTTGGCTTATTGAAAGATTCTAGCCTTATGGGTACTTTCCCTACACCACTTCCACCTACCGCACATCATATTGCCGTCGTCAATATGGTCTCGACTATGCCTTATCAATCCTTGGAATCATCTGATCCTTGGATTGTACCTAGTCCTTTGGAATTCGATGTGCTCAGTGACACTATGCCACTTAGCCCAGCCGAGGCCGCATACGTAGCTATTCAATCTGCCTCTCCCTCTTCCAACAATTCACATTCATTGGCACCCGATGCCTACTCGATGCCCTCATGGTTGGATTCCCTATCATCTGTCGTCGATTAACTTTCCCAAATTTTCCCTTCTGACGAATCGATTATGGAAATGCTCAGTATCAACGATTTACCTTGGGATGATAACCATCATCGATCCTCTTTTCTTCTGCCACTGGAAGCAATTCACCGAGACATACACTCTATGTCCCCTCTCAATGTTACCGATGCTCCACAATCTCCTATCCTCACACAAGATACTCTCTCTAAGGAGAATATGGGTAACATCTCCACTATGATTGTTATTGACATTTCGATCAAAGAAGGTGTCGTGGAAAACATTAACCTTGGTGCTAATTGCACACCCGACGAAGTGGCCTCTTACACTGCTTTGTTCAAATAATTCCGCAATGTCTTCGCATGGAGCTATGAGGAAATGCCCGGAATCGACCCTTCAATCGTCGTGCACGAAATCAAAACTTATCCTGACGTGAAACCTGTTCGACAAAAGCTTCGCCCGATTCATCCCAAGAAAATCGCAACTATAAAGGCAGAAGTTGAAAAACTTCTAAAATCTGGTTTTATCTACCCCGTCACTTTGACAGATTGGGTCTCCAACCTTGTTCTGGTTGCCAAAAAGCAAGGGACCATCCGTGTTTGTGTTGACTATCGAGATCTCAACAAAGCTTGTCTCAAAGACAACTACCCTACACCTTTCATCGACCAAATCATCGATAATTGCACAGGGAGCGTAATCTTCTCTTTCATGGATGGCTTTTCTGGATATAACCAGATTGAAATCTTACCCGTTGATCAACATAAGACAGCCTTCATCTTCCCTTGGGGTAATTTCGCCTACCGAAAGCTACCTTTTGGCCTTAAAAATGCTGGTGCTACTTTCCAGCAATCCATGTCGTACGCTTTCCACGACATCAAACATATCACATAACCTTACCTCGATGATTTACCCGCCCACTTGCCAAATCGATTCGATCACATTGATCACCTACGGGCGATTTTTCTTCGATGTAGGTTCTACCGTATTCGTCTGAACCCACACAAATGCATTTTTGTTGTCGAATCCGGTCGAGTCCTTGGTTTCATTGTCTCCAAAGACGGGGTCAGGGTGGATCCCTTAAAGATTAAGGCCATCCTAGCCTTACCCCCACCTACCAATTTAACCCAACTCCAAAGTTTGCAAGGCAAAGAAAACTTTCTTCGCCGTTTCATCTGCAACTATGCTGAAATCACTAAAGGATTTATGCGGTTACTACAAAAGAACACCCCTTTCATCTGGGATGACACTGCCCAACGGTCATTCGATGCTCTCAAGCACGCTTTGACCCACACACCTTTGTTACATCCTCTCGAATATACAAAGGATTATATCCTTTACTTGGCCACCTCTACTTCCACCATTGCGATGGTGTTAGTTCAAGAAGACCCCAACGGCGAAGAACATGTGATTTATTATCTGAGAAAGAGTCTATCTGGACCCGAACTCAGATATTCGCATGTAGAAAAACTGGCTCTGGCAGGTGTCATCGCTGTCCAGAGGTTCCGCCATTACATCTTATTACGCACCACCACGGTAATCGCAGACTCCAACCCCATGTACCACATCTTGACACGTCAAGTACTTGGGGGCAAATATTCTAAGTGGATCGTTATTCTTCAATAATTTGATCTTGAGTTTACAAAGGCCAAATCCAAAAAATCCCTGGTGTTTGCAGAGCTCATCTGTGCTCTCCCTCGTGCCGATGAAGACATCAAAACTAGAGATTCTCTCCCCAATGAATCTCTCTTCCTCATCAGCACCTCTGATCCTTGGTACAGAGACATTCTCCTCTACCTTCAAACCCAACGTTTTCAGCCCAACATTTCTCGCGAAGAGCGTCGACGCATTCGTCACCACTCTTGTCATTATCTCATCATGGGCGACACTTTGTATCATCGTGGGATTGACACCATCCTTCGGCGATGTCTGCTTCACGAGGAGGCTGAACGCGTTTTGAACGATTGTCACCTTGGTGCCTATGGCGGTCACCTTTCCGGGATGGCCACAGCCCAAAAAATCTTACGTGTCGGCTACTTTTGGCCCTCGATTTTCAAAGATTGTATCGAGGTCGTCAAAAAATTCCCACCCTACCAAATCTTTAACAAGAAGGCACGCACCCACCCCACTGCGCTGCATCCTATTATCGCCATCGGCCCCTTTGCCAAATGGGGTATCGATTTCATGCAGTGTAAGCCTACCTCAGCCGAGGGGCACGGTTACATCGTCGTCGTCATCGACTACTTCACCAAATGGGCTGAGGCTATGCCTACCTTCCTGAATGATGGTCGTACTGCAGCTCGGTTCCTTTTCAACCACATCATAACTCGTTTCGGTGTACCACGTGCCATTGTCACTGATCATGGTGCACACTTCAAGAACCAGATGATGAGCGATTTACATGTCAAATTGGGTTTTCGTCATGAAAACTCATCCCCCTACTACCCTAAGGCTAACGGACAAGTTGAAGCCATCAACAAAGTCCTGAAAACCATGATCCAATGCATGGTAGGGGCAAACAAAACATCATGGCATTTACAACTTTTCTCTGCTCTCTGGGCTTATCGCACCTCTATGAAAACTTCAGCTGGATTCACTCCTTTCCAGTTGGTATATGGCATTGAAGCCGTCCTACCAATCGAGTGTGAGATTCCATCACTCAAACTTAAAGTAGAACTCCTGCCCCATACTTCTGCTGAAGAAGAACGATTCTTATATCTATCCAAGCCGAACGAAACACGTCGTGATGTTGCTCTCGCTAATGAGACACATCAGAAATGAATTAAGAGTCAATATGACAAATCCGTCCACCCTCGGACTTTCACAGAAGGAGACTTAGTCCTCGTTTATGACCAAGCTCATGATAAATTGGGGACAGGAAAGTTAGAACCTATGTGGCATGGTCCTTACATTGTGAAGCGTGTTCTACACAGAGGCTCTTACGAACTAGTAGATCATGATGGAATTTCCCTGGGAGAGCCCTGAAAAGGGCTTTACCTTAAAAAGTACTATGCCTAGATCACCTAGCATCTGTACTTTGTACATTATTGTATTTTTGTTTGGTGTGTCTATTTCTTTTGCGTGCTCGAGTCTTTACCTTTGCCACTCATGATTGTGCTTGTGTTTTTATGCATATATGACGTCTTCCTTTCCTATCTTTTTCGGGTTCGCGGATGGCGCTAGTCGACATACCCGGAACATTGCTTCGGCAGCATGGGTTATTTACCAATTTGACGAGGTGGTGAGTTCAAGAGGTATCTGCTTAGGACCAGCAACCAACAATATGGTAGAATATCACG
>JASDQU010735352.1:123311-146607 GCA_032191745.1 Picea mariana
GGAGTATCAGAGAATATCAATTCTCTGATACTCCCACAGTGTGCCTCTGTAGATGCAAAGACACTTCTCCCCTCCACAGAAGAGGAATGCCCATCGTAAGGCCTTGGAGGTTTCTTTCAACCTCCCGGAGACCTATCACTGGTACTACCAGATCTGCTGCAACCGGGATGCCCCCGCGACATTCTAGTATTGGTATATCGGTCGGGTGCACTGCTCCCTTGTCTGCATGTTGAAAACAATACATCTGTTAAAAACTCTTCTACATACCCAAAAAAATACATATACATCAAAAAACTCAAAAAACAAAAACTAGACAAGGTATGGCTCAGTCTCTTACCTGACACATCCCAGTCTTCCCCCGCAGGAAAAATCAAATCCATGCTCCCGCGGAAATCTACCTCAGCATAAGGGAAGTCCTCTATCCATAGATACTGTCGCCTCATCCAGGCAAAGAAATCGCCAGTGAAACAGAACTCTGACTCGATACTAGCCTTGGAGACAGACTAGCCCACCTCTCCATCCTTGGTTCATCCACTGGTCGCACCGCCAGTGCTATCTGAGGCTGCATCTAGGGAATGCTCTCTAGAAAAAATGAGACCAAAAAAGAGCCATAACCAAACTACTCATGTCCCGTCCTGCACCGTGAAACCTGTTCCTTCACATTTCGAAGGAACCCTGCACTCCAGTTGAACAGTGTTGGTTCCAAACACTGAACACCATAAGCCACCTACGATCTTGATGCCAGATGCACGCTAGTACTGCCCGTCACGCTCGTGATGGAAAACAGTATAGACTGGAGGGGCAGCTCTCGAATATCCTTGATAGGGATTCTACCCCCTACTAGCCTTGCCCTTGGGATACAGTGGCGTGTCAGGCACACGTCCACTTGTTCAGGTAGTGCCCTCTGTCTGGAGAAAGATATGGGGACCCCTCTTTTCGAGAGGCCAGTCAAAAAATACACATCTTCTAACTCAGTGGTTAAAAGCTGTGTGCCAATTCGGAATCCTTGTTCTGCAACATCCCATAGGCCGATCATATGCTCAAGCAATAAAACCTCTTTCTTCATTTTTTGCAATTTGAAGAATTTGAGTAAACCACAAGCTCGCAATGCAGCCCATGTACGGGGACTCCGTAAGGCAGCTAAGTCATCCATCTCATGTTCTCTTTCTTTTCACTCGATCATGGTCGCCGAAGTTACCTACAAAACAAAAAAAAAAGAAATTCATTATTTCCACGTTTTGGCAATTTCGGCAATTTTCAAAAGTAATTTAAAACATGAAATAAGATGCCCACATCATTTAAAAGTGACCACACACTCTTTTATAACCACCATGCCCTCTCTTAACCATTTAACATCCATCATATGAAAATGAAACATTTTCAAATGCAAACGGTTTCTTTATGGGTGCGTGGGCATACGTGGGGGTTTTATCACAGATTCCTTGCCAAAAAATGACCTATCTAATTGACTATTGAGGCATTGGCATCTTAGCCATCCTTTTCTAGAATGTTTTTGCAAAAAGAATCCCATTTTTCCATTGATTTTCAAAGAGGTCGATTTGGTTCTGTTTGGGGCAACTTAGGGATTCATATCTTAAAATAAATTATGCTATGAAAATGAATACTAAACCATGTAATTGAAAGAAGAAGAGATGGATATCTACCTGGTCTGAATGGCGAGTGAAACGGTGAACCGTAACTACGGCAGCAAACAAAACAAAATCCGCTTCAATGAGAATCTCCACTACTCCAAAATCCTTGTGCAAAATGAAATGGTAAATGAAGTTTTCAATGAATTGTTATTTATAAATTTTCATTTTTCATAAGGTACGGTCATTTATGAGTTTCTCTAACAATATGCTGGCTTCACTAAACCCTGTTTTGTAGTTTTGACACCGCAGGTTTCCTAGCAGTCTTGATGGATTATCTACCTTGTCGCACTTATGAGCATAGTCTTAGTTTGTTCTCGAGCTCGACAATATGAGAACGCAACCGGGTAAAGTTTTATCTCTTTTTCAGACCCATACGGATATACGAACACATGAAAAAGGAACCCCCCTGGAGTCATCTTTAAACCCTTTTCAGACTCTCTAAATATGAAAAGATTGTCGAGTGATCTTGCTTCCTTTCACACTCATTAAAAGGTCAGAAAGGGCGTCTTTCAAGCGATAGTTTCTCTCTTTTTCGGTCTCGTTAGACTACTATACGAAAAAGGAACTGAGAGAGTTCTCTTTTAAGTGTTTTTCCAAACTCTATAATCCCGAAAAACCTTTGATTTTTTTGTCTTTGGATTCGTTAAAGCTCACATCGATAGGCCCATATGGGACCGAACCCTTACTTCTTCTGATTCGTTAAACAAAGGAAGAGGAACTTACCGAAGGTGAGTTATATCGAGCATGTGTTATCCTTCTTGAGCTCATTAAATCAAAAAGAGGTACTCGTCTATCTGGATGGGGGAAAAAATTGAAAGGAGCAAGCCAAGCAGTCTCTTGAGAACATTATCCAACAATTCTTAGAGTCGCCCTTGAACACGGCACTTTGTCATTTGCACACATCATAACCCATTGAACCTCTGCACTGAGCCAATCCTTTGAGTTCCTTTCACTCTTTTGGGTCACCCAACGCAAGTCACCATATCCACTGCATGGTTTTGGTCCATGTCATGTTTCATTGTTGTGCCTCAGTGTTCAAGGGAAGTATCCGCCTCGAGAGTCAGCCATCCCAAATATCTTGCCTCAAAACCCGTGTCAGTCCATGTTCTTTTGATCTACCAATTACGTCTCTATATCTGTTTCATGTCGTTGATGGGGGATACACCAAGGCCCTCTCTCGATGAGTCTATTCCTGTCGACTCCAACACATTATCCAAGAATTAGGCTTAGAAACCAGTTAGTACTTTGGGACCTGCATGCCTCAATGGCAGGCCTCCTCAAACCCGACAGTAGGTTTACATCATTGACCTCTGATCGGATGATTCCACAGATGTTTGAATTCATCTCATCTATTCACATTCGGTGGAATGTACTAGGGTACCTTGGGAATCATTGGCATTAATGATGATCTCCCTCGCACTTGTTAACGGTTCGCACCATTGACCGGTAATCAAGTGGTTTCTGCGATGTTCGACATCAAGACATCTATTCGCATGGTTAGATTCGTACCATATTGGGATCAGTAAGAAGACCCTGGGTTGGGTAATCACTTTGATATATGCTTTTCCCAGGTTGCGAAGGAGTTTTTATTGAACAAATGACACATACACTGTTACATAGATCCACTTTGTATTGGTCGTGGCTATGTCTTGTCATCCTGTAGATCCACTGTGTATTTTTCGTGGCTACGATCAGTCCGAGTCATCAGAGTATAGATCCACATTGAATCTTCAGTGGCTATACCCTTTTATCAATACAATTATGGATCCGCAATGTATTTTATGGCGGCCATATCTTGCAAGTCTTGATCACCCAAGCATAGGTATGTCTGCCTTGGGTTTTGAAATATGTCATGATATTTGTTGGATGTTTGTGTGCAGCTTCTGTCAGGTTCTCCGAGTCTATACCCTTGCTTGAATGTCTATAAATAATTTCAGTTAGCAGTTTGCATCTTCTAACTTCATACTTTGGGGGGAATTCTATTACACCTCAATATTTCTCACTTTGATAAGTGTCGTAAGTGTCGCATGATCCTCTCGACTGTCGCAAGTGTCACATGTCATTCACAAGTGTCGCAAAAATCAAACAAAGCATACTGTCATGATGACGACACCAAAAAGACATCTATAATAGCTCAGAAACTTGGTTTGGAGGAGGAAGAATGATTAACTGGAATCAAGGAACTTTCATCACCTGAGAAGAACTCTTAAACCAAGGTTTTGAAGGGGAGCGCTCCCCTAGATCAGCCATAGGAGCACTGGCGCTCCCCTATAAGGTTTCAAGGAGTGTTATAACACTCCTCTGCCCTTCAAGAGGAGCGCTATCCATCTTTGAAGCACTGGCGCCCCCCTCAAGCTTCCTAGGGAGCGCTATAATGCCCTGATACCCCTTCTGAAGGAGCGCTGCCTAATCTGAGGCAGTAGTTGGCCCGTTGAGGAGAATAATGGGAGGATCTTTCAAGTTTAGAAGGCAGTTGCATTGGAATTCTTGGTTTTATCAGGAGATCCCTGATCCAAGGAGGAAATTCCTCAACTTGTTCTAAAGATAACTCAAGAGGTTAAACTCCTCTTAACCTATATAAGCAGGCTCTATGATGGTGAAAAAGGGGGAAGAATTGCTAGCATGAAACCTATGATCTCGTAGGAAACACACAGTCAGTTGAAGGAGAGTGATCAGTAAAGTTGTTGCTATCTAGGTTGTGGATCTGTCGAGCAAGGGTTAGACGAAGGGAACTTGACAAAGCTGTCGCATTCGCATCTACGATTGTAAGTATTGCTGTCGTTATTCTCATTAATATGACACGCTTGGCCTGTTTCTTTCTAGTTTGTGTATGATTTTACATGAACTTATCGTTGATAGATAGATCTGTTTTTAAGCTAATGTCAATACAATAGGAAGTAGTCGTACTTTGTTTGTCTACAGGACTCAGTGAGGAGCGAGAGTTCAGAGTTCGATTCGGAGCGTACAAGGACAAACGTCGATTAAAAGGTACCTCTATCATCCTTCCTTCTCATGTATTAGTTTGTGTAGATCTGAAAGGAAGTCAGTGTCCATGTTAAGAACTTTCTGTCTTAGAGTTAGGGTCTATCTCTTTGAGGCAATCTACCTGTCCGCAAGGAGATTTTCCTACAACGCTGGTCTCTCGAACACCCGAACCCCGAAATGTCGAAATCTACCTGTGACCACATTCCACCTTTCGGGATTTCAGAATTCGCGATTTCGTGATTCCGATGGCAAACGGTTCTTGGTCCTTCAACCTCCTGGTTCCCAAAATTCCGAAAAGGGATTAATGGGCTTTGACTCCTCCCTTAGCCTCCGTCCACGTGACCACATCTCTATGTCCACACGCTTAACGCCAAACTGCTATTGACTTTTGTGATTCAGGGAATCACGATGCAAGCGCTCCCCTGTTCTATGTCTTTCGAAATCCTGGTTCACGAAATGTCGAACTGGCTTGGCGTTCGCTCTTTCGAGGTTTCGTGATTTGGGGAATCATGATGCAAGGGTCCCTCCTTTCCCCTTTCGAACCTCCAATGGCCGAAATGCCAAAATGACAAAATGCTGAAATGTTTCAACACCTATCCCTTCAGGTTTTTGTGAATCACGACTTCGGGTTTTGCGATTTCAGGAAATCCGGTTACAAGGGATGTCTCTGCCCCTTGAAACCCCTGGTGGCCGAAATGCTAAAATGCCGAGATGTCTCGCGCTTGTTCCTTTGGGTTTTTGTGAATCGCGACTTTGGTTTTCTCGATTTCGGGAAATCCATTTACAAGGGATATCTCTGCCCCTTGGAACCCCAGGTGGCCAAAATGTCGAAATGCCAAAATATCCCGGCGTTCGATCAACGGTTCACCACGATCCCTGGGATCGACGGTTCCGGTCGAATCGTGATTTTGCGGTTCGGGATTCTGAAAGATAAGAGTCTCTGTCTTTCCAACTCGTGGTACCCGAAATGCTGAAATGGGCATCGAGAAACTCTCGCCTCTAGCCTCCTCGCAGGTCTACTTGATCCAACGGCCTGCGAGGTTTTGGTGTTCCTCCTCGAGGATTCTCCACCATCCGTTCAGATCTTTGAACTCCCCTCACCTGGATCTACACAGCATTAAGGTCTACACTCCTTCTTCCAATCAGATGATCCACGGGAACTTCCACAGCGATCCAACGCTCGACGGTGTTCTTCCTCCTGAGATTTTACTCGATTCTGACTTAGAAGATTTTCTAAGTCTACGAAGACTCATCCTTCGTTCCTTCTAGGGAATGAATTCATGGTCTCAACAACACCTTCCAAAGTGTTATCCCTCTTGAGCTTTGTCTGGTTCAGACTTCGATCTCCTACGCACTCCTTGTGTCTGAGGGATTTCGATAACTTAGATCCATGGTGTTCCTCTCTGGATCGATGCACACCTTGCAGAGCTTCCAATGATGAGAAACAATTGAAACTAGGAAAATTCACAGTTCCATCCACGTGTTCATGAAAACAAAAAATAATAGGAAAATGCACACAGTCCAAACACCACACAATTGGATCAATTTTCCATTCTGTTATATTCACAAGTGCCCAATGGCTACATATTACATTCAAAATTACAGTAACTCAAAACATTTTCCTCTTGCTAACTCACAGTTCTCTCTTACAGCTAATTTTTCTCTGTATTCCAGCCCCCTCTAACTGGGTGTGTAAACTTCTATATAACTCAAATATGTTTCTAGGGTTTCCCTTGGCTACTTGCCTACTCTAAGATTCATCCTACGCTATCTTAGTTCAGTCGCATTCCAGAGCTGAAGTGGAAACTTCTACTCTATTTACAATTTCCAAGACGTGCCTCAAAGGGTAAAATTCAGCATCAGTTCAAGCGTGCCTCCAAAGGTGAATTCCGACGCTGAGTGAAGGTGGATTTCAAAATCGGTTGCAACTGTCAATGTTGAATTTCTAGAAGAACCCACACGTGTTGAGTGGTCCTGCCTCTACGCGCTTGCCAATGATGCTCCTGCATCATACTCCCCTTGAAACAAATTCATGGAATCCTGTCCATGAGCTCCTCTACTGATTTTCCCTACTTCTGGATAGCAACTTCATTTTTCCAACTGGCATATTCTATTGGGTTTCCTTTCCATTTGACCAGATATTCAAAATAATTCTTCCTCCTGGTCTTCTTGCCAATCTTCTGATCAACAATTTTCTCCATCTGCGGCTTTTCTGCCACAGGCATCTGTTTCTCCCACTAAATCTTTCCTTGATCTTCTGACCCTTCTGTGTCATCTTTCCTGTAAGGGTATAGGTCTGAGACATTGAATATGGGTGAAATTCCCACACAATCTGGCAGCTCGATCTCATAGGTGTTTGCATCAAACTTCCTCAAGATCTTACAGGGTCCTATCTTCTTCATCTTCAATTTGTTATATGTTCCCCTAGGGAACATTTCCTTCCTAAGATGTGATAAAACATGATCTCCCACTTCAAACTGAATTTCCCTGTGATGTTGATCAACTCTGTGTTTGTATTTCTGATTAGAACTCTGTAATTGTTCTTTGATCCGACCATGGAGTCTCTGCATCTCAGCAGCAAAATCCTCTACTCCAACGCTTTTGATCTCTCCCTGTTCCAAGTCCCTTAACTCAGACACTCCCCTGGGTTGCATTCCATAGAGTATTTGGAACGGGCTCCTTCCAGTGCTTCTGTTTGGTGAGTCATTGTATGCAAATTCTGCTTGTGGCAGAATCCGATCCCACTGGTTATGGTGTTCAGTAACCAGGCTTCTCAATAAGTTTCCAAAACTTCTATTTACCATGTCAGTCTGCCCATTTGTCTAAGGGTGATAAGCTGAGATGAAGGAAAAATCTGTCCCCATCTTCTTCCACAACATCCTCCAAAAGTGACCAACAAATTTTGTGTCTCTATCTGAGACAATGCTCCTGGGTAGGCCCTGAAGTCTCACAACTTCTCTGAAAAACAGATTTGCAACATGCATTGCATCACTGGTCTTCTAGCATGGGATGAAATGTGCCATCTTTGAAAACCTATCCACCACCACAAATATGGATTCAAATCCTCTTTGTGTTCTTGGCAATCCCAACACAAAATCCATGCTTATTGCATCCCAAGGCCTCTCTGGTATTGGGAATGGTTGATACAATCCAGTGTTTTGTCTTTTCCCCGTTGCATGTTGGTAGATTCTACATCTGTTCACCAACTTTATCACATCTTTTCTCATACATGGCCAATAGTACAAGCTTCTCAACTGTGCAAATGTTTTATCATGGCCTAAATGTCTAGCCAATCCTCCACTATGCTTCTCCTTCAGAAGATTGTCCCTCATTGAGCATCTTGGTATGCACAATTGATTTCCTCGGAACAACAATCCTTCTTGAACCATATACTCTATCCACTAACTTCTATCTCTCAATACAAGGCTTGTACATTCTTCATAGGCCTCCTTGAAACCTATATCATCACAATACATATCCTTAAGGTGTTCAAACCCCAAGGTCTTCACCTGGAATTCCTGCAGAATTAAAAATCTCCTGCTTAACGCATCAGCAAACTTGTTAGTATTCCCAGCAATATGTTTTATGACAAAAGTAAAAATTTTCATAAATTCAACCCATTTTGCATGTCTCTGATTCAGTTTTTCTTGTTAAGTTATGAATTGTAAAGCTTGGTTATCGTTGTACAAGACAAACTCTTGCGGGACAAGATAATTCCTCCATTTCTTCAATGCTTGAATTATGGCATAGAACTCCTTTTCATATGTGGAGTATTTCCTCTTAGTCGCATTCAGCTTCTCGCTGAAATAGGTAACAGGTCAATTGTCCTGACTCATAATTGCTCCTATTGCAACTCCACTTGTGTCACATCTTACCTGAAATGTCTTTTCAAAATTCAACAAGACTAGAATTGGTCATTCTGTTATCTTCTCCTTCAGTGTATTGAATCTCCTTTCAGCCTCCTCTATCCATTTAAAAGACTTGTGTCGCTTCTTCACTGTATCCATCATGGGTGCACAAATCCCACTGAAGTCTCTAATGAACTTTCTTTAAAAACTTGCTAAACCATGAAAGCTCCTTACCTCAAACATTCTCCTTGGTGACGGCCATTCTCTGATCGCTTTCAGCTTCTCTGGATCCATCTTTAGTTCATTCGAAGAGATCACGAAACCCAAATAAATGAGTTTTGTCTTCATAAAAGAGGATTTCCTCAAATTGATCAGCAGCTTCTCCTACTGTAGCCTTCTCATTACTAGCGTTAGGTGCCTCAAATGCTCCTCTTTAGTCCTGCTAAAGACCAGTATATCGTTCAGATATACAACCACGAACTTGCTAATAAAATCTTTCAAAATTTCGTTCATCAATTTCATAAAAGTGCTCAGGGCATTCGTTAAGCCAAATGGCATAACTAGCCACTCATACAGGCCTTCATTCATCTTGAAAGTTGTTTTCCATTCATCACCTTCTCTCATCCTGATCTGGTGATATCCACTTTTCATATCTATCTTAGAAAAGAAATTTGCTCCACTTAAACAATCCATTAAATCATCCATTCTTGGTAAAGGTAATCTGTACTTGATGGTGATCTTGTTGATGGCTCTCGAGTCTGTGCACATTCTCCATCCTCCATCTTTCTTTGGGATTAACACAGTTGGTACTGCACATGGGCTCAAACTTTCTCTGACTAAGCCCTTATCCAGCAATTCTTGGACTTGGTTCTTCACCTCCTCATTTTCTCGAGGTGTTAATCTGTACGCTACCTTGTTTGGCAGGCTTTCTCCTGGTTTCAAGTCGATATGATGAATGATACTCCTGATGGGTGGCAATGAGTTTGGCAGCTCATCCACCACTATATCAGCAAAATTATCCAGCAGCTCCTGATAGATCATTCACTGATGTACTTGTAAGGATGACTCTGGGCTTCCTCGCCACAGTGAACTGCATCTCCTCTTCTTCCTTGACTTCTTTCAGGAGTTCCTTCCTTCTCATGAGAAGTATGCTTGTTCTGGATTCCTCCTTCGCTCTCTTCTCCTCCATTGGCAGCAACATATGCGTCCTACCATTCTTATCCAATGTATATGTATTCCTTCTTCCATCATGAATGACATTTCTATCAAACTACCATGGTCTTCCCAACAGAATGTGGCATACGTCCATGGGAATTACATCATATAGGATTTCACCTTTATATACTCCTATTTTAATTTCAACCAGGCATTGTTTAGCGATCGTTACCTGGTGTCCTTTTTGCAGCCATGAGACTTTGTATGGCCTTGGATGTGCAGTTTTCTTCATCTCCAATTTCTCCACCATCTCTATGGATACTAGGTTGTCAGCACTCCCACTGTCAATGATTACCTTCCATACTTTATCCTTAGTCTTGCAAGCTGTCTTGAAGAGACTGTTTCTCTACACTGGCTTTTCAATTTCTGCTTCTGGTTTTAAGAGAATTTTTCTCAACATCAGGCATGCTCCATCCTCTACTCTATCTACCTCAACATCTCTTCGTTGTGCTTTTGAAATGTGAGCTTCTCCTCATTCCTTCTTCTTCTCGGGACATTCCCAAGACATGTTCCCTATCTTTCCATGGTTATAGCACCTTACTCCTCCTCTGCCTCTTCCTCTAGAAGAGTTTCTTCCACCACTCTGTCTTCCTTGTGAACTTGCTCCTCATTCTGAGTGATTGTGTGGTTTCTCAGCCTCTTCCTTAGACTATTGTGCTCTGTCACGGTTAAATCCCTTGCTTTTTCTTGGGATCGAGCCTTTACCTCTTCCTCATTGGTTCTGTTTTCTGGCCAGCTTCTCCTCTTCCTTCAACGCAAACTGATAAGCATCTTCCACAGTCCTTACTAACATCATGCTAATATCATCCTGGATCTCATATCTCAAGCCATTTATATATCTGGTGACTCTTTCTTCATCTCTCTCCCTTTGTCCAGTTCTGATGTTCAGCTGGTAGAACTCCTCGGTGTACTCCTTAACTGTCATCCCTTTATGTCTCAGGTTTTGTAGCTTCCTGAACAGATTGATCTGGTAGTCTTTGGGTATGAACTTAGCCTTTAGTTTGGCTACCATCTTGTCCCAACTCTTTATCCTCTGTTTGACTTTACTTCTCCTCTCAGCGTGCAGTTCGTCCCACCACAGTGTTGCATGCCCTTTTAGCCGGGTGACTTCCTAGTTCACCTTCTTCTCCTCATCGACATCTTCCTAGTTGAAGTTTTTGTCCATGGACCTTATCCAGTGCAACAGTTCTTCAGCATCTAGATTTCCCTCATACATGGGGACCTCTATCTTAGCTCTACCTCCCAACCTGGCAATTGCTCTCAACAAACGTTCTTCTGCAGCATCCTCTCCTGCAGCGTCTTCAACCTCAACCTCTTCACTTTCTGCATCACTGACATCCCCAACGTCAGGTGCTCTTCTCTGTGTTGCTTCCATTGTTTCCAATCGGGCGTGAAGCTCTCGCATCTCCCTCTCTACAGGACGGTTGGATAAAGGCATCTCTCACCTTCTTGACGGCATTATGTTGATTATCTATCACACACAGAGTACAGCTCTGAGTTCTTTGTCTCCTTCTTTTCCTCCTTCGCCTGAAGTCTACAAATGAAAATTTGATGCTTTGATACCACTTGATGCAGACCCCCTACCTTAGCTAGGTTCTGCGACCTCCCGGTCTCTGGATCATTCTCTTCCCTGAGCTGAAATGGCCCTTTAGCTCTTGCTGGAATCCTTTGGACAGATCCATAGGTCCCTTTGTCCTCTGGTACAGGTCTTGAGAAAACCTGTGCACGCCTCCTTTTCGCATTNACATTCTTGACGGCATTATGTTGATTATCTATCACACACAGAGTACAGCTCTGAGTTCTTTGTCTCCTTCTTTTCCTCCTTCGCCTGAATTCTACAAATGAAAATTTGATGCTTTGATACCACTTGATGCAGACCCCCTACCTTAGCTAGGTTCTGCGACCTCCCGGTCTCTGGATCATTCTCTTCCCTGAGATGAAATGGCCCTTTAGCTCTTGCTGGAATCCTTTGGACAGATCCATAGGTCCCTTTGTCCTCTGGTACAGGTCTTGAGAAAACCTGTGCACGCCTCCTTTTCGCATTTCGTGGTTTCACGATTTTGAGAACCGGGACTCCACATCTCCTGACTCCTGGTCTCTCAAACACTCAAACCCCGAAATGTTGCACCCGTGACCACGTTCTGCCTTTCGAGATTTTGGAATTCACGATTTTGCGATTCCGACGGCAGATGGTTCTTGGTCCTTCAACCTCTCGGGTCTTGAAATGTCGAAAAGGGATTAATGGGCTTTGGCTCCTCCCTTAGCCTCCGTCCATGTGACCATAGCTCTTTGTCCACGCGCTTAATTCCAAAGTGCTATTGACTTTCGTGATTCGGGGAATCGCAATGCAAGCGCTCCCCTATTCTCTATCTTTCAAAATCTCGGTTCACGAAATGCCAAACTGGCTTGGCGTTCGCTCTTTTGTGGTTTCGTGATTCAGGGAATCACGATGCAAAGGTCCCTCCTTTCCCCTTTCGAACCTCCGGTGGCCGAAATGTCGAAATGACAAAATGTTGAAATGTTCCAACACCTATCCCTTTGGGTTTTTGTGAATCGCGACTTCAGGTTTCGCGATTTCAGGAAATCCAATTACAAGGGATATCTCTGCTCCTTGGAACCCCCAGTGGCCAAAATGCCGAAATGTCGATATGTCTCGCACTTTTTTCTTCGGGTTTTTGTGAATCGCGACTTCGGGTTTCGTGATTTCGGGAAATCCGGTTACAAGGGATATCTCTGCCCCTTGGAACCCACGGTGGATGAAATGTTGAAATGTTGAAATATCATGGCGTTCGATCAACAGCTCACCGTGATCCCTAGGATCGACGGTTCCGGTCGAATCGCGATTTCATGATTTCACGGTTCAGGATTCTGAAAGACAAGAGTCTCTGTCTTTCCAACTCGCGGTACCCAAAATGCCGAAATGGGCGTCGAGAAACTCTCGTCGCTAGCCTCCTCGCAGCTCTACTTGATCCAATGGCCTGAGGTGTTTCAGTGTTCCTCCTCGATGATTCTCCACCATCCTTTCAGATCTTTGAACTCCCCTCACCGGGATCTACGCAGCATTAAGGTCTGCGCTCCTTCTTCCAATCGGACGATCCACGGGAACTTCCATAGCAATCCAACGCTCGATGGCATTCTTCCTCCTGAGCTTTTACTCAATTATGACTTAGAAGATTTTCTAAGTCTACGACGACTCAGCCTTCGTTCCTTCTAGGTAATGAATTCATGGTCTCGACAACACCTTCCAAAGTGTTATCCCTCCTGAGCTTTGTCTGGTTCAGACTTCGATTTCCCACGCACTCCTTGCGTCTAAGGGATTTCGATAACTCAGATCCATGGTGTTCCTCTTTGGCTTAATGCACACCTTGCAGAGCTTCTAATGAAGAGAAACAATTCACAGTTCCATCCACTTGTTCATGAAAATAGAAAATAACAGGAAAATGCACACAGTCCAAACACCACACATTTGGATCAATTTTCCATTCTATTATATTCACAAGTTCCCAATGGCTACAGATTACATTCAAAATTACAATAACTCAAAACATTTTCCTCCTGCTAGCTCGCAGTTCTCTCTTACAGCTAAGTTTTCTCTGTATTCCATCCCCCCTCTAACTGGGTGTGTAAACTTCTACATAACTCAAAGATGTTTCTAGGGTTTCCCCTGGCTACTTGCCTACTCTAAGATTCATCCTACGCTATCTTAGTTCAGTCGCATTCTAGAGACAAAGTGGAAACTCCTGCTCTGTTTACAATTTTCAAAACGTGCCTCAAAGGATAAAATTTAGCATCGACTCAAGCATGCCTCCAAAGGTGAATTTCGACGTTGAGTGAAGGCGGATTTCAAAAACGGTTGCAACTATCAACGTTGAATTTCTAGAAGAACTCACACATGTTGAGTGGTCTTGCCTCTGCGCGCTTTCCAATGATGCTCCTGCATCAATAACCCATTAATATACATGACAAATACGCCCATGGAATAATAATTCAAATATTTGCAAGATATCAATTGGATGAGAAAAGAGTATTTCTATTAAAATAATTAGCAGAAGTATATATGTGACAAACTTATGTAACGGAACATATCGGAACCAAGAAACTAAGTCCCTCCAGTTGGGCCTCCACCACTTCAATCCTCCACCAAAGGAAATCTCATATAAAGGAGTCAATGAGGTTATCCATCACAAAGAAGGAAGAGCTTCGGGATTGAACAAGGAGTTCATACTTTCAAGGATAAAGGGATGCAGACTCAATATGAAGTGAAATTTCTCCAGAGTGTCTTTGCTCTCAAATTTGAATTGTTGAATATCCTCCAAGGCTTGGATATGGCTCAATTTATAGCATTCAAATGGAGTTGAAGGGTCGAGCCGCAGCGTTTCTAGTATATGGAAGGTCAAGCATCATGGATCTCGTGACATGGCATGGAAACCCGACATAATTTTTAATTTTGAGCACCAAACCCGATGTACATGGGTTGTAGTGGAGCAACTTGCGTATATGCTTGTTGTCTAACTAATAGGGCACGTATATGTGGAAAAATATGTTTTTTTTTCTCTGTAAGGTACAAAAGGGGACTTCAAGTCTGCATAGGGAAATGGAAAGGCCATCCAAGAGAGTTTCATGGGATGAGAAAAAATTTGTTGTAACAGATGCCCCCTAATGTGTGAGGTCAAAGGAATATCTGCGATGGCTGAAATACATTATAATTCTCAGAAGTGGAGTAATGGAGACTTAGTTGGAAGTGCTAGTTACTCATGAGAGTATTACAATCCATAATGACTTTGTACACATGGTTTCCAATCTGAATTACACTAAAGATCCATGTGGAAATATATCAAATAGTTTTTCATATCCATGAATAGGAAATACAAAGAAGACATATGCCATAGGTTGTCATAGTCATGAACAAGGCATAGTGGAATCCAATCTCAAAATCAATCTGAAGATATATGTATACAATGGAGTAGAATATGATCTCCCATGATCATTGAATTCATATAAGTATTGGTCCAATGAAAGACAGCAACAGATTAGGAATGTTTCTACTGTAAGCTGGAGGTCGTCTACACTATTTGCCGAAGGTGCAATTCTACATCATGTGAATAGAGGAGTTGAGGTCGAACACAATGAGACTTTGTTTGATTATCGTTCATTAAGATATATTGTTAACAAATGTGAGACAACCTACTGATAATGAAAGTAGGTATCAAGGAACCGAGTACATTCTTACAAGTGTGAATAAGGGTGTTGAGGTCGAACACTTGAAGAATCCATCGATAAAGAGATATTGATGTATTCCCAACTGTCGATTGCAGGAGAACCTTCCACTGATGACTACAAGCCTCTAGGTACTCATATTACTCTAGGTATGATTTTCGAAATAGATGAGTTGAAGTTGATGGAAGGAGACCCGTTGAAAGGAGAGCATTAGGGAATCTCTCATTAGTCAGCATGAGGTACAAAGCAATAGCTTTATGGTTAGGAGGAGCTCAGACGAATAGGATTTTCATGAACCAATGACCATGTGCATCTTTCATATGCACCAGATGCAAGTAGTACACGAAAGAGACACTCTGAATAGCAACCAATCAAGAAGACTGCCGAAAAAGGGGAGGAAACCACCAATAAGGCTAATGGAATTCAAGACACTACATGAATCCAAATGTGTGAATAGATTTCTTATCGTTGAACACAAGGGAAACGCCCCACTCAGCGACCAATGAGGATATGTCAATTGTTGGTTTCAAGGTTACCTACCCATAATGAAAGTAGGACCAGGGTGCATGGTAGGACTACAACTTCATGTGACTTTGAGATACTCTGAGGGTATGGCAGACATGCAAAGTCAAGAGTTCTGAGAAATGGTCGACACATTGTTATAGACTTCCTTTGAACAAGAGCATGAGACATATGGATAACTCAGGCAGCATAGACTTGATGATAAAACTTCGTGATGCAGGAGGCATCAACAAACTCTCCATAGGGACTAGAAAAATAACCAGTCGGAGGAGTAAACTCTAAGTAACGAGCTCAACTTCCTAAGGTCATGCTAAAACTAAATTTTGGATGAAAATGGACTTGAAATTTTTTTCTATGTTCAAAGGTGACATGACTGCTGCTGATATGAGATAATATTATTTTCTCGCCTGTATTTTTTTTTGTTTTTTCATAGGGAAAGAAATGTTATGATACAGGAGAGGAAACAAGTGTCGCGAGTAAGCAACTAGCTTCAAACAGTGGAACATACCTATGCTCAGTGCAAGGAAGTGCATGTTGGGCATGGACACTCGGGGGGATGTTTCCTTCTAGGGTATAGGGTGTCAAGCTGCAAAGGATATAAAAGCATTTATGCTTGGCTATTGATGCAAATAGTTGAGGTAAGAGGCTTATAATGAGAAAGAAGGAACCGGAAATAGGCTCAATACTGCAAGTAGGATGATGGAATGTGATTACAACTTAACTCCAAAGAATGTCATTTTTTGTATATTTAGTCCCCTAGGCCTGAAAAAGTATAAAATAATACCCAAGAGAAATATTCTAGCCAATGGTGACTAGAGTATTCATTTTTCGTAAGTAGTCTACTTGGTCCGAAAAAGGGTTAAACTTACACCAAATAGACATCCTTTCAAATCCATTTAACGAGTGTGAAAGAGACAAGTTCGCTCGGCAATCTTTTCATTTTTTAGAGAGTCAGAAAATTAACCAAGACTCAAGGGAGTCCCATAGGTAACGGTTAGAATGCTTATGAGTAAGAATATGTGGTTAGAGCACAAATTCATATTGGAACTATAAGGAACTCCCAATCCTATGGAATAACTTCTCCATGGGCACCAAATGGCACAAAGGTTCTAACTAGGGCACCCATGTTTGGTAAGCCTCTAACACTTAATAACGACACTTCTAGTAGTAGTAAGAAGGTTTTGTGTCGCTAATAAATGGGTTTGTACCTAGGAAATATGGATCACGGTCATAGGATTATGCAAGAATGTAAAATGGAGTGACAACATATTCTATATGTCAGTGAAAGAATATAAATGTTGAAGGCATGAACGGAAGGTATGACGCTGGAAACCGCAAAAACTCTTGGACAAAACCACCAAAAACCAACTCTTTCCACTGCACTATTAGTCCATAAGGTCAAAAATTAGCACAAACTATATGAAGTGGGTAAAAAAATTCTATTAATAGTAAAAATAGACCATTATACCATACCATTTGAGTTTTTTCACCCACATAGTGCATTTTAGGCCATTTTTCCCACGATCTTCAAGTGTCAATTGTGGGAGCTATGATCAACAGAATCAGCAATCATCTGTACCAAGTAAGTTCCCATCCCCTCTATTTCAATTTCAATGGTTTAAATTTCAATTTTAGGCCCCATTTTTTTAGTATTAGACGGCGTAATATGGAAGTTAGGGCATACGCGAGTGATAGTTCATCAGGTCGCATATACGACCCCATATACATGGTAAAAGTGAATCATTCCTGCATATATGCATCCCTATAGGTGATTGTTACCAATTTATCTCGCATGCAAGTCTATGAACACATTTTTGAAAGGTCTTAACTCAAAAAAAGGGTTTTTCCTTTGCATGATGGTGATTGAATGGAGGGAGAGGGAGCATGAAGAGATAGATGTAGCAATGGGAAGGGATGTAGGGGCCCAACAAGCTTTATAAATATGTGGCATTTATAAATTTTGGTCTCTCAAGGGAATGAGGGCTCAAGTGAGGTTACTCCAGTTGCTATTAAAATATTGGGATCCGGAGACAAAATCCTTCAACCTCGATGGACAACCATTGAGGATTGAAGTGGACGATATATACTTCACCACAGGATTTTCTCGTCGAGGTGAGGTAGTGAATCTCAATTCTCGAGGGGCAAGGGGTGGTATGACTATGGAGGAGTACATTTCCACCCATTGTGTTGCAGGCACAGATAAAGTAGGGAGCCAAATCCCAATCAGAGCAATCGAGAACCTGAGCCTAAAGATTGTGGTGCTTGTACTTACACATATTTTGGGTTCAGCCTTGTTGCACCAAGCATCTATGTTACACATTATTTTGGTCACCTTAGTGATCAACTGGAAACATGTGTTAATGTTCCATGAAAATATTAAAAGAAGACTTTCTCCATGAGAAAAGTGATTTGATTTCCTCTTTCAAAAACCATACAAAGGAGGGTCGTCGCACACTGCTATATGCATGGGGTGTGACGATGCCTGATCGTCGCACTCTACCCTAAACCCAGACTGCGACATTGTTGCGGGATTCTTGTGCATAGGGTGTGACGATGCTTAAAGCATAGGAAAATTCAAAATTCATGAATGTTCTAGAAGGGAATCTTCTAGAAGATGAGGTGGCCTCCGATCGGTTTGGATCTCACTCGCTTTCTTGATTTAGTGGGATCGTCCTAATCTCCTCATCCATATCTCTTTTACACTATATAAAGAGGGATCTCTCATGGAAAAGGCTAAGGTTGAATAGGACAAGATTTGTATGGAGAGTTCTACTTCAGATTATGCTTGAGAGATTTGCTTTAGTTCTTCAAGTCAGATTGTGGATCTTCTTCATTCAAGGCATTTGGAGAAAAGGTGTGTGTGTTGAAGCAAAGAGCCATTAAAAGGGGACCTTGCAACATCAAGGCATGCGTTGTATTCTCCACTTTCTATTCATTTAATACAGTAATACATTTCTTCTCTATATAAGCATCTTGTCTTCTATTGTATAATTTTGTGATCATATACATACACTTCATTAGAATACATATATCTTTGTTTTACCTCTTTGTTGGTTTTTTATTCTTGGACAGGATTACTATTCTGCAAACCCAAGGAAGGAGCTACAAGGATGACACTAGCGAGGATCAAGCGTCATTTAAAAGGTATGTCACTTGTACATCACTAAACTAGTTCATATGATAATGGAGTTTAAAGCGGAGTGTGCATTATGCTATGTTTTGTTATAATTTCCTGTGGAAGTTAGGGAGATTTGTTTGTGTCTGCACTTACCAATTAATCCGATAACAATCAAGGCCACTCATGTTCTATGCAATGGAGTGCTTAATACCCATTGTTTATGACTGGTGTACCTCATTGTTGACTAACATGAAAGGCCAGTTGACAGATTGCAAACAAGGGAAAATGAGAAATTTCATATTTGCATCCATTCTTTGTAGTTTTTTCTTTGAGAGGGTTCCATGCTTGAGCCCTATATTAGATATTGCTCCACATGGACAGCGTGATCCACCCATGTCATGGTGGACCGATGTGATGAGGCTGCTAGGAAGTGGTAGGGTTCCAACCCCCTACAATGATGACTTATTTTTATGGTAGCACCGACAGGTCATAACCATTGACGACTACCCTTACGGTGGGATCGACTACAAAGGGGACCCATACAATCCTTTTCCACCAGGTTCCGCCTATGGTGATATTGGTAAGAAATGTTTTTATATATTTTATTTTTTGTGTTTTTCAATAAAAATAAAAAATGAAAATATTTTTGTATGGTATTAAGTACTAACAATTTCTTTGTTAAGCAGATGTAGGTATGCGATGGCCAGAGGGATTCCCATGACATCATCAAAGGAGCCGAGGAGATGAGCATGTCGGAGGAGATGTGGAGAGAGTGTTGTAGAATGTGCAGGGGAACCTTTATCGATTAACGCACAGGATTCCTATGGTTCAAGTGGAGGATCTGCCAGAGGCAGTGCAGCGACAAGTGATGGGTGTACCCTGTGCATGGGTGCAACTCTTTCGACGTCTCACAAATGTCGTAGTGTGCTATCATGATACGCATCTGTTGCCATAGACGTAGATTCCATGGTCATATTATATACAGGCCATATATGTATTTTGAGAGTGTGAGCCCCATTTTGTACTATGACACCATATTTTTTGAAATCAAAAGGATGAAATATAAAAAAATTGGTCTTAGGCTTTACTTATATATGTTACAATGTGTAAATGCATGAATGTGTTTTCTTTTCTTAGTTATGTGACAAATTCCAATCTAAATATAATTAGCATATGCATCGGATACATGATTAGAACTTCTAAGTATGTGATTATAAGTAAGAAAATCAAAGTATCGTTCCAAAAGTCGTACCCGTAGAAATCGACGGAGTAGAATAGGGTCTCGCACACGGTAATTGTCGTATAAATGACATATGACTAACTGGGAGTTCAAGCAAACCTCTAAAGACTGAACACCATGTGAAATGGCATTGCGTAATAGTTCTATAAYGATGCTATACTCAGCCACATTATTCGTTGATGGCTCTAGACAAACGCCACCTAAAGACACCAGTTTTCCCTCGAGTGAGTAAATGACCCAAGCAATGGAAGCCATGTTCTGCATATGATGATTGGCATCATCCACGAATCCTAAGTAAATTGAAGACTTCATTGACATMTTCCAACCAAGGGAAGAACTTGATAATAAATCCGATGACACAATGGAAAATATGTATATACACTAAGATACACTAGTATACAAAAGGTCACGCCCAAACTAT
The DNA here is from genome assembly GCA_032191745.1 of Picea mariana. Lineage (NCBI taxonomy): Eukaryota > Viridiplantae > Streptophyta > Pinopsida > Pinales > Pinaceae > Picea > Picea mariana. The sequence continues at coordinate 143,530 of JASDQU010735352.1, forward strand.
GAGGGATTAAGCATAATACATTTTAAGGTAGATCCCATTTCTGGGCTCATCCATCATATTCCCTTCATAATCTTCCAATTCAGAGGCTACTTTCTCTAAGACACATCGCACGATATAAGGACTGTGCCACATGGGGTTGAACTTTCCTTCCCCCAATGGTTCTTTGGCTTGGTCATATAGGAGAACCAAGTCACCCTCAGTGTATTTTCAAGGACAGACGAACCTATTATATTGAAACTTAACACATCGTTTATTCACTTCGATAGTCGTAGAGCCATCTCGACGTTGCTCATAGAGACAATCTAGGTGTATAAGGCTTTCTTCAAGATCGGATGTGTCAGGTAGGAGCTCAATTTCCATCTTGAGGGAAGGGATTTCGCAATCAATCAGAAGAACTGACTCCATGCCATGTACTAACTAAATAAGAGAGAAACCGATGGAAGTCTTTATCAAGGTTCGATATGCCCAAAGTGCAGGTTAAAGCATCATATGCTAGTCATATTTACTCTGGCTGACATTTTTTTGCAAGATAGTCTTGAGAGATTTATCCACCTCTTCTACTTGTCTATTTTCCTGTGGATAGTAAGGGGAAGAATGATCATTTTTAAACCCCATTTTTTATGCTAACTCTTTCATCATTTCATTCTGAAAATGACTTCCATGATCAGTGACAATCTCTCTTGGGATTCTGAATCAGGCTATAATTTGGTTGGATACGAAGAATGTTGCAGTCTTACCATCAAATTTAATGGTAGGAATGGCCTCTTCCCATTTAGTGAAGTAATCCATGGCCACAATGATATGTTGATTCCCCCCCAGCCGAAGTTGGGTTACAGTCCATAAAATATACCCCTCGCTTGGTGAAGGGATTGACGGTGATGACTGGGTGAAGAGGGGTTGGGTGCGAGCACATTTTCGGAGAGAACACCTAGAAAGGGTGACAGTTATTGATCGCTTCAACACAATCTTTAAAAATTTATGACCAAAAATAATCAACTCGCAATATTTTTTGGGTTGTCACAAGCTCAGATAAATAACCACCACAGGCCCCATTGTGATAGTCATTGAGAACATACTCATCTTCCTCGTGAGTCAAGCAATGACATAAAATATTATCTACTCCTCGACGATACAAAGTGTCTCTGATGATAAGGTAGTTTTTAGCTGGATGACGTATACGTCATCGATCTTCTCTTGACAGATGTTGGGATAGCTTCAAGATTTGAAGATCAATTAGAATATCTCCATACCATGGGTCTGAAGAGGAGATAAGGAAGATATGTTCATCCACGAATGAATCGTCATGAAAAATTTCCTCATCTAGTCGAGGGAAGTCTAATATCAACTCAGAAAAAACTAGTGATTTCTTAGACTTCGTTGAAGCAAAATCGAGATCAAACTCTTGCAAAATAGAAATCCACTTATTGTATTTCCTCCCTATGATACGCCTGGTGAGGACGTATTGAAATGGATTGATATCTACAACTATAGTAGTTTTGCAAAGTAATAAAATGTTGTAATATTTTAACCACATGTACGGAGGCCAAGGCCAGTTTCTCTACGTGAGAGTATTTAAGTTCAGGATTGACTAGGTTTCAACTGAGATAGTAGAAAATGTGCTCATGGATCTCATCATCCTCCTAAACCATAACCATACCAATCGTCCCTTCGGACACGGTGATATAAAGCAAATAGTCTCTATTGTATTATGGAGGCTTCAGCAGAGGTGTCTGTACCAAATCTTTCTTAAGATCATTGAAAGATCCATGGGCTCGCTCATCCCATATAAACGGATTATATTTATTCAAAAGACGAATGAAACCCTTAGTTAAATTGGCATAGTTCACTATGAACTGACGCGGAAAATTAGTCTTCCCCTGTAAACCTTGAAGTTGTTGAATGTTACGCAGGGGAGGCAATCGAAGTATTGCCTCAGCCTTCATAGGATCTATCATGATCACATGCTTAGATAGTAAGAATCCTAAAATACATCCAGATTCCAGACCTAACGTAGAATATGCACTTGTGAGGGTTCAACCGAATGCGATAGTAATGGAATCTCTCAAATACTAATTGAAGGTGAGCGAAGTGATCTACTCTCTTGCAAGAGTGAGCAGCAAGATCATCTAGGTAAGCTTCAACAATATGCTTGAGATCGTGAAAAGAAAAGGTCATGGCACGTTGGAAGGTTTCTCTAGCATTTTTAAGACCGAAAGGCATTTTCCGGTATGCAAAAGTACCCCAAGGACAAATAAATGCCATCTTATGTTGATCCTCATGTTTGATTTGAATTTGATAATACCCTAAAAATTTGTCCATAAAAGAAAAGACTTTGCTTCCCACGCACTCGTCAAGAATATGGTCAATGAAAGGAGTCAGGAAGTTATCTTTAGGACAAGCCTTGTTCAGGTCTCGAAAATCCATACATGCACGGATGGTTCCTTATTTTTTATCCGCAGGAACAAGGTTGGACACTGTAAGGTAGCTAGAGAGGTAGTGCGGGGGCCCAGAGGGCCCATAGTGACAATAGTGGAGGTCATTCAATGTAAGGTGGACTAGGTCCACTATATTATTAAATAAGACCCACTATGGTAGTTAGATATAATAAATGGGTAATTAGATATAATAAATGTAAGAGGACTTCTTAGAAGGTTCTACTTCTAGAAGATTCCTCCTCTAGAATGTTCTTAGGTGATGGTAGCACTATATAAAGGGGTTCAATCAATGTAATGAGACATGAAGAGAAGTATTGTGTTTGGAGCTAAATCTCAGTAGGAGGATTCCCCCTCGAAGAGGCAAGTGAACAGTTTAGGATCCCTTCCATAATAGGATCCATTGTACGGTGTTGCCCTACCCTAAGGGTTTGATAATAATAGAATGTGGTTTCTTCTATCTTTCTTTGTGGATCTATTGTGTATTCAGTATTTTTGGTGATTATATCTTCATATCTGATATTGGTTCTTAACAAGTGGTATCAGAGCACTTTCCAGGGCCGGAGTTGTGGGCAACTATTTTTTATTTTTGCAGATTTTTTTTTCGGAGAAGAAAAAAGAGGGCCGCGACATTCCAGACATTTTC
>JASDQU010735352.1:156581-197640 GCA_032191745.1 Picea mariana
TTAGTCATTATCCAGTCTCCTATATTTTAGGAGAGAATATTCCACCTGAAGAATATTCTCTTTCAGTGGACACTTTAGTTTGACTAGTTGAATTAAGTCTAGATGTTGCATTGGTTTTGTCACCATGCAACATTGGGATAATCACCATGCTAATGTGCACTTTCCTTGGGATCATCACCAGACTGGAGCATTACCCTTGATTCCTTGATCTACTCCTCACTACACTATGTTCAGTCAGTTAACTGAAGACTAGTTGACTAGTTAACTCGACTAGGTGGAAGTTCACTCCCGTCACTGCCTGAGAGACTAGACTAGGTGGCAGTTCACTCCCGTAACTATTGGTGTGTGTCCATATCACTCTAGATGACCACTATGGTGCATTGGTTCTCCTCCAGTGTGCATTTATTGAGTTATACAAAGTATATCATGTGTAAATTATTCATTATTCATCACGGTTAATGAGAATTCTTCCATTCGTTCTCTCCTTCTTCTTCTTTCTTAATTTCTCTCTACAAATGTGTGTAGTATTTTCTAGCTAGATCTATTATGTGGCTATTCAACAAATTTACATATATGTGACAAACTTATGTAATGACACATATCAGAACCGAGAAACTAAGTCCCTCCAGCTAGGCCTCCACCACTTCAATCCTCCACCAAAGGAAAGCTCATATAAAGGATTCAATGAGGTTCTCCATCACAAAGAAGAAAGAGCTTGGGGGTTGAACAAGGAGTTTATACTTTCAAGGATAAAGGGATGCATACTCAATATGAAGTGAAATTTCTCCAGAGTGTCTTTGCTCTCAAAGTTGAATTGTTGAATCTCCTCCAAGGCTTGGATATGGCTCAATTTATAACCTTCAAATGGAACTGAAGGGTCAATTCAAATCATTTCCAGTATATGGAAGGTCAAGGATCATGGATCTCGTGACATGGCATGGAAACCCGACATAATTTTTAATTTTGAGCACCAAACTCGATGTACGCGGGTTGCACCGGAGCAACCTACGTATATGCTTGTTTTCTAACTAGTAGGGCATGTATATGTGGAAAAATGTGCTTTTTTGGCTCTAGAAGGTACAAAAGGGGACTTCATGTCTGCATAGGGAAATGGAAAGGCCATCCAAGCAAGTTGCATGGGGTGAGGCAAAATTTGTTGTAACAATGTTTATCTTATATGTCTTATATTTACACAAGGAAGAACCATACAAAGGACAGTTTAGGTTGGGGGAGTAGGTTCAGATAGAGTTCAGTAAAAGGGAGCATCCCTAAGGACAGTTCAATTAGGGGGAGCAGCCTCAGATGCGAAGTTACCTTTGCCATTGATTTCAAAGGAGGAGAGATTCACCAGATGCAGGACAGAGACTTAGATGCTTGGAGAGAGAGAACAGAGGCATGTTTCCAGGGGGAGTGATGGTCACAGGGGGAGCATAAGCGATATGACTTCAGTGTTGCATCATATTGTTTCCATCAATGCCAAAGGGGGAGATGTTTTATTAATTGGGTTGGTTGTCATTGATGTCAACCCTTGAATCAAGTCTGGTAGCAAATTCTGGTAGCCCCAAATAGTATGGATAAGGGACTTCAGCTTGATTGATGTATAATGGTATGAATATTAATATATTTTTAGGTATGACTATTCTAGATGGATAGTACATGTCATTCCATTTCTGTTGATATGTGGAACGTCACATAACTCCTCACGGTTAGAGAGTTATGGCCTTGTGAAGTTGGAGAACACTCATGAGTTATCTAAAAGTCAAAGAAGTCAAAATTATTCTAGAAGCTCCTAGAAGAAGTTGACTAGTCAAGTGAGTGAAACTAGGAGCTAATCATGGGTTAAGTTGTTGCAAATAAGAAAATAATTAAAAATAAATTAGTTGAAACTAGAAGTGGAAAATTTACTATTTGTAGCAAAGTGGGTTAGAAGTGGGTTAGCCCTAAAAGAAGGAAATTGGGTTAAGTTGGTTAGAAGGTAACCCCTTGAGGAAGCTACATGGAAGTATAAATAAGAGAGCGAGGCTCTCCTATTAGCACCTATTGAGCATATTGAATATTTATTTTTGTGGAAGGTTTATTGCAGGTAATCATTGATACATATGAAGTTGTGCAAGTCTAAGGTAGCATGAAGGGTTGACGGCGAAAGTTTTAAAATTATAGAAAATGATGAAAAAACCCTAGTTTTTTATGTGTACGCGGACTGCAGTGGAGCACAGCGCGTATGTACATAGGCTAGCAGTATAATAGGGCACATACATGAGGGTAAATCCCTAAAAACTTGAGAAGATGAAGATGTCAGGTCTCTAGAGTCTGAAAGCAAGCTCCCATGAAGGTCTACAGTGATCAGGTACATCAGATCTATCTACCAGTTAAAAATGTATGTCGTATTTCTATGAGTTGTTGGGTTTTGTATTCTACATGAGAAATGGTTATGGGGGTTTGAGGATTTTCCCTAGAGATATTAGTGGTTACATGGGACTTCTGCATAAGTTAGATCTACAAAAATACAGTGTTGGTATAATCGATATTTCTCATTGATATATCTTGTTAGTGTTGAGTCACATCTTGTATTTCTTGGCATATGGTTAAGGTTTTTTTGTGGTACATGGTTGAGAGCTTGTATTTGTGAAGTGGTTGATGTATTGAGAGGTTGTATATCAGAAAGCTTTTGATGTCTAGTTCATGTGAGGGTTATTATACTTGTTTGTGATTATACATACTTGTATGGCACATGACAAGAGAGATATAGATGCATTTGGTTAAAGGATATGTATGAGGATGTATGCATAGGGAAAAGTTACAGTCTGAACACAGTGACAGGTTGCAGGTTGATGTGACAGACATTGCAGAGGGTCAGAGTTTTTAAATAGAGAGAAAACCCAAGTCTTTAGAAGGAATATGTAGGCTATAGTACAGATAGGCCGCGTACATGTGCGGACTGCAGAATAGATAGGGCGCGTACATACACGCGCTGCAGAATAGATAGGTCGTGTATTTGTTGGTTTTTTGTTGGTATAGACTGAGTTCAGGTACAAGTTGATTAGGCAGTGGTATAGGCTGTCTACAGATCAGTGGTACAGGTTGGTATAGGTTTACAGTGGTATATCTCACAATGACAGTGTGGCAGTGGTTTCTTCATTTGACACTTATATTTCAGGGTGGCAAGACAGGGCAAGGATAGGTGGTTGTAGCCAGAGAACATAGGGGGTTGTAGCCTCCTTCTGGTTGTAGCCAGAGAATTGGGGAGTTGTATCTTCCTTCGGGTTGTAGCCTGAAAATATAGGGGGTTGAAGCCTCCTTCCAGTTGTAGCTGGAGAACAAAGGAAGTTGGTGCTTCCAAAGAATGTAATTCTTAAAGACATGTAAGAAAAAACATTTTATGGTTTTCTCCCGCATTGGGTTTCCACATAAAAATATTGGTGTATTATGTATGTGTATGATTGTTCATTGTTCATGGTTTATTTACTTTGCACTTATTGGATGATAATATTATATTAATCATAAAGATAAATAACATTTGCATATTATGATTAAAAAGATTAAAAAGATCTATTACTTATTCACTCCCTCTTAATACTCCAACAACTCTATCAACTCAACCTAAAATATATTATTTTTTATTCTACTATAAAGCTTCTTTCATATAGTCCTTCATACACAACTTTAAGCATATTGTGATCTCATAATATTACATCTATCCAATTAATTCTTGATATTAACCCTAAACTATATGCAAAATCATTCAAAAGTAAAGTATTTGAATCACGATAATTTCATATATTTTTTATTAATAATAATAATAGTTTAATTTAAAATTATAATTTAATTAAACTTTAAATTAATATATTAGATTTTTTTTAATTATAATTGAATGTTAAAAATATTCATATACATTTGAATTTATAACTTATAAAATATAAATTGCTTATATTTATCGAATATTTTAAAATTCAATTTGCTTGTAGGATTAAAAGTTGGAAAGGGCCATCTCTTAATAATAAGATTTGGCCATCCCACTTTCATTGATGATGGCATAGATTTCCAATGCATGTTGTTCAAATATTGTGCCAAATTCTTCTTACATGAATCTTGTTCTATTCTAATATACACATACTCTCATATCCTTCTATTGTAACATTCACATACGGTCATACCCTCCTAAAGCAATGGTGCTCCTTGGAAAAGTCATCAATCTATTTATATTTTTCATCATAATGTATCATCATTGCATATTGAGTTGATGGAATTTAGTTTATAATATATCATCATTGCATATTGAGTTGATGGAATTTAGTTTTAAGGTAATCATTATCAAAGTCAGTTGGCTTTGCAATCATTAAAATTATAGGGCAATTAAATAAGTAGGACAATTAATGACTAAAAACCTAGGGGATTGTTATAACATGATCACCAATGATGCTTCATCATTATTGTTTGAGATTATAGATTATATATGATAATTTCATCACTTAAAAAAAGAGCCCATTATATAATGGGATTGTTATAAAATGATAACCGATGATGCTTCATCATAATCAGTTGACAAGCTTATAAATGATGGATGTCAGACAACATAATTATGACACAATTGCATAATGGGCTGAAAATCAAATGCATGTGGGTAATGCAAATGAAACTTGCTTTCAATATGTTATTATTTAAATATCCCATTTGTAAGATAATTATTTTGATTATTTGCATTCCATTTTGATAAAATGGACCATCATAACCTTATCAATGAATCGAGTCTTTATTGGCAAACTCTCACCTTATTTATTTATCTATACATTACGTTAAATATGTTTTAATTTAATATGTGGTTTACAATACTCTTTTAATTAAAAAAAAAAATCCTATTATGATCTTATTTACTCATAAACTTGTATCTGAGAGACTACAAAACTTTACTATTATAGTAATTATGAAATTGGGCTCTCAAAATTATATTACAAATATCAATTCTCTAATACCAAATAAGCGTAGCTTCATTTAAGAGGTTGCCCATTATCACTATAATAGCTCTTCTCTCACTTTATGCTAGGTTTTTTTCTAGCTTAAGGCAAGAATCCTTAAATGTTGTGTATGGTCTAGGCCTTAAGCTCAAAGATTATGATAGATCAAAATAAGTTACAAGGTTGTTTTTAAGTTTAGTTGGATTTAAGAAGCTACTATATTTTTATTGTTTAATTATTGGATAGTGGGATTTTTATGTAATATAAATAATAGAGATGAGAAGTAAAAGATGAAGAAGTGTATAAGGAAAAATATAAATCTTACTAAAAATTTCAACCAAATTTAACATAAATGATGAAAGTAGATGCTCTTATCAACATAATATCTCATCTTGTTCAATCTTCCACTCATAATGTAAGCAGTATGTTAAATTCAATAAAGAGAGCATGGAGCAAAGATTAAAGGAAAAATGCTCTGACCACAATAATCAAGTGCATTAAATTCGTGTTACGAAAGATAATAAAAGATGGAACAATCATAATACTAATTTTCATTCATCTCAAACTATCAAGAAAATTAACTCTTGAAAGACATAGAAGAAAACTTTATTATCTACTTCAGAAAGCAACATCCATACATCTTATGATTTGCAAAATAAGAAGAAAGGTGAAGGCACAACAAGCATTACCTAATACAATAAGTGGGGGCTCCAACCCTTTGTTCATTTTAATTATCTATTTAGATAGAGAATTGCAGCGTGATTATGTTTAACAATGTCAAACCAATCAATTTTACATTACAACACAAAAAAATTAGAATAGGTAATTTATGACTTTGTTATAGATTTATGTCAATATAATAATCAATGTCTTCCTAAAAAAATCCCTTGACTGAAGCTTAATCAATAACAAATTAAAACTAGCCCCCGAGGGGGCAGCTCAATTAGCAAGTGTCATGATATGAAGTTCCATGAGGTTTCGAGTTCAACTCCCCCCGACTTATCTTGTGTGTCGTGTATGGGGAATCGTGGGCACACCTGGAGGCTATAGTGGTAGCAGTTGAATAACACGACCACGTGTAACGCGAGTACGTGCCCAACTAGTTGTCGATTCCACTAGACATAAAATAAAATAAATAAAAACTCTATTTCTTCTTGATTTCTAGTCATGTGAATTAAATGGCCATCATTTTCAAACCACTCCATTTCTTCTCGATTTCTAGTCATGTGCATTCGATGGTCGTCATTTTCTTCTTTCTGGTTCACACAATATGGTCCTTGGTTCAAATTATAGTTTTGTGTATTTCTTGATCAAGTAAGACTTGATCAATGGTCCTTGCTCCTTAAAACATGGGCACATTATCTTAATCGTTATTAATTATTTTATGCTTAATCTAGCTACAATGCAATATCTAAGGGGGGTCCATAATTTGTAATATCAAATGCATGTGCCCTTATAGAATACTTAACCTTTCATTTTCTTAGATACATGGAACATTGTGATTGGTCCTAATGTCATGGAAATCCCTTCCTTTGGATTACATAGCTCATGTCATTCCAACAGATCCTCATTTATCCAAAAGGTGGTCCATTGTAGTCAAAGATATAGCCTAGTGCATTTCATGCTAGAACTATCATCCAATAAATTTTTGATCAACCACAATCATCACATATTCCCTTTATTTATCTGTACTACATGTACCATGGGAACACAACCTTTGCACTTTATATAGAAAATCCATTCCCCTTTGTGTTTGAGTGATAAGCCCAAACTATGCTTCCTTGTCTCTTGCTTGTCATTCATGTGTCTTAGATCCCTCCCATGAAATCCATGCCACATCACACCTACGAGGCCACCTTCTAATGGTCAATTTATTAGTCAAGTATGTGTGTCATTAGCCTAATATACCACATATCTAATGAGTCTCTTCTTATCCACCATGTGGCATCATGCCACATCATCCTACCAGCCTAGTGGTCTACCTATCTGAGCCTTCACATGGGGTAGCCCCAAGATGAGTTTAGGGAGAGCCTAGAATTTCCTTGGTTGTGAAGACCATTTTTTAATGTCTCTATGAATTTCCATGGGTGTACCCGAGCTCTGAAGTGGGGCAACCCCCTTCACACCCCCAACACTATGATTTTTTGATGTAGCGTTGTCAGGCCCACTGTGGGTCTCCCCCGAAAGGGTTAGGGGCGATCCCTTAAAACCCCTAGTTATAAAGTATAGGAGCTTAGTGTAGCCAAACCTCTAATTGGGCCTTCCCCAAAGGGTTAAGTCCCACAAAATGCATGTCTCATAAAGAAATCAAGATGGGAATATCTTGAATAAAAAAGTGTTTTTCCAATGTAGCCAGGACTTTGAAGGATTTACTCAATGATGTTCTAAATATAAAACAACTTCATGAGGAAAAGAGAAAAGGAAACCTTGTAGCAAATATTTAGTGAGGCTTGTGTGTCACTCTTATACTATCATCATCAATATTTTTCATAAGTAGCCCCAACAATTTTAGTCATGCATTTTTGGGGGTTTACATGACATAAAGGGTCACGCATATTAAAGAGAGGTTCACCTTTTTTTTCCAGTAGAAAATTTCTCAATATATATTAAATATATGTTGTTCTCAAAAAGAGTACAAGTGATCAAATACAATGCAAACTAGTGATCTTCACCACAAGATACCACCACCACATCAGGAAAGGATGTATACAAAGATCCAAAAAAACTCACAGAAAACTATCTAGTCTTTATCCCTATGTAACAGTCCAAAATTGCAAATATATTTGTAATAGTACCAACAAAAAACTACAGTCATGTACAAAAAGATATCAGAGATAACACATAAAAGAGAGGTACTAAACTTCCCCAATCACAATCTATATCAGGTATAAAGACAAAGAGTAAGTGGGGGGGCCTCCTGGCCATCCTGCCATTTGTTGAAGTGTATCCTCCCTTCCGGAACCTGAAGATATTTCTTTGAGAGAGAGTCAGATTTCATATTCTCTTCCCTATATATGTGCTCAAATTTAATATCTTTGAAGAGTGGAATGAGAGTCCTAATCTTCTCCATCCAGCCCATAAGAGATGTAACAAAAAGATTACACTTAAGGTTTAACCAATCCACCACAATTTTGGAATCCCCGAGAACCTGAAGTTGGTCAATGTCAAGTCTATATGCTAGAGTTAATGAGGCCCACATGCCAAGAAGTTCGGCCCTAGTATTCATTCCCATCCCACAATTGAAGGTCCACATGTAGATAATGTTCTCCCCAGTTTTTATAATACCTCCAACTCCACTCAGAGTGTCATTATTTTGAGCAGCACCATCAAACCAACAAATATTTTGCAAATAAAGATCAGGGGGGTTCCTTTTTATTTTGGGGAAATGGGAGAGGGGGATTCGGGCACTTGAGCCATCCATAAAACCTTGAATCTGATATAATACTCCCTGGACAGAAGTTGAAGTAGATTAAAAAATGCACTTGTTCCTTGTCAACCATATAAACCAGCACGTCACTGCAGGTAGATTACACAATGCTTTTTCCATATTCTGCCAATTTCCAAAGCATAGTAACAGAGAATTTCCTCCCCAAACTGTGGAGAAAGTGTACTTAGTAGCCAAGGAATTCCATATTTGTTGAGTGAATATACAGCTAACAAAAATATGGAAAACCGAATCCTCCTTCTTGTTGCACAAAGAATAGATACGCTGACCTTCCCATCCTCTTTTCCTTAGGTTATCCCATGAAAGTATTTTATTCTCCAGTGTCAACCACGTAAAAAGTTTGATCTTGAGTGCCAGATCCCAAGACCAAAATTTTCTACGCCATCCTAAAATTTGGTTCGGCCAATATTTCTGAGCCAACGTATTATATACATTTCTAACTGTCATGACCCCAGAGTGATCACCACCTGACCATATAAGTAAATCTTCTTTGGGCTAGAGTTGTATTCCGGATAGAATGTTGCTGAAGGAAAACCATTCATCGACCGAATTCCCCGCAAGTTCTAACTCCTCACTTGATTTCCACTGATTAGCTATGAATCCCAAAGAGGCTTGCACATAAGCTAGATATAAATAACTAATGTTGTGTGCCTTTAGTTCCCCTCGAAGTTCAAGAGATAATAAGGAGGAATTATCAATTCCCAAGATTTTATCCAACCCGATCATAATGGAGGTGTCATTCCTAGGTTTCCAACTGATCCATTGGGTAATGATAGGTAGCAACCTCGGTAATTTTTTCCAGATCTGTGAAGTAGCTTGTTGGAGAGGTGAAGCCAACCTAAGCCAAGTTGCCAAAGAATAAAATGGGAGTTATTTATCCTTGGTTACTTTTTTCCAAATACCTTCCTTAAACAATGCTCACCACAGAGAATTTTCTACCAGGGCACAATTAAAAAGAAAGAGATTACGCAAACCCCAACCACCAAGATGTTTCATTTTTGCTAACGTCTCCTAGCTACAGAGATGGATTCCTTGTGTCTTTCCACCTCTTGACCACAGAAAATCAAAAATAAGTTTACGGATCTTAGAGAGCACCGAGACTGGTACCACCGCCAGGGCCATCCAATATACAGATTGTGTTTCAAGAACCGATTTTTCTAGTGGGTATTAGCCACCAAGAGTCAACAAACGGTTGCACCACCATTTAATCCTCTTTTCAAATTTTATTAAAAGCCACCTCCAGTCCTCAAACAAACTCTTCTCGATTTTTAAATGGTACCCCAAATAATGGAATCCCACAGACAGATCCTCAAAATTAAATGAGAACATAGTTCTAAACATCTCCAAAGTATCTCCTTGGATCCCATTAAAATGAAAAGTTGATTTTTGAGGGATAATTTTTAAACCCAGTGCACAACAAAACAATTCCAACAAAGTTTTGATCACCTTCCATTCATCCAGAGAGGCTTTAGACATAATTAGAACATCGTCAACAAAAATAAGATGAAGAAATTTGATAATCCTTGAGACCTTGACTCCAGTTAATTTGCCTTTCGCTTGTCCTTTTTTTAATAGTAGACTGATGCTTTCCATAACAAGAATAAAAAGCAGAGGCAAGAGTGGACATCCTTGTCGCAGACCGCGTTTGCTTGTGAAGAACATTGAAACCTCCCCATTGATCAGTACCGTGAAAAAGGAGCTAACCACACAAATCACAATCCAATGAATAGAATGAACACTGAATCCAGTTTGAACTAAGATCAGATGAAGGAAATCCCAGTTAACACAGACATAAGATTTTCTTAAATCTAGTTTAAGAATCAGTGCTTTTTGTTTCCTGGCTTTGATACTATGCATACATTCTTGTGTCATGCCAATGGCATCCATAATTTGCCTTCCCTTTAAGAACCCAAGTTGTTCACTCGAAAGTTCCCTCGATAATATTGGTTTGAGTCTATTTGCAATTACCTTCGATATCAGCTTATAACATAAATTGCAAAGAGATATTGGTCTATAATCCCCAAAGGTCTGCGGATTATTCTCCTTTGGAATCAGCACCAAGAAAGTCGTATTTATATAACTTTTAATCCTCCCTATAATCCTTGTGTCTTCCATTAAATCCAAATGGTCATCCCCCACAACATCAAAAAAAATTACATAAAACTCAATCGTCCAGTCGTCCGGGCCTGGACTTTTGTCAATTGAAAAGAGTTTTAGAAAGTCCCAGATTTCCTGTTTAGTAACCGGTCTATCAATATGACTTGAATCCTCGGCATTAATGTAGCACGGAAACAGTCGGGCAAGTTCCAGTTGATCCACGGATGAAATAAATGAGTCTTTTGAAAATAATTTTTTGAAATACCTGTTTTCCTCTGCCTTTAGTGCTTATTGACCTCTGTGTTCCTATCCCATGTCATCCAAGATCTCCAAAATATGCTTTTGATTCATCTTCGGACTAGCGAATTTATGGAAATACTTAGTATTCCGGTCTCCACATTTTAACCAAATTGCACGACTCTTTTTCTTCCAATGTTCTTCATCAATGAGTAACAGCTGGTTACGTTCAGTCTCCAAAGACTTTAATCTACATTCACTGAAAGGATACTGCCCAGGCCTTGGTAAAAATTTTAAAGTGTCCTTGATTTCCTCCTCAAGAGTTATAAGTCTTATTTGGTGTTCACACCTTCTAAGTTTGACCCAAGATTTAATCTGAGCCTTTAATACTTTCAACTTCCAAACAAACCTGATCTAAACATTTGTTTCCTCTAAAAAGTCTGGATCCCTCCAAACAACACTAACAATGGACGTGAAGTCTGCCCCATTCAACCAAGTAGAATTTAATTTAAATGGATAAGCCATCGGGAAGAGTTGAAGATCGAATTGTGCAACCACAAGAGCATGATCTGAGACAAAAGAAAGGTCCACCCAAAACAAAAACCTGCCCACATCACAAAGTAGACTTTCTGAGACAAGTATTCAGTTTAGCCGCTTTGAAATCCTATCGAAACCACTTCTACCATTCCTCCAGGTAGGTACCATCTCGTCTGAAACCAAGTCTATCAGATGATGATCCAACATCATTCCTTTGAATGTCAGCATGTTTGTCCAGTTGAGTTGTCGCACCCCAGACTTCATCAGCTCCTATAGTAAAATTTAGGTCTCCTGCAAGAATCGGGTTTTTAGTACCTAGTAGACCTCCCAAAGCCACCCGGTCCCAAAAAATGTTCCTTTCAACACAAGGCCCATAAACATTTAAAAAACAAATTTCTTGTTTGTTTTCAAGTGAGAATCCTTTAAGAATAATGCCCCCACTGCAAAGTGAAGGAACTAAAAGGAATTTTACTGGGTCCCAAGCTACCAGAAGCCCTTCCGAATTCCCCATAGATTTGACCGTGCAAATGAACCAGTTTGGAACAAACTTTACCATAAAGTTTCGAGCCTTCACCTCATCTACAAGAGTCTCTTGTAACAGGATCACATATGGTTTTACTTTCCTACAAACTCTATGCATGGAGGCTTGTTTTAGGGTCCCCCCCACCCCTTGAATGTTAAGGGATAAAATGATCATGACTTGGCACAAGCAAGGGATTTCATGCCTCTAAGCGCCCCGGAGTCTGTAGTAGTAGTAGAGTTAACAACAAGTGTATTCACCAAGAGTGTAGCCCTCTTTCGGGCACTTCTCATCTTAATCGGAGAGGTCTCAAGTCCCAAACCTTTGGACCAAGAAAAAATAGAACTTGTCCCCCCACTTCGAAGTTCAGAAAGGTTCACCAAATATGTAGAACCCGGCAATGATAAAATACGATTTCCTTGATGGATCGTGAGTGGCACTATGGTATCAACCTCTCGAATGAGGGGAATTAATGATTCCAATGTCTCCCCAAGAGAACAGTCACTAGGATCATCTTCTCGATAACCAGAAAGTAAAACAGGCTCAGTCCCCCCAAAGCTTCCCCCACCTGAGGATCCTCGTGAAAGGCTTGAGGAACAGAAGTGGAGGCCCCCACCTCCAAAAAAGTATCATATATGGGGAGGCACACTCTGGGTTCTGACCAAGTGGTGTGGACCCTTACCGAGCCATTGACAAACTTTACTACCTCTGAGGTCAAGGTAGGGTCCCCCAAAGGAACATAACCCCACCTAGAGGATAAAAGGTTCTAAGAGGATGATGTAACCCTCAAAGAGACTAGAGCAGGGTCACATGGAGTAAAACCAGACTCAACCCCCAGCAGTGATGAAGTATCCAAGGCGAGCTTTTCCCAAGTAGTGAGAGAGTTAAAAAAATTGGGACAATGAACTTTTAACTTACCTGTAAGGGTGTCCAAACCCGAGTCGTTCGGAGAATCCGAGGAGACGGGACAAGGTACCTCGCGAGTAGTCAAGATGAAATCTGGTGAATCACGTATCTGCATCTTCCACGCATGAGAGTTCTTCGTCTCTTCCTCTTCCACACAACCCTGACGAGAACTTGTCAGGTGTCCCGTCTTTCGACAGAGGGTACAACGAAAAGGTATTCCCAAGTAATCAAGTTTCTGAGAAAAGTATTGATCCTGCCATTGAATATCCAGTGTATCCAACAAACCAGAATGGATGTCCACCTCTACCAATATCCTTGCAAGCTTACGGTCTTACACGCACAAAGAAATTTCATCAACAGCTATAAAAATCCTAGTGCATTTCCAATGGTAGCTAGTGCTTTCTTGTTCCACAAATTTAACAGAAGCTCGGGAAGAAAATTCCAAAATGCCTAAATTGAAAGTAATCTTGCACAGGATCGAAAGAGATCCTCCATATCTTAAGCATCAAGCTCTCGATATCAAAAGGCCATAACCTACTAAGTATCTTCTCAACATCCTCCGACGAGTGAAAACTGAAACCAAACCAACCTCGCAGGAGAAAGAACACATACGGTGAATATCCTAACAAAGGTGATCAACTCGCATTCACCCAGGTATGTAATGGGGTGGTACAATGCGAACTATAGGAGAACCTACCGACCAGAGCCATTAGTGCCAGGTTCGTCACTTCCTCCAATCCTAAGTCATCCCCCAACACCATTTTTCGACAAGCTCGGTTAGGCAGCCACAACTTCTTTGTCGGCTGTCGTTTAGGGGAATATGTACGACCAATTTGGTCAGTCACTCCACCACACCAATTCTTGTTCGCACCAGTTGAAACAGCACACCTCGAAGGAGTAATACCAGAACGTTCATTACCCAGTCTCTCTCGTAGTATTCTACCCACACTAGAGAAATGAAAAGGTTCTGTAGTATTCTTCGTAACTACAGAAGTGGGTAGCTGAGCAGTTATTGGAGTGTCAGATTCATTAAACAACCCAGCCTGTTCCCAAGCTGCCTCGTCAACTGCACTCATGAGTGCGTTGATGATTTCTTCCATCATGGAGGTAGATGGGGAGTTAAGGGGAGTGCCACCTGACTACCACTGAGGGAAACACATGTTTGAACACCACGGATATTCACTCACCCCAAGATATAGTTAAAGCCAATAAATATACATAATGTAATCATCAAGTCCGAAAAGACACGCATTTAAAACCCCAGTCTATACCAAAAAGAAACAGTTAAATTCTATGCCAAGTGGAACACACTAACTATGAAACTCCAATAGAGATCCACCACCAAGTCCCGCCAAAATAGCGCTATGGTAATGATAATCCAACAAAGATAGGACAAAACCTTCGCCAAAAACCCTGAAATGCCTAGCCTAAAAGAAAGATCATGCCAATACCCCAACAAAAGTGCCAACTAAGGCCCACCTAAACTTAAAAAAGGAGTTGCACCAGCCTTAATACTGAAGTTCCTCCTAAAAAAATGGAAATCTACCCAAACAATGAAAAAAAAAAAACCCTAAAATCCAACTAAGTACTGGCTACATTAGTTGAAGTGACCTCTGAATAGGTGGCTCCCTCTGATATCCAACCTGGTTAACATCCCCGCCATTAAAAGCCATCAAAAATCAGTTACGAGTTTTTGAAAAAAAAAAAAGACTCACCTTGTAATAGATGAGAAAAGATTAAGTATGGACCAAAACATTTTTCTCCATTATAGTGTGAAAACATTAAACAATTGTTGATAAAAATATTTGATAAAGATAATGAGAGATAAGTGTGCAAGATTTCATCCATTATAACACTATTATAAGTGGGATTAATTGTCGTGGCCCATTATGACACTATTATAAGTAGGATTAATGGCCATGAGTAGTGGAGTACATATGAGTCTCCAATGCCTCATCTTAGTTTTGTTTTTGTTAATTTCCAAGAAGACTCACTTATGTTTCCCATATGATACATTGATCAATACCAAACTAATAATTTAGAGGTGAGTTACTATATTTTAGAGTTTGTTACAAAAGACATTCTTTTGAGTTCATCCAAATTGGTATTCATGATGGATTATTGTTGTAGAACTACATATAAATATTATCCAAATTCATGTTTCTCTTTTCTTAATAAGATTGGGCGATCTCTCGATTGGAGGGTATGAAGATGGAATTGGAATAATAAGCCAAGGTTCTTAAGTAACTCCGAGAGTAAATATTTCTAGCATGAATATTGTTGACTTTATTTTAATCTATTGTAGTCGATGAATAAAACATTGAATTGAGATTTTTAAGAGGGAAAAAAATTAAAATTGTTCAATTACCAGTACAAAGGTTAGTAGGTAATTTTTTGAAATACAAATATTTTTTCTGACCTTAAATAATGTTTATATCTTATTACCATGAATCTTAAGATCAAATTTTAATATTTAAAATGCCTCAAGAAAGATCTCTCCAATTAATTTTTATGGTTCAATTAATTATAATGGTTACTTGGAACATATTGATGAAGATAAAAAGATTTGATGTCATTGGAGGAAAAGAAGAAGGATTGCCCATGTTCCATTTCAATATTAACATCCCTCTCCTCTCATTATTACAATTTATTACAATTTTCTCACAAAACTAAGTTTGAATATATTTTTATATAATAACCATATAATTCATAAATATGCTCTATACATTTTTCTATGAGTAAAGGAATGTATAGATATGAGATAGTGTAGTTGGTAAAACGTGCATACATTCTTTCAATTCGGGGAGAGGTCACGAGTTCAAACCTTGTATTCCCGAAGTTACGGTTTAACACCTGAGTAAGTTTTGAAAATAAAAATAAAAATAAAAATTGTAAATTTGTCTTTTAAAAATTAATTAATATAATGATGATGGATGAATTACCTACAATTAAAACATATTAGTTTTGACAAATAATAGAGTGATGATGGATAAATTACCTACCATTAAAACATATTAAATATAAACCAAAGAGAAATACTTGAAAACATTATGAGAGAAGCTTAAGATTTGGACACATGGATGAATTACATACAATTAAAACATATTAGATATAAACAAAAAAAGAAATACGAAGAACTTAAGATTTGGATACCTTGTCAATTAACTATTATCTTAGCATTTAATGTTGAAAACAAATTAATAATAATCTGGATATGTTGATTTGTGATTGAGTTCTTGAACTCTATATTATTTGAAATTAATGATGAGATTCATGTTATTGAATCCTAAGTAAGTAGTTTGATTGATCTTCTAGATAAGATCTAATTACAATAACATTATTTGAAATTAATAATGAGTTGAACAATAAGTTGTTAAATTTATTTTTTAAATGTAATCTAATTGCAATTTATTTTATTACATGGTTTATCCAAAATTTAAAAGTACTAAATGATTAGCATGGTTTAGCAATTTGGAAAGAGATGGAGTTGAAGGGATTTTTTTTTCCAAACTAAACCATTTTGTGGAGAAATAAGTTTAGCATTTTTTGTCCTTGTATTTTATAAGAGTCTTCAAAGAATCACTTGAATTTTTAAACATGAAAAGTAATTTTAAGATATAGTTGGTTTGTAAGGTATTCTTAATATAAAAAGTTTTATCAATTTAGAAGTTGGCTTCTTGCACAAGTTGGCTTCTATGTGCAAGTCACTAAGTTGATGTGAGTGTATCCTTTTTTACTCAAGTACTAATATTGATGACAATTTTAGTGTATGTCTAGTGGGTTTTCTTTGGCTTGTGGTTTTTATCTATGTGATGTCTATAATATTATCTCAATGCATTGACATATTCTTGTGTCGGGATTTCATTCAATGACAGTTCTATCCTCATCAATCCTTCTAAAAATGTAATGGTGTTGTTGAAAAATATCATAGTAAAGAAGGCATATAAAGATGAAATGAGCTTTAGACTCATATTCTAAAAGACCAAGTTTATAGACTCCGACAATAGTGATTTCACTGCAAAGTATGTGGAAAGAAACCAAAATCTATGTTAAGTAACTCTTCTATAACATAGTATTATTCATAAATACAAATAATTACTATAATTATGAGATGGTTGTGGTTTATAAGACATTACTTACACCAAAAGCTGTAAATTCAAAAGTTAGTTTTGAATATATCATATGTTTTGTCACGAGGAAAACAAATAGTCTCACTACTATTCTATTAAGAATCAAGTGAAACTATCTTAAATATATCATCTGTTATTATATTACTATTATAACTATTAATTTTGGCATCATGCTTTATAGATCCTCTTTGACTTATGTCGCTATCTATATAATGTTAATTTTTGTAACTCAGAGGCTTCCTCCGGCTGAGAATGAAGCTTGAATAAAAATTGTCTGTGTCTCCTGCCTTTGTCGACTGCTTCCTCTTGCGATCTCAGCATGAACCCAAAAAATCACCTATGTGAACCCAAGAAAGATCCCAGCATGAACCTTCGAACAGCCCAACGCCCAAAATTGCCCTTAGAAGCCACCTGCCTAGAGGGACTTACTACAGACGCTATTCAGGACCTAAGTGAACTTTCGCAAATCTTTCCAGTGAACTTTCGCATAACCTTCCAGTGAACTCCAGACAATCGCAATAGTAGGCAAATAGATAGAGCATAATACAGAGACAAGATAATAGACAATTTTCAGAGATAATATATGAAAGTTGATTTATATTAAAAGATCCAGAATGGCATAGATATACAGACTTTGAGCACAGGTTGCTCTTTCTTTCAACAGACAGACACACAGACTGAAACTAAATTCTTTTGCCACTTTAGGTTCGTGATGGCCGAGCCAGAATCACGCAGGCTTATCAAAGAAACCCATCAGAAAGACCCAAAGCTTGAAGAGAGGGAACTTAGAAGAATCAAACTTATAGACTCAAATCAACTCCAAAAACTGACTCCTTCAAATGAACCTCTCATCTCCTTCTATACAAATTTTTGGAGAAGAGAATCATTCTCATGAAAAGACTAGACAAGACACTTTACTATTTGCTTAGAATCAAATCTACTTTTAAGATTTTGTGGAGAGAACATGCAAGAACCTTCCGACCAAATTTCAAATCTACTTTCCACGTATTAAGGAATCTTAGAAATGCAGGTCAAACCACGCCAAAATCTAGAGAAGTGCTCTAGGTTTCTAAGTTACTCTTATTTGAAACATTACAAAGTGGAGATTTATGACGAAAATCCACAAAAACCAACTGACACCACTGTCGGCCAGTAAGACATGAAAGGATGGGTTCCACCATTTTATTCCACTGGTTGATCATGAAAGTGATTGAAACGATATGGGTCCCAGTGTTGAGTATAGACCTCCCTGTACATCATTGGATCTTCATTGCTGTCTTCTTCTTGTTGGAGAACATACTTTGTTCGGATAACCCAAGGATGCTTCTCATTTATGAAGTTTGTCATATACCCATTGCTTGAGATATGATTAAGCCGATGAACATTATCTGAAAGATTTAAATGATGAAACATTTGTTCAACATTTAATACATCTGGATGTATTGCACTTGGGTTTAACCCAAATTTTTGCTACCAAGTCTCAAGCCAGGCTGGTTCAGAGTTGGTATTTGATCTGAAGTGACTAGAAAACTTTATCATGCAATAATAATATTTATACTTGTCACTCCATAAGCATATATGATCCCACATGGCTTGATACTGATGGCAATTTATTTGATAAAAAAGCTGAGAAGGATCTTGTTCAGGCCAAGACTACAATGCTCTCATTCAATTTATCATAAAATAAGAATGATCTGGAGTCTCTCGCCATTGTTGAGAATTTTGACAGAACCACCTTCTGAATGTAGATCTTAGTCTAGTAATATCTCCCATTTCTATTAGTTCTTCTCGAGCAGCAAGAGTAGAAGCTTGATGCATTTTGCCTATAAGATGTTGAGGAGGTATTACATGAATGCTTGTGTTAGAAGAGAATTCAGGCAAACTGAATTCAATTCCTTCAGACCATCTTAACTCCCAATGAGGAGCCTAGTTTTGAGAATAAATTTCCTAGTCAAGATTGTCATCAACTTGTTCTGTCACTGGCCTGTTGTTCAGATCATCCCATGTATTGATAATGACCAGACTCTTAGGTTGGGTTGAACAAAACACAATATTTGACTGCGGATTTGAAATGAAGGCAAGTATCTTTTTAACAGGTGGATAGCCTTTTGTTATGCTTGGAATCGTGATGGAATAGGTTGGGTGGCCTTGAGCTGTCCTGGCGGATCCATGAGGTTCAACAGCAACAAGAAAAGGAGTTCCCAAAATACAGTCTACAGGCAGATCTGCCAAGAGAAACTTCATTCCAAAAGCATACTGGTCAAACCATAAAACACCTTTGGGAACTTCAAAATCAAAATCTTTAGAAACATTCCCTAGTCCAATGGCAGAATAATTGCTAGGGAGCCAATATTTACAAGGGATCAATTATTTGTTGAGGAGATTCATATCTGATCCAGTATCAAGCAAAGCATTTAAATAAAACATTTCTATGTTTATCTCTAGATTTATCTTGACATGATACTTTTGAAATTGGATAGGCAAGATTTTCATAGCATTTAGTCCTTGCAAATGGGTTGAGTCATGGGGATGTCTTTCTGGTTCAATTGGTACATCTTCTAGTGGTGGAGGAAGAGATTCCACTTGGTCTTTTAAGGCCTTTATTTCTTTCCTTGCCCATGAATCAACTTTATATGAATCTTCAAAAACCTCTTCATATTCCTTCATCTTTAGCTTGAGTTCAACAACTTCCTTCTTTAGATGAAATACCTCTTTTGCCAATTCCGTGAGTGAAGGATGTTGCAACTTGGTTTCCTTGTTGTGCTTAATGAAAGACCTGGTATTTCTTTCAAATGAAGCCTCTAGAAATAACGGCTTAATCCTTGCGTTGTGGGAAGATTCTGGATTGCTTTGCTTCTGTCCCGTTGTCATAGTTTTCAAAAAGGATTCAAGTAAAGACTTTTTCATATCCCCTTCTGGCAAGGCTTTTATTTGAGCCAGCATTTGGGCATCTTGATCTCCAGTGCTATGGTACATGCATATCTTTATTTTTTCTCTGTGCCTTCGGGGGATGGATACAAAATCCGATTCAGAAGAATCTTCGCAAGAACAAAAATTCGGATTATTACACTTACACTGATGATTTTGAAGAATTTCTTTATCAGCTGAGATAAATTCAAAGTCTAAAGTCTCTGTGGATTCAGAACAACATCCTTCATGAAGTAGATGGACTTCTTCTCTTTTGACATAAGGATGATGTGGGCATTGATTTGTTAAGTGGTCATTTGCTCTACATCTGTTGCATTGAACCCTGTGTGCTAGTTGTTGTGTTGTTTCCATACTGGCCTTCTGATGTGCTTCTTTGGCCTTTTGTTCCGAGATTTTCCCTTTGGATATTCTTGAATTTTTTCCCTTATGGACAAAAACTTGTTATGTGTCCAGTTTTGCCGCAAAGCCAGCATTGAACTTGTTGCCTTGCTTGGCTGGAATGTGTTTTCAGCTTAATGTCCTCAGGCTCATAATAGTGAGTTTCTTGTCTATATCTTCCTTGGTTTGGAGGTTTTTGTTCTTTGAATGCCCTAAATTTCTTTTTCTTTCTTCTGGTGGGATCTGTGAGGTATAGGCCATATTTCTCACAAATAGATTTGCTATCAAGTAGGTGGGACAATTTTTGGATAGACTTATGAACTTTCATATTTATGCATAGTCCAATTAGGGCTTTAGTGATAAGAGAATAAATTTCGCCCCAAGTATACATCTCATAAGGTAATTTGAAAACCTCTTGCATTTTGAGATATTCTACAAACTTGCTAGGGATTGTTGCAAGGTATACTTGTTTCCATAAAAGATTCTGACTGTCTTTTACCTCAAATATTCTTTGAGTCCATTCTTTGTGGAATTCCTCATATTCTGACATTTTTCTGCATTTGATATTCATTAATATCATTTCGTGTTTGTCAGCCAATTCTTCTTCAGTACCACACCAATGTTCCAGAATTAGTGTGGTGAGGGCTCCTATCATATTGTTCTGAGGAGTTCCATTGAGATGATAGACAACATCTCCTTGTTCATCTCTTAGTACCTCTTCTTCCATTTTTGTTATCATAATATGTGAGGAGATGACTTCCCACCATTTGCTTAACGTTCATGTGAAACACTGGATCAAAGATTTGCATGCTTCTGTCTCACTTTTGCCTTTCATACACATGATTTTATAGGAGACATACATTATGTCCAATAGTTGTCGGACTTACCTTACTAACAGACCATCTATGTTCCATTCAGGGAACCAATCTTCTGCAAATGATTGGGATTCAGGCATCTTTCCTTTTCCTAGAAGATCAGGTGCAGGCGGCTTATTCATATGGTGTGAGATATTTTCATATGAAGGTCTTTGGACAGAAACCAGATATAGATTGGGGTTTGTGGAAGAAGAAGAAGAATTTGGTTCTTCTTTTGGAAAATGGATTGGTAATTTATTTTCGCTAGACTTTTCTTTAGGCTTATATACAGGGGAAATAATAGAAATCGGAGAGTGAGGGAGAATAAAAGATTGGGGAATTGGTTTGTCGGGAGTAGTGTATTTTTGCTTGATCTCTAATAGAGTTTTCTCGATGACTGAGAAGGCTTCTCCTAGTCCTTCCATCATTTCTTCATGATTTTTTGTAGAATCCTCGGTTTTTTGTATCACTATGTTCTGTGTTTTTCCAACACGGTCATAGATGTTTGCAACTCTGTCATTTATCTGGTTTACTGATTGGGCTATTGTATTTGTAGAGACTTGCAGGTCTCTAATATTCCCTTTTCTAGCATAATCATTGGTCACAAATGTATGTGTGGCCATACCTCTAAGAGCAGTATTAGTCCAATTTACTTGTTATGATATGGACTGGACTCCTTTTTCTACACCCGAGAGTTGGGTGGCTTCATCGGCTAACATTAGGGGTATATCTTTGACTTGTCTATTACTGTCTTCAAGAATGATGCCTTTAAAAGGCGGAAAGGTTGTTGTGGATTCGACAGTTTTTCCTTCCAAGTTTTTCCATTTATGGCGGGTAGACCCTTCTTTTCCTCCTTCCATCATCTAGACTACAGGATTTTGGGATTTTCTTTTCCATTCATAAAAGAAATCCAAAGATTATTTTCTGAAATGTATGTTTTCCATTCTTGGGACAAACAGGCTTTTTCTTGGTCGGAAGTAGAAAGGTTGAACTCAGTAGATTCAGGATGGGTGAAAAGATCCCAATTTAGCATTTTCTTGATCCATGCTTCTTCAATGGTATTCTTGGAACATCCCATCATAATAGAATGGAAATTATGAATTTCTTCAATAGAAGGCCTTTAGAGGGATGGAGGCAAAGGATTGTTAAAACAACAGTCTGGGATGACTTGGTCACATTGTTCAATATATCCTAAACCATATCTTGGTGTCCCTGGTGGTCTCATCCCTTTATAGATGTCTTGGAGTCAGGTATCTAATGATTCTATAGTGGGCATGTAATGAATCATGAGACAGAATGTTGACTCTTCAACTGAATGGCAAGATCCAGAATATTAAGTTCTTTAGCATTTTGAATATCTCGAAAAGATACAGATCTATCCATAGTGAAAGTAATAACTATTACTGCTCAGAAAAGCAGGGTGTTTAATTCTAGTTCTTCACACCGGAGTGAAAGAATGTTGAATAAGCTCCTGGCCAACTGCTCAGGCAATAACTAGTCAGAATTTGGAAAGTCGCAGAAGTGGAAACCTTGTCTTTGAAAGGCCCGAGACTTCTGATACGGCTTTCATAAAGTCGCAAGAGTGGAAACCTTGCCTTTCAAAGGCCCAAGACTCTTGATACAGCTTTCAAGATTAATTCTTATACCAATAAACATATAACAGAGAGAGAAGTTTGTTATCATACTCGGGTTGAAAACATGGTTGGCTCTGATACCACTTGGCTCTCGTATCAATGTGGTTAGCTCTTATTTTCTCTGATACCATTTGTAACTCAGAGACTTCCTCTGGCGGAGAATGAAGCTTGAATAAAACTTGTCTTTGTCTCCTGCCTTTGCTGACTGCTTCCTTTTGTGATCTCAGCATGAACCCAGAAGATCACCTATGTGAACCTAGAAAACCTCCTATGTGAACCCAAGAAAGATCCCAGCATGAACCTTCAAACAACCCAATGCCCAAAATTGCCCTTAGTGGCCACCTGCCTAGCGGGACTTACTACAGACGCTATTCAGGACCTAAGTAAACTTCCGGTAATCCCCTCAGTGAACTTTCACAAAGCTTTCCAATGAACTTTCGCATAACCTTCCAGTGAACTCCAAACAATCACAATAGTAGGCAAACAGATAGAGCATAATATAGAGACAAGACAATTTTCAGAGATAATATGCGGAAGCTGATTTATATTAAAAGAGCCAGAATGGCATAGATATACAAACTTTGAGCACATATTGCTCTTTCTCTCAACAGATAGACACACAAACTGAAACTAAATGCTTCTGCCACTTTAGGTTCGTGTTGGCCAAGACAGAATCACGCAGGCTTATCAAAGCAACCTATCAGAAAGACCCAAAGCTCGAAGAGAGGGAGCTTAGAAGACTCGGACTTACAGACTCAAATCGACTCCAAAAACTAACTCCCTTCAAATGAACCTCTCACCTCCTTATATACAAATTTTTGGAGAAGAGAATCATTCTCATGAAAAGACTAGACAAGACACTTTACTATTTGCTTAGAATCAAATCTACTTTTAAGATTTGGTGGAGAGAACATGCAATAACCTTCCGACCAAATTTCAAATCTACTTTCCACGTATTAAGGAATCTTAGAAATGCGGTTCAGACCACATCAAAAGCTATAGAAGTGCTCTAGGTTTCTAAGATACTCTTATTTGAAACATTACAAAGTGGAGATTTATGACGGAAATCCACGAAAATTGACTGACACCACTGTCGGCCAATAACACATGAAAGGACCGGCACCACTGTCGGCCAGTAAGACATGAAAGTGGATGGGTTCCACCATTTTATTCCACCGGTTGATCATGAAAGTGATTGAAACGATATGGGTCCCAGTGTTGAGTATAGACCTCCCTGTACATCATTGGATCTTCATTGTTGTCTTATTCTTGTTGGAGAACATACTTTGTTCGGATAACCCAAGGATGCTTCTCATTTATGAAGTTTGTCATATACCCAATGCTTGAGATCTGATTAAGCCAATGAACATTATCTGAAAGATTTAAATGATGAAACATTTGTTCAACATTTAATACATCTGGATGTATTGCACTTGGGTTTAACCCAAATTTTTGCCACCTAGTCTCAAGCCAGGCTGGTTCAGGGTTGGTATTTGATCTAAAGTGACTAGAAAACTTTATCATGCAATAATAATATTTATACCTGTCACTCCATAAGCATATATGATCCCACATGGCTTGATACTGATGGTAATTTCTTTGATGAAAAAGCTGAGAAGGATCTTGTTGGGGCCAAGACTGCAATGTTCTCATTCGATTTATCATAAAATATTAATGATCTGGAGTCTCTCGCCATTGTTGAGAATTTTGACAGAACCACCTTCTGAATGTAGACCTTAGTCTGGTGATATCTCCCATTTCTATTAGTTTTTCTCGAGCAGCAAGAGTAGAAGCTTGATGCATTATGCCTATAAGATGTTGAGGAGGTATTACATGAATGCTTGTGTTAGAAGAGAATCCAAGTAGACCGAATTCAATTCCTTCAGACCATCTTAACTCCCAATGAGGAGCCCAGTTTTGAGAATAATTTTCCCAGTCAAGATTGTCATCAACCTATTCTGTCACTGGCCTATTGTTTAGATCATCCCATGTATTGATAATGACCAGACTCTTAGGTTGGCTTGAACAAAACACAATATTTGACTGCGGCTTTGAAATGAAGGCAAGTATCTTTTTAACAGGTGGATAGCCTTTTGTTATGCTTGGAATCATGATGGAATAGGCTGGGTGGCCTTGAGTTGTCCTGGCGGATCCATGAGGTTCAACAGCGACAAGAAAAGGAGTTCCCAAAATACAGTCTATAGGCAGATCTGCCAAGAGAAACTTCATTCCTAAAGAATACTGGTCAAACCATAAAACACCTTTGGGAACTCCAAAATCAAAATCTTTAGAAAAATTCCCTAGTCCAATGGAAGAATAATTGCTAGGGAGCCAATATTTACAAGGGATCAAATTTTTGTTGAGGAGATTCATATTTGATCCAGTATCAAGCAAAGAATTTAAATAAAACATTTATGTGTTTATCTCTAGATTTATCTTGACATGATACTTTTGAAATTGGATAGGCAAGATTTTCATAGCATTTAGTCCTTGCAAATGGGTTGAGTCATGGGGATGTCTTTCTGGTTCAATTGGTACATCTTCTAGTGGTGGAGGAAGAGATTCCACCTAGTCTTTTAAGGCTTTTATTTCTTGCCTTGCCCATGAATCAACTTTATATGAATCTTCAGAAACCTCTTCATATTTCTTAATCTTTCGCTTGAGTTCAACAACTTCCTTCTTTAGATAAAATACCTCTTTTGCCAAGTCTGTGAGTGAAGGATGCTGCAACTTGGTTTCCTTGTTGTGCTTAATGAAAGACCTGGTATTTATTTCAAATGAAGCCTCTAGAAATAATGGCTTCATCCTTGCTTTGTGGGAAGATTCTAGATTGCTTTGCTTCTGTCCCGTTGTCATAGTTTTCAAAAAGGATTCAAGTAAATATTTTTTCATATCCCCTTCTGGCAAGGCTTTTATTTGAGCTAGCATTTGGGCATCTTGATCTCCAGTGCTATGGTACATGCATATCTTTATTTTTTCTCTGTGCCTTCGAGGGCTGGATACAAAATCCGATTTAGAAGAATCTTCGCAAGAACAAAAATTCGGATTATTACACTTACACTGATGATTTAGAAGAAAATCTTCATCAGCTGAGCTAAATTCAAAGTCTGAAGTCTTTGTGGATTCAGAACAACATCCTTCATGAAGTAGATGGACTTCTTCTCTTTTGACAAAAGGATGATGTGGCCATTGATTTGTGAAGTGGTCATTTGCTCCACATCTGTTGCAATGAACCCTATGTGCTAGTTGTTGTGTTGTTTCTATACTGGCCTTCTGATGTGTTTCTTTGGCCCTTTGTTCCAAGATTTTCCCTTTGGATATTCTTGAATTTTTCTCCTCTGGACAAGAACTTGCTATGTGTCCAGTTTTGCCGCAAAGCTAGCATTGAACTTGTTGCCTTGCTTGGCTGGAATGTGTTTTCAACTTAATGTCCTCAGGCTCATAATAGTGAGTTTTTTGTCTATATCTTCCTCAGTTTGGAGGTTTTTGTTCTTTGAATGCCCTAAATTTCTTTTTCTTTCTTCTGGTGGGATCTGTGAGGTATAGGCCATATTTCTCACAAATAGATTTGCTATCAGGTAGGTGGGACAATTTTTGGATAGACTTATGAACTTTCATATTTATGCATAGTCCAATTAGGGCTTTAGTGATAAGAGAATAAATTTCTCCCCAAGTATACATCTCATAAGGTAATTTGAAAACCTCTTGCATTTTGAGATATTCTACAAACTTGCTAGGGATTGTTGCAAGGTATACTTGTTTCCATAAAATATTTTGACTGTCTTTTACCTCAAATATTCTTTGAGTCCATTCTTTGTGGAATTCCTCATATTCTGACATTTTTCTGCATTTGATATTCATTAATATCATTTTGTGCTTGTCAGCCAATTCTTCTTCAGTACCACACCAATGTTCCAGAATTAGTGTGGTGAGGGCCCCTATCATATTGTTCTGAGGAGTTCCATTGAGATGATAGACAACATCTCCTTATTCATCTCTTAGTACCTCTGCTTCCATTTTTGTTATCATAATAGGTGAGGAGATGACTTCCCGTCATTTGCTTAACGTCCCTGTGAAGCACTGGATCAAAGATTTGCATGCTTTTGTCTCACTTTTTCCTTTTATACACATGATTTTATAGGAGACATACATTCTGTCCAATAGTTGTCGGACTTGCCCTACTGACAGACCATCTATGTTCCATTCAGGGAACCAATCTTCTGCAAATGATTGGGATTCAGGCATCTTTCCTTTTTCTACAAGATCAGGTGCAGGCGGCCTATTCATATGGTGTGAGATATTTTCATATGAAGGTCTTTGGATAGAAACCAGAGATAGATTGGGGTTTGTGGAAGAAGAAGAAGAATTTGGTTCTTCTTTTGGAAAATGGATTGGGAATTTCTTTTCGCTAGACTTTTCTTCGGGCTTATATACAGGGAAAATAATAGAAATCGGAGAGTGAGGGAGAATAAAAGATTGGGGAATTGGTTTGTCAGGAGTAGTGTCTTTTTGCTTGATCTCTAACAGAGTTTTCCCGATGACTGAGAAGGATTCTCCTAGTCCTTCCATTAGTTCTTCATGATTTTTTGCAAAATCCTCAGTTTTTTGTATCAGTATGTTCTGTGTTTTTCCAACACGGTCATAGATATCTGCAACTCTGTCATTTATCTGGTTTACTGATTGGGCTATTGTATTTGTAAAGACTTGCAGATCTCTAATATGCCCTTTTCTAGCATAATCATTGGTCACAAATGTATGTGTGGCCATACCTCTAAGAGCAGTATTAGTCCAATTTACTTGTTCTGATATGGACTGGACTCCTTTTTCTACACCTGAGAGTTGGGTGACTTCATCAGCTAACATTAGGGGTATAGCTTTGACCTGTCTATTATTGTCTTCAAGAATGATGCCTTTAAAAGGCGGAAAGGTTGTTGTGGATTCGACAGTTTTTCCTTCCAGGTTTTTCCATTCATGGCGGGAAGACCCTTCTTTTCCTCCTTCCATCATCTAGACTGCAAGATTTTGGGATTTTCTTTTCCATTCATAAAAAGAAATCCAGAGTTTTTAGCAATGTCCTGTGTGGAGGCACTAGAGTCTTGGGCCTTTGAAAGACAAGGTTTCCACTCTTGCGACTTTCTGAAAGTCGTATCAGAAGTCTCGGGCCTTTGAAAGACAAGGTTTCCACTTCTACAACTTTCCAAGTTCTGACTAGTTATTGCCTGAGCAGTTGGGCAGGAGCTTATTCGACATTCTTTCACTCTGGTGCGAAGAACTAGAATTAAACGCCCTGCTTTTCTGAGCAGTAATAGTTATTACTTTCACTATGGATAGATCTGTATCTTTTCGAGATAAATCGAATGAGAGCATTGCAGTCTTGGCCCCAGCAAGATCCTTCTCAACTTTTTTATCAAATAAATTACCATCAGTATCAAGCCATGTGGTATCATATATGCTTATGGAGTGACATGTATAAATATTATTATTGCATGATAAAGTTTTCTAGTCACTTCAAATCAAATACCAACCCTGAACCAGCCTAGCTTGAGACTTGGTGGAAAAAATTTGGGTTAAACCCAAGTGCAATACATCCGGATGTATTAAATGTTGAACAAATGTTTCATCATTTAAATCTTTCAAAGAATGTTCATCGACTTAATCAGATCTCAAGCATTGGGTATATGACAAACTTCATAAATGAGAAGCATCCTTGGGTTATTCGAACAAAGCATGTTCTCCAACAAGAAGAAGACAACAATGAAGATCCAATGATGTACAGGGAGGTATATACTCAGCACTAGGACCCATGTCGTTTCAATCACTTTCATGATCAACCGGTGGAATAAAATGGTGGAACCCATCCTTTCATGTCTTACTAGCCGACAGTGGTGTCAATTGGTTTTCGTGGATTTCCGTCATAAATCTCCACTTTGTAATGTTTSAAATAAGAGTATCTTAGAAACCTAGAGCACTTCTCTAGCTTTTGGCGTGGTTTGACCCGCATTTCTAAGATTCCTTAATACGTGGAAAGTAGATTTGAAATTTGGTCGGAAGGTTCTTGCATGTTCTCTCCGCCAAATCTTAAAAGTAGATTTGATTCTAAGCAAATACTAAAGTGTCTTGTCTAGTCTTTTCATGAGAATGATTCTCTTCTCCAAAAATTTGTATATAAAGAGATGAGAGGTTCATTTGAAGGGGTGAGTTTTTGGAGTCGATTTGAGTCTGTAAGTCTGAGTCTTCTAAGCTCCCTGTCTTCGAGCTTTGGGTCTTTTTGATAGGTTGCTTTGATAAGCCTGCGTGATTCTGGCTTGGCCAGCACAAACCTAAAGTGGCAGAAGCATTTAGTTTCAGTCTGTGTGTTTGTCTGTTGAGAGAAAGAGCAATCTGTGCTCAAAGTCTGTATATCTATGCCATTCTGGCTCTTTTAATATAAATCAACTTCCGCATATTATCTCTGAAATTGTCTATTATCTTGTCTCTGTAGTATGCTCTATCTGTTTGCCTACTATTGCGATTGTCTGGAGTTCACTAGAAGGTTATGCGAAAGTTCACTAGAAAGCTTTGCGAAAGTTCACTGAGGGGATTACCGGAAGTTCACTTAGGTCCTGAATAGCGTCTGTAGTAAGTCTCGCTAGGCAGGTGGCCGCTAAGGGCAATTTTGGGCGTTGGGATGTTCGAAGGTTCATGCTGGGATCTTTCTTAGGTTCACATAGGAGGTTTTCTGGGTTCACATAGGTGATTTTCTGGGTTCATGTTGAGATCGTAAGAGGAAGCAGTCGGCAAACGCAGGAGACAAAGACAAGTTTTATTCAAGCTTCATTCTCCGCCAAAGAAAACCTCTGAATTACAAGTGGTATCAACATGGTTAGCTCAGAGGATGTTTTCTGAAAGGCTGTCGAAAATGTGGTTAGCTCTGATTACCAAGCTTACCACTAAAATGAAATGTCCTTGTAATAGGACTTTGTTTCACATTACTCTCCTCCGTGATGAGATTTATAGAATTTACTCCACATTAAAATGTATTTTAGTAGAGACAATGGAAGTTTCTTAAAGTTTATTACAAGTATTCTCAACGCATTCCTCTATATAATAAAAAAGATTTAAGTTTAAAAAGTTAGGCATGAGAGGTTCTTTCGGACACTGAATATAAAGTTTTTTATTTATATAATAAATAAAATTGAAGTTATAATCTATTTATTTTATTTTAAATAAGTTTTTATAATTATAAAAATAATTTCAAGATATAAAAGAAGGCAGGTTTTTTTAAAGAATATTTAAAGAAAAAAAAAAAAGATTGGAAAAAATAAAGTAAACATGATAAAATTATTAATTATATAATTTTTACAATAACATTTAAAAAAATTATGATTTTTACTCCAAATTGAAAGGACTTAAAAAAAACTTTTAAATCACATTTTTCAATGAGTGAAATTGCAATTTTCCCAAGGTAGAATTGCAATTTAAGAATTTCCAATAAAAAATTATTGCAAAAATCGTCCATTTGAAAAAATCATTGGTAAATGGACGTTTTAGTCGATGCTTAGAACACGCTATAGGGAAATGTTTTAGTCGACGCGTAGAACACGCCCAAACTATTCAAAACGACATATTCGAGGTGGACTGGTTTTCAATGATAAACGTCGTCAATACGCCAAATATGAGGATCTGGAATGACTGGAGGACAGAAGGAGTTGAAATTTAGAAAATTTTACTCTTGTAATAAATGGTCATTCATATTTTAAGCTGTTGACAAATGATGAAAAAGGTAAGTAATTATGGTGAAGTAGGGGACATCGTCAGTAAGTCAGTAATTGATTGCGGTATTTCACACGAGTAAGTAAACGACTATCCTGTTCAAGCAATGATGATAGAATAAGGGGAGGACGCCACCCACTCATCACTGCCACACGGACTCCAAACGACAATTCAAATCGCAACATAGATTAACAGAGGACGATTTCATATGATCTTCTTCACGTACAAAAGTACGGGGCGGGCCCCGCATAATAGTAAAGACCCATTATTATTATTAATTTTACATTACCAATTTACTCGAGTTACCGCGGCCCGCCAAAGCCTGCAACGCTATGTTACGGTAGTAGGGGAGGGGGTTAAAAAGGGCGCTAGGTTTGTGATTTTGAAACCCGTGCTCACGAGCGGTTGGACACGTAAGCAGTCCTGTAGCATTTAATGCTCTCCCTGCGGCATGCGGCGCGCTGCTGTTTAATTCATTCGCGTAATTTCCGTGACTGTAGCATCGTCATATTGTTAATATTGGTAAGGCCGGATGTCTTGCCGTGGACGGTGGAGACTAAAAATGTCGTTTGTACGGACGGAATTTTGATTATAGGGGATTCCATTCCATTATCCATATTATCCATATTCTGGCAAATTGTAGGGTTTGACTATCGTTTATTGGAGGAGAGAATTTATTTATTTAGGGACATCCACCGACCCACCAAGGGAAAAGAGAAGTTGAAGGTCTACTAGGGAGAGAGCATGTATTGCACGCAATGTTCTGGCCCATAATTGATGTCCCACCACATCCCAAACCTCATGAATAATAATAATAACGATATGGTTTGTTTTGCAGTTATGTTGTGTCAGATTTGTCTCCCTCCATATCCACATGCAGGGCATGATTGCCCACATTTCTACCTTAATCGACAAGGACATCATGAGGAATGAGAATAGGAACGGGATATTCCCATGCTGTTTAGCCCTTAGATATGGCAAAAGCAGGCCCCAGGCCCCCCCCCTAAGAGATCTCCACTTCAAAACATCTTTGTCTCCCTTGCCTAAGGACAATCTATTCACACCCCCTCTGTTTTTAAGGGCCAGTAGGCCCCTCTGGGGACAATTCCATGCCCCTTGTGGTTTTGTTGGAAACAAAGTATTGGAGACCCATCCCTCATGATTGAAGCAAACGACAAAGCCTCGTTATCATCATAGTGTTTCTGGAAAGTGGATGAGGGAGGATTCCAATCCTAGGAGTAGTCATGGCACCCATCAATCATCCAAAAATTTAATCATGGCATCCATCAATCATCGTGGGATTTAATCACATGTGGTCACTGCCCCACATGTGATCACTGCCACACCCTTCCTTCTAGGGGTAAGTAAACAACATTGGGATTAATGTCGAACATCATTGACATTGTATGCGTAATTATCAATTCCTAACCTTTACAAAACATGATGCATCACAGTGATCCTTATATATACTCCACTCATGTAAGGGAATTTGTGCCTTCACTTTCTATAATATTAAGTGGACACTGAGAACTTCCATGGAATGCATGCAGTGTCACACATGCCTTATCTTTTCAAGATTCATTCATCATTACACTTGAAAGAAAAAGATAAAATTAGGATTCTCAACCATTATATATATATGTGTGTGGATCGTACATGACTGAATATATCCCATTTTCTTTTTGCGCTTTCAAAAAAACCATTCAATCGAATACTTCGTCTTTACGCATTCCATTATATATTTTTATATTGATTTTCATGCGTTAATCTTGATCTCGATACGATAAATATAATTAATTTCCAATGTAAATTATTTCTTAACAAAAGTAAAAGTAGTTCATAACGTCGATTGATATCATAAATTATATCATGTATTACTATTCCTCGTATCCATAGTCTTTAAAATTTAACACGTATGAAAGATTCTTCTAACCTTTGGAAAGACGATATTATTATTTTAATTATAAAAGTGGTGTTAAAAATAACCCTTCAAATTACAAAGCCATTATAATTAATCTTGTTATATAGTTAAGTTTAGTATAGTATAATTTATAATTAATCTTGTTATAGTTAAGTTCTATGATTAATCTTGTTATATGATGATGTTGATTAATGTTCACTAAGATTGAATTGGTCTATCAGACTTTAAGAGGGTAAGTGATTATTTGTGTTGGTTAGAACAAGGTGTTGGGCTCTGCGGCTAGGGTTTCGCTAGCCACAACCTTGAACCACTCCAGTTGAGCGCGTGCGAGAGAGCGAGAAGTGTGGTCAGGCTAGCCGCTTCCCTGTTCATTCTAGTGGAGCACGGGCGAGAGAGGAGTGTCGACGACTAGTCTCAAGGGTGAGGAGTGCGGCCCCTACGGATGGGTGTGATGAGCGGGCTCTTCGGATTTTCCAAAACAACGTTGTTTGGTGCTTGGTGTTGAGGGCGCTGAAGGAGCGCAAATGAGCGGCTCCTTAGGAGAGGAGCGCGGGCCCTGCGGATTCAACATATCCTCCTCCTCCTATGCAAGAAGAAGTTTGGGCCAGGGCTTTGAGGTCCTCGTTGTGGTGTGCGGTGTATTTTTTGGCAAACACTTTGAGGTCCCATAGGGGCATGCGGTGATTACCAAACACCTTGAGGTCCTTTGGGGGCAAGTAGCCACTGGCCTTTTTGAATTTTCTTGTGTGCAGTGATTTTGCAACCTGCGTGCTAGTTATTGTTAGGAGTTTGGTTGTTCTGTGTAGCAAAGTTTATTGGATTAGTACTTGAACATCGATCCTATGATGTAATGACTGTCTTGAGAACATATTATATTTTTATAAATACAATGAGGAATTTTCTGTTGGAAAAAAAAAAGTGATTACTTGTGATTCTTTAAAATTTTGTTTCTGTGCTCGAAAAGCATTGAGAGAAGCTTTCCCGGATCACCATACTTTTGTTGAGTTAAGAGGTTAGGAAGGTTGGTAGTGTGACAAATATTTTGAAAATTAGATCTAATATGGGTATAGGTTGGACAATCTAAGAGAAAGTGTTTTTCATCTTCAACCTTCTTAGTGTCACAAAGGTGACACACTCTTTCATCCCAAGGTGTTTTAGGAATTGACCAACGCCCAGTTTCACTATGGAACTCGTGAGAATATGTTCTTATCTTAGCAATGCTTATTTTTTTCTTTACACTTAGCAAAACAGATAGATAATTTTGATCTTCTAGATTAGGGTTGATTACATCCTTATAATACCTTAATTTTCTTTTTTCTTCTAACTCTTTATCACACCACATTTTCTCCTTAAATTTTGATTTGACATTATTTTTAATAGTATCTTTATTCTGCAAAACGGTGTCTTCCATGATTCCCCAATAGTTTAGCCAAGACCGCTCATCTTTATTCCATTCTCCCTTGAGTCGATGGTATGACTCGATTTTGAAGCAATTTTAGGAAACCTCTTATCTTCCATGTTGTTTAACTTGTTCTTATACATTAGGTATCCAGTCATAGCCATGCTCTCAATGGGGGAGAGGCTTGTTTCTATGAGGAGGATGGGATAGGGCGTATTTCCTTTAATTTTGAGATTATAGGTTATAAAATTCTTTTGTATTTGCTCTATCTTTCTCCAGGATTCACGAGAGATACTACAGCCCTAGACTTCACATCCATAAAGAATAACAGGTGTAACAAGAGTCTCAAAGAGGAGTTTCTTCTTATCCCAACTCCAAAGATCAATTGATTTACAATTGTTTTCAAGCCCATAATAACGTTCCCATCCCCCAATAATCCTTTTCTCAATGCTATAATTCCAATTGAGCTTGTGGTGAATATCAATTCCAAGATATTTGTATGAAGTCACTTCCTCTAAGTTGTTGTTGTCATATACGAAGGTATCATAAGGGATCTTATTGAATTTAATAATCATGACCTTAGTCTTATCAGTATTAACAGTCATACCCATATTGGAGAAAAAATCCTTGAGGACTTTTCAAGATCATGGGGACTCCTTGCCATGGGGACTTCTTAGTTGGTTTTCAAGATCATGGGGACTCTTTTCCATAAGAACGATATCACTGGCATAAATAAGAAGATTGATGACTATACCAGTGAGAGTAGGGCCGACACGGCCTGCTTTTTCCAAGCAATCTTCTAACTTGTCAATGTATATGTCAAAAATGGTAGGGGACAAGGGACAACCTTGTTTGACTCTGATATTGCAGTTAATCTCTTTTGACCATCCCTCGGTGTTTTTAAACTTAGCAATAACATTCTCATACATAGTTAAGTTGTATAGTATAATTTATAATTAATCTTGTTATAGTATATATATATATATATATATATATATATAGAGAGAGAGAGAGAGAGAGAGAGAGAGAGACATAAGTTAATCTCTAAAATTATCACTTAACTTTAAATCATTTAATTACTCAAATAAAAATATAGTTGAATATTACACGATATTCGTTTAGGGGACCCTCAGCTACGAGGAAGCCTAGGGTGACGAGATTTAGTCTCTTTAGGCTTATCGCAAGAATTTCACGCAGAATGGGACTCTTATATTTTGAGGTTGTGTGAAAACCTCATCCTACTGGATGATGAGTCCTCAGACACTCTCTATTGGTCCTATAACCAAAAGGAAGGGTGCTTCATAGCGAAACTTGGATACAAAGCATGGCAAGAAGAAAGACTCCAAGTCCAGCCAAAATGGTGGTGGAAAACGTTATGGAAAAGCAAAGCTCCATTAAGATGCAAAATTTCTCTCTGGCTAGCCATGAATAATAAACTTTTGACTTGGGATAAAGGTGTGAAAGGGGTTGGTGTGACCCTACTCGATGCACACTTTTCTTTGGTAATGAGGAATCGATTGCACAACTTTTTGTCTTTTGTCCCTATGCAGACCAGGTTGCAAAGTTGGTCAAAGAAAAATTAAAAGCCAGGGTTGAATGGAACAAGGAAAGTCTGGAAGAATGTTATAAGATATGAGTCCAAGACAAGGTAGTGAAGCTTTATTTGGGTCTACCAAGTATCATGATTTCAAACTTATGGTGGGCCCGCAACTCAAAAATTTTTAAAGACAAATGGTTCCCTCCGGAGGTTATTGGAGTGATTACGCTTAACCATGCTGTCAATTTTAAAGCAGATCCCCAAGCCTATAAGTAGCGTACTCCTATTCTCCCCACCTTAGACTATGATATCCCATGGGGATATTTTGATGGGGTCAGTCAAGGGCACCCTCCTTCATGCAGAGTTGGAGTAGTTATGTTCATTAACCATAATCATTACATTTACATCAGATATGCCCCGAGCCAAGGGTCCAATAACAAGGCAGAGCTAATTGCGATGTGGACCCTTTTGGAGACGAAAAAGAAGAAAGACATTAAAAAGCTACAGGTTATGGCGGACTCCAAATTGGCAATCGAATCGGCACAAGGAAAACTAGAAATCCAAAATGACAATCTGGAAAATATACTGCGACACATCAAATTGGCTTTCCCGTCCTTTGAATGGCTTTCTTTTCATCATGTTTTGAGAGAACTCACTGTCAAGGCGGATGAGCTATCTAAGGAAGCGCTTCAGTTACAGAGAGGAGCCTTTGGGTAGTATGAGTACTTTGAAGGGGTGGAATCTAAAGCTATGAAGTTCCTCCTTTAGATGGAAAAAAAAGTAAATGTTGAAGTTTTTTTTGGTTTTTAAAATGAGTGACAAAGAAGAGATAGTTGTGGACCGTAAAGTTTTGTAAAGAACAAAAAAGTAACAGTGAATAGAAGGGAGACAATTTATTTTTGAACGAAAAGGTATGTTTGAATGAAAAGGTATGCAAAGGTTGAAGCGAAAGATTGTAACATGTATATTTCTGCTCATGGAATATAAAACCTTTTTTTCTACGGGAAAAAATATATATATAGTTGAAGATTGTCAAAATAATAAAGACAATATTTTTCGTTGTTTCATTGACTTTTTAAAAATCTTTTGATATAGTTATTCAAAATAATCTTTGGAAGAGACTCTAAGATATTGGGTTCCCTTTTGAGTTGAGAGCTGCAATGATAAGTTATATGAGAGAGTCTTTAGGAAATTTAGAAGTAATGAGGGTTGGATGGAAGATTACAATATAGGGGTTAAGCAAGGATGTCATTTGTCCCTACTCTTTTTGGTATTTATATAGACAAGTTAGAAGCTTACCTAGAGGAAGAGAGTATGTGGGCATGGATGATCCAAAATGGGTCACTATACAATTCAACATTTGTTTTGGTACTTTATGAGAGGAAAAATGTTAGGTAGCTAGAGAGGTAGTGGAGGCCATTCAATGTAAGGTGGACTAGGTCCACTATATTATTAAATAAGGCTCACTATGGTAGTTAGATATAATAAATGGGTAGTTAGATAAAATAAATGTAAGAGGACTTCTTAGAAGGTTTTGTTTCTAGAAGATTCCTCCTCTAGAATGTTCTTAGGTGATGGTAGCACTACATAAAGGGGTTCAAGCAATGTCATGGGATATGAAGAGAAGTTTTATATTTGGAGTGATATCTCAATAGGAGGAAACCCCCTCGAAGAGGCAAGTGAACAGAATAGGATCCCTTCCATAATAGGATCCATTGTATGGCGTTGCCCTACCTCAAGGGTTTTCTTATAATAAAAGTGTGGTTTCTTCTATATTCTCTCTAGATCTGTCATGTATTCATTATTTGTGGTGATTATATTTGTATATCTACTCATGTACTTAACAATTGGTATCAGAGCACTTTCCTTAGCAAGAAGTGTGGGCAATTTTTTATTTTATTTTTACAGATTTTTCAGAGAAGAGAAAAAGGGAAGCGACATTCCAGACAATTTTTGTATATTTTTGTGCAAAATTTGAAGAAACATGTTGTACATCTGAGTTCCTCTTAGAAAAAAAACCCAATTTAAAAAAAAAAAAATCGTCTGAAACAAAGTCCAGGAAGTCAAGATATCGACATTTTAAAATATGTAATTTTTAAGGTTTTTTCGTGGACAACGGCACGATTTTTTGATTTCTATAGCACCTGGAGGCCGAATTTGCTAAAACAAATTACAGATCTGAGTTCCTCTTTCAAAAATAGTTGATTTCAAAAAAAAAATCACCCAAATCGAAGCTCCGAAAGTGAAGATATAGCCGATTTAAAATTGACCATTTTCTAGGGTTTTCGCGATGGCAGCAGGACTACAGAGTTCATAACTTCTCACAGGGTGCTGGTATTTCTACCAGATCAGAGCCATTGGTTAGATAATTTTGAGAGATTTATTTTGGTATGTTGTATGTGGTCTTTCTATTGGATATTCACTCTCACCTCATGGAAATTTTACGGCAGATTGAAGCCCTCAAAGCCAATATGCATGACCATCTGCAAGGCATCAAGGATATTCTATACGACCCCACAGATAGTTATCAAAATATTCAAAGGTACTTGGCTCTCCTACAGGAGGGATATATTATGGCAGACATCATGTATTAATATCATCAAGAGGTGTATGCTTGGTATGCTTTGGAGGACGATTGTGATTATTGGTATATGGATAGTTCTCATTTCTAGGATGAAAACCACTTACATATTATATTTGATGACTCTATTCCCCCTCAGGTAGAGAACTTCTTGGAGAGTAAACAAGATCATTCTCTGCATATTCTTATTCAATTTTATTATTCTCCAGTAGTAGTGGATGCATTTTTTGTCGGTTCTAAATATTTTGATCCACATGACTAGTGTCAATCTTTAGAGCATCATTTTCAGTTGGTTCCCAAGTTCCAATATCTTCAATGTGGAGTTCACATCATGAGCACTTGGACATGGGACCCAGGTTCACAGTGGCAGTTCTACTACTTCAACATGGTGGCTCACATTTATACATGATACCTTGGTTCTCAAGTCTTCTTCATTATTATGGTCCACACTTATTCATGAGACCCTGGTATATGGTTGTACACCCTCATAACAAGCATTGAGGATAACGCTTTCATAAGGGGGATGAAATGTTAGGTAGTTAGAGAGGTAGTGGAGGTCATTCAATGTAAGGTGGAATAGGTCCACTATATTATTAAATAAGGCCTACTATGGTAGTTAGATATAATAAATGGGTAGTTAGATATAATAAATGTAAGAGGACTTCTTAGAAGGTGTTAGATATAATAAATGTAAGAGGACTTCTTAGAAGGTTCTTCTTCTAGAAGATTCCTCCTATAGAATGTTCTTAGGTGATGGTAGCACTATATAAAGGGGTTCAAGCAATGTAATGGGATATGAAGAGAATTTTTGTATTTGGAGTGGTAGCTCAATAGGAGGAAGCCCCCTTGAAGAGGCAAGTGAACAGGAGAGGATCCCTTCCATAATAGGATCCATTGTATGGTGTTGTCGTACCTCAAGGGTTTTTTATAATAAAAGTGTGGTTCTTATATATTGTTCTCTAAATATTGGTGGTGTTTTTGTATTCAAGCCTTAGGTACTTAACAATATCTTTGGTACTATTGTGCTATTTTGTATTCATGTCTTTAGTACTTAACAAAAAATTGGAACCATGGACTTGTAGGGCCCCTTTTAGGAGTGGATCATATTTTGATTATTTGGGATTCTGAAATTTTTGTATCCAATTTCAAGAAAATGACCACTTTGGGAGTCAAAACTTTGTGACTAAATTTCATAATCCTTTGGTGATGTTTTACATGTTGAGAGATTTCCAACAATGCAAAGATCACCTTGAATAGAGCTTTTATGAGGAAGTTGTGCCTCTCGCAAATTGGCTAATGCTTTAACCACCATAGTAACCAAGTGGATGTTGATACTGAGAGGGGGGTGAATCAGTATCAAGTACAATTTAAAACCTTTTTCAACTTATACTTAAACCATTCAAATATATCCAATGAGAAATGAACAATAGTATAAGAGCTACACCAATACACCATGCACAATATGTGAGAAATAATCAATAGTTATTGTTCAAGGGAAGTAATGACTTCCAAAGGTAGCTACAGCTTCCAAATGTAAAGGGAGGGATAAAATTCCAAGAGAAATATATAGTACTCCAATATCAAGAGAGTATTTAACTCTCCATCTTTGCCCCTTCCTTCCACCCAAAAACAAGTTATAGAGAGAATGGTAGACTTTGTTCAATTCTGGTTTATTCAGGAGACCGAACTTGCACAGAATGCCCCGCGCTCAATATTTAACATCAGATTCTGAAACTCGCACACAAGAAAATAAAGTCCATAATCTTTCCAATTCAATTCATCCCACTTCATTTGGATTCTCTATGAAGAAGTGATGATTGTTTTACCCGGAACACATGTTTATTGACTAGCTTCAGGACTGGTCAAAAACCCTATCTTTCACAAAGTGTATCTCCATAATTATAGCGAATCAAGAGCTGAAATTTTTACCACAAGTACCTTGATATGTCTTCTCAATACCATAGAAATTTCACCATCTGAATCGTTCTAGAAAAAAAGGTATAGCAAAAATGGTAATATGACCTGAAAATAACATACCTTAGAACACATCATCAAAACACTTCATCCTCCCTTGACATACGACCTTCTTTACTTCTGATTTCCTATGAAATTCGACTTGTGTATCAAATGAATGTATAATGATATTTATTTATACCATTTATGTCACTTCCTTTTAACATTAGGGCCGACCTGACAATTTCTTATTTTGTAATTTTTTTCTTTAATTATCTTTAGGGCCTACATGTACTTCCTTCTTCAATTCACTTTGTCATCTTCAAAAATTCATTTCTCCTCAACCATGAGAATCCACATGACGTGCCACATACCACCAGAAACAACATGATGTATACTATCCATCCATGGGTCTTGTATCTACATGTGCATTTTCCTTCATGTCCAAATACCTTCATCAATCTTGCAGTCCAAAACCCATGACTATGGTTGACATCAATCAATCAATCTTCCAACAATCTTCCCCTTTGTCATTGATGGCAACATTCATGCTCCCCCTATCATCATGATCCCAATTTCTCTCCCCCTTTGACATCGATGGCAAAGGGTAGGGCTTCTCCCCTTGAGTTTAATGGCAAAAGGTAACTCTCTTCTTTGGGGATGCTCCCCCTGAACACTCAATAATACTTCATCCTTATTTTTGGTCTTTGGGACATTTTCTTCCTTGGAATCCTTTTCTGTGGCTTGTATCTTCTCTNGTTATTTTCTCCGATTTTACATTTTTGGGAGTCAAACGTAAGAGTGTATCATTGATCACACATTTTACTAACACTGAGGAGATTATGCTTCAGATCTTCAACCAATAGGACTTTTCTTGCTTTTACATTTTCACTTCCAAGCTTTACAATTCCTTTTCCAAGTATTTTAGTAGATGAGTCATCTCCAAATGTAACATTTCCACCCTTTTTCTTCAAGCTGACAAATTTGCTTTGATCTCCAGTCATATGAGATGAGCACCCATTGTCTATGAACCATTCATCTTCTTATTTTCATTCTTTAGCGACCAATGTTATTTGTCAGTTTTCATTGTGTGGAATTTCTTTCCTTTTCCATGTTGTAATTTGTATACAAACATTTGGTATATAATTATCTTCCTTCATCTCTCTGCAATCTCATGCTTTATGACCAAGATTATTGCACTTGTAACATACAAAATTTTGATCCATTAATGGTTCAAATGGATTATAATTTATGTTGATAGGTCTACGAACATTTCCATATCTACTATTTTCACCATT
>JASDQU010735352.1:197740-207893 GCA_032191745.1 Picea mariana
TTCACAAATGATTTCTTCTTCTTTAGAATTCTTGTGATCATCATCCTGGGTTTCTTGGGTTATGAAGAGGACTTCTCCTCCATCATTATCTTCTTCATCACTCTCATATGAGGAGATGTCATCATCCTTGGAGTAGAAGCTCTTTTTATTGTTGAGACTTCTCTTTTTATAGTAGTAGTTTTCAACAATATGTCCTATTCTACCACAGTTAAAGCATTTGAGAGGAGACTTACCTTTGTATCTTCCACTTCCCTTCTGAAACCTTGTTACAAAATTTTCTATTTCTTCATCAAGGTTGTTATCCTTGTCTTTTGTCTTCTTTATGGCTTTAAAGGTTGCTTCATTGTTTGGTTGGTCACTTTCTGTAACTGTTCTCATTTCATATGCTATAAAATACCCATGTAATTCATCCATTGT
This sequence comes from Picea mariana, assembly GCA_032191745.1. NCBI lineage: Eukaryota > Viridiplantae > Streptophyta > Pinopsida > Pinales > Pinaceae > Picea > Picea mariana. The sequence goes on from JASDQU010735352.1 coordinate 198,158, forward strand.
CATTTTGGTCAAGTCCCTAGTTTCTTCAATGGTGGAGACCTTAGCATCATACTTCAAGAGAAGTGATCTCAACACTTTTTGTACAACCAACAATTCATCGAGCTCTTCACCTAATCCTCTGATAGCATTAACAACTTCATCAACTCTAAGAAGATAGGTTGCAATATCTTCCTTTTCATTCATCTTCAAATTTTCAAATTCCGCTCTATGTCGTTTAAGCTTGACCTGCTTAACTTTTGGATCACCTTCGTAGATACTCTTGAGTTTGTCCCATACCTCTTTAGCAGTGATTCAGCCCATCAATTTGCTAGCAATGGTTGGTGCCAATGCTGCTAGAATAACATGTCTGGCTTTTGAATTACAACTCATAAGCTTCTTCTCATTTGGATCGGTTGGAGCATTATTTGGGATTACATAGCCATTTACAACTGAGTACCAAATGTCTACTCCCAAAGCTGTTAGGTAAGTTTTCACTCTATCACTCCAATATGCATAATTTCTTCCATAAAATTTTTGAATCCCATTTGAAATGTGCTCATGGTCATCCATCTCTGCTCAGGATTTTCCTCTCAGTGGTTAAACTGTTCTGAAGGCAACCTACTCTGATACCAATTGTTGATACTGAGAGGGGGGTGAATCAGTATCAAGTACAATTTAAAACCTTTTTCAACTTATACTTAAACCATTCAAATATATCCAATGAGAAATGAACAATAGTATAAGAGTTACACCAATACACCACAATACACCATGCACAATATGTGAGAAATAATCAATAGTTATTGTTCAAGGGAAGTAATGACTTCCAAAGGTAGCTACAGCTTCCAAATGTAAAGGGAGGGTGTTGGCCCTTGACCAAGTTTTGAAGAGTACTTGGTCATACTTGACCACTTTTGGGACTGTGACAGCTTGCCAAGGAAGGAGCATAATGCGAAGCAGAAAATAAGGAAGCAAGACCTATTTTGGGGTCTATTTTAGGGTTTTTGGGTTGATGTAACGGGAAAGGGATGTCGGCCCGTGGGTTTACCCACGTTTAGGCCCATTTTGTAATCTATAAATAGGCAATATAGATAGTAAGATAGAGGAGAGATAGTAATATAATACATCTGTGTGATGTATGAATGGAAGCTTAATGCTAGTATTTGGATATGTGTGATTGGATGTATCTTAGAGTGCTATGTGCATGAGATAGGAGAGCTAAGTGCAAGTTGTTATAGTCTTTTGCTGAAGAGCAAGGAAGAAGGATCTAGCGAGCTGCGCAGATCTTCTGTCCTATGCGAAGTAAGGGTCATTAAAGCTCTGTGTTGTAACTACTTGACCAAGATAATATAAAGAAGACTTTGTGGACATAGCCCCAGGGTGGGGGTGAACCACGGTAACTGTGTGTATGGTGTTTTGTGCTTTGCTCTTATGTATTTATCTCTTTCTTGGCTAAGTGATTGATGTGGTTAAGTAGATCTAGTATGCTTTGTGTTGTTGAAGAATGAATGAACATTAGATATTATATATGAGATGCTCAGTGCTTGATCTGTTGAATCTAACCTATCTTTCTGTGGATAAGTACTTAGTATAAGTATTCACTGCGATTCTTTGTGCCTTCTGCGAAGTTGATTAATGAACATATATTAAGGAATAATTGATGCTAAGTGTGTTGTAGGAAAGATAATCACAGATCTATGTCCCAGCTAAGGTTGCAGACACTTGAGTCTTGCAACCACCCCTGCCTCTACCTCGGGTGACACTTCATCTACTTCACAGGTGTTGCCGAAAGGGCAGGTAGTTAGGGCTTTGTTGGTGCGCTCTTGAGCATTGAACCCTGGGTCTGCCCCTATGCCAACAAATGGTTCCGTTGTCGAGACCTGGAGTTGTGATTGCTGGGAACTGAAGAAGAAGAAGCTTTGTGTGAAATAAGCTCTGTGCGTAGATCTGTTGCCCTAGTGCATAGTGTTCTGTTTGACCTGTGAAGCTTTGTGCCAAGAAAAGAGGTCAGATCTGAAGAAAGAGAGGTCAGATCTGAAGGAAAGAAGTCAGATCTGTGAAGAAAGAGGTCAGATCTGCAAGAAAAAGGTAAGATCTATAAGCTCTATGCCTTGATAAAGGTAAGAGTAGTTAAAAGTCTTAGATCTGGAAGCTTTGTGCTCTGCAGAAGTAAGATAAGTGAATTTTTTTTGTTTCTAAAGCATGGATCTAGTTATGTTTGATAGATTTTTTCCTAGCTTCAAAACTAGGGCATTAATAGATGAAAGAAAATTTGATATGAATAGATCTGATAAATATAGTGATAGATATGTTATACCTATGCATCGAAAGAATGTCTGGACTAACAAGTGGATGCAAGATCCTAGAAAAAGGTTTTTGCAGGCTAGCCACCATGATCCTGGTGCGCAGTACAAAAGGAATTGGGTAACATCTAAACGAAAAAGAGGATTAACCCTCTGTTATAGTTGCAGAAGACCAAGACATCTTGCTAAGGAATGCCCTGGGAGAAGACCTAGTTGCCTCTGTTGTAAGGCTATGGACCATGAAGTATTGGATTGCCCTAGAATGATTGCTAGGCTTGAGAAGTTGAATATGGAACAAGCCAACCTTGAGGGTGATCAAGAGACCAAGATTATAGCAGAAACCCAGAAAGAATAAGAAAAGATATTGCTACAGATGAAAGATACCTTGAATGACCACTGACATGTTAGGCTATCAGAGATCTTCAAAGAAAAGGAGCAAATCGAAGCAAGAATAGGGGACTTTGACATTGACTATACTCTTGATGAAGAAGCGCAAGTGAACATTATGCTAGAAAGAACTTGGGAGGCTATAGGAAATCCTGTCGTGATTCCTTCCTTAGGAGGAACAAGTTTCTTCAAAGGAAAGCTACCAGCCCTATCTGGAAGGCTCACCTAGATACCTATGACTATCAATGGAACTTCGATAGAGGAAGACTTTGAGATCATTAAATTTGTTGAAGACACCGCCCCGTTTACCATGCTCATATGAAAACCCTGGATTGATAGAGAATAGGCCAGACGAAGAGAAGAAGAAAAATCTTTGGAACAAAAGAAGCAAGAGTTAAAAGACTTTATGACTAGAAGGATCTCGCACTTGATTGAAGAACAGAAGAGCAGATCGCGGATATTTAATATTAGTACCTCCGGTGTCAAAGCTAAGAGAACAATTGAGGACCTGCAGAAGATCGAGTTACCTATTTTTGATACAGAAAAGGTATTATCAAGGAACCATAAGAAATATTTTCCACAGCGCGAAGTAACTAAGACCACAGAAGATACACATCAGAATGGTAAAAGAATTACTGAGATGAAACTCACTGGGAAGAAGGCTAGGAAGTTAATAAAGAAGAGGGCTAATACTCTAAGGTTACAGGAGGTTCTAGAGGATACTTCACAGCAAGAAGAATTACATAATTGGAGCTTCGCCAAGATATCAAAACAATGACAGAGAGTACTTCGCCATGACGAAGCAATATAGTCGTTGGAACTGATATACCCGTTCGACCGTCGCTCCAAACTGATCGAAAAGAAGTTATGGGTTACCACTAGACCTTTGATGAAATTCAACGCAGATCGTCACTTCACCTACATCACGGCGCGTGCAAACGCGCACAAACAATAACTCCAGTCATATTACAAGCTGACAGAAGATGACCTGAAGGAGATTACCAAGGAATGGTCGGCAGACCTCCTTGTTGCAGCAGATCTCGCTGAGATGTCCGACGTAGATAGCCCTGAACCTATGCCAGATACACCAGGACCGCGCAAGCCTAAGAAGGATGTGGAAGTTCAAGTTATCCACAACACATCCACGAAGATTGCTTCACAATCACCTGCGAAGGGAGGTAATGAGGAAGAACTAGGGGGCACAGAAGTTGAACAGAGCAAAGGAAAGGTTACCACACCTAGGGACAAGGCAGATCCCTCCAAGAAAAGTAAGACTACCCCACCAAGGCCCTCATCCAGAAAGATAACTAAGGCCACCCAGACCATGCTTAAGACTACGCTTACCCCGGATGATTTTGACTTCCTAATTGCCACACTGAATGATGTTTCATTCGAGCTCGCGAAAAAGAAAGAAGCAAATCAGGAGGAGCTATTCTGTCGGATCACGGGCGAATTTAAAGAAGCGCAGCAAACACTTYAGTCCAGCSAAGCAGTTCCTACGACGCCGATAGCAATGGAAATATTAGGAACAGGCGATGAGCCCACACAGTTACACCAGATCTCCGAGAAAGTCGAAGCTCGCCTTCGATGAGCTCAAGAAGACATAGCGAAAGCCACCCAAGCTTTGGCACAAGAACATAGTGCACATGAAGAGAAACAGAGAAAGGCCGCACAGGAGCAACTTGACTTACAAGCGAAATGGGAGGAGGAAAAAGTCCAATTACAGCAGAGCAAGGACCAGTTGCTAGCAGAGCAACTTGAAACACAAGAAAGAGTTCATAAGGCACTGCGCTTCGTGACAATCATAGAAGTGAAGATGGAAGATCATCTTCCGCAAAAGGTGACCCAGCTGGAAGAAGTAATCCAACAACTTCAACAGCGCATCACGGACCTAGAGCTCCGCACCGTGCTTGAAACACCCCAAGAGATAAGAGATCTAAGAGAGGCCACTGCTCGAAGCACAGTCGCCCGATTAAAAAATTTGGCTTCAGAATGTAGGCAGCTAAGCACCAGAAGCGCCCATACCTATGAAACCCTTGCAGAGAATCCATAATTACAGACATTGGAGGCACAACTCTAAGAAGCAAAGAAGCATGTAGATGTGCTACAAGCGTAGCTAAAGTCCGTGACCCCAGTCGAAAGAATGAAGAGGTTTACATAGCAACGCACAACCCAACAACAAGTATACATGTTGCAAAGTAAAGTAATGGACGTTTCTCAGTGACTGCAACCACTCCAAGAGAAGGCATGTCAATTGTTCATCGAACTTGAAAGCTAGGGAGTTGAACTCGAACAGGGTGTCATCATTGCAGAACGACGCCTGGAAGGACCGCTCAATGACACAATAATCCAGGAATTTACTGAACAAGAGGTTGTTACACTACAGCAGGTCGAAGCCACTCAAGCCAAGCTTGAGCCGTTCGAAGCGGAATTGGTCAGACTTGAGTGACTCGGGATGAGTCACAGGTGAGTGTTGGGGGTCTGTTGGCCCTTGACCAAGTTTTTAAGAGTACTTGGTCATACTTGACCACTTTTGGGACTGCAACAGCTTGACAAGGAAGGAGCACAACGCGAAGCAGAAAATAAGGAAGCAAGACCTATTTTGGGGTCTATTTTAGAGTTTTTGGGTTGATGTAACGGGACAGGGATGTCGGCTTGTGGGTTTACCCACGTTTAGGCACATTTTGTAATCTATAAATAGGCAATATAGATAGTAAGATAGAGGAGAGATAGTAATATAGTACATCTGTGTGATGTATGAATGGAAGCTTAGTGCTAGTATTTGGATCTGTGTGATCAGATGTATCTTAGAGTGCTCTGTGCATGAGATAGGAGAGCTAAGTGCAGGTTGTTATAGTCTTTTGCTGAAGAGCAAAGAAGAAGGATCTAGCGAGCTGTGCAGATCTTTTGTCCTGTGAGAAGTAAGGGTCATTAAATCTCTATGTTGTAACTGCTTGACCAAGATAATATAAAGAAGACTTTGTGGACGTAGCCCCAGGGTGGGGGTGAACCACGGTAACTGTGTGTATGGTGTTTTGTGCTTCGCTCTTATGTATTTATCTCTTTCTTGGCTAAGTGCTTGATGTGGTTAAGTAGATCTAGTATGTTTTGTGTTGTTGAAGAATGAATGAACATTAGATCTGATATATGAGATGCTCAGTGCTTGATATGTTGAATCTAACCTATCTTTCTATGGATAAGTACTTAGTATAAGTATTCATTGTGATTCTCTGTGCCTTCTGCGAAGTTGATTAATGAACGTATATTAAGGAATAATTGATGCTAAGTGCGATGTAGGAAATATAATCACAAATCTGTGTCCCAGCTAAGGTTGCATACACCTTAGTCTTGCAACCACTCCTACCTCTACCTCGGGTGAGACTTCATTTGCTTCGTAGGTGTGGACGAAAGGGCCGGTAGTTAGGGCTTTGTTGGTGCGCTCTTGAGCATTGAACCCTGGGTTTTCCCATGTGCCAATAGAGGGATAAACCTCCAAGAGGAATACACAATACTCCAATATCAAGAAAGGATTTAAATCTCCATCCTTGCCCCTTCCTTCCACCCAAAAACAAATTATAGAGAGAATGGTAGACTTTGTTCAATTCTGGTTTATTCAGGAGACCGAACTTGCACAGAATGCCTCGCGCTCAATATTCAACATCAGATTCTGAAACTCACACACAAGAAACTAAAGTCCGTACTCTTTCCAATGCAATTTTTCCCACTTCATTTGGATTCTCTATGAAGAAGTTATGATTGTTTTACCCGGAGCACCTGTTTATAGACTAGCTTAAGGACTGGTCAAAAACCCTATCTTTCACAGAGTGTATCTCCATAATTATAGTGAAGCAAGAGATGAAATTTTTACCACAGGTACCTTGATATGTCTTCTCATTACCATAGCAATTTCACCATCTGAATTGTTCTAGAAAAAAAGTTATAGCAAAAATGGTAAGATGACCTGAAAATAACATACCTTAGAACACTTCATCCTCCCTTGAAATACGACCTTCTTTCCTTCTGATTTCCTCTGAAATTCGACTTGTGTATCAAATGAATGTATAATGATATTTATTTGTACCATTTATGTCACTTCCTTTTAACATTAGGGCCGACCTGACAATTTCTTATTTTGTAATTCTTTTCTTTAATTATCTTCAGGGCCTACATGTACTTCCTTCTTCAATTCACTTTGTCATCTTCAAAAAATCATTTCTCCTCAACCATGAGGATCCACGTGACGTGCCACATACCACCAGAAACAACATGATGTATACTATCCATCCATGGGTCTTGTATCCACATGTGCATTTTCCTTCATGTCCAAATACCTTCATCAATCTTGCGGTCCAAAACCCATGACTAGGGTTGACATCAATGACAACAACCAATCTTCCAACAGTGGATGCCACGTCAACTCTTAGTACTCACACATATAGAGCTAGTCATGTGTAGACTTTCAACAAGATTTTATAGGATCCAAAACCTTAACCCTAATCGGAATTGAGGCATGCAAAAACCCTAACTTAACCCATACAACTATCATGGCATTTTAAACATTCAACTGCTATGAAAGTAAGGGGTTGTGTTCCTATTATATTAACTTGTCACTCCAGGGATGAGTAGAGCAAAGGAGTGGGATATTATGAGTAGAACAAGTAGAGTACCCTATAACAACCATTCAAGTCACAATGTCTACTGCAACTCCATAGTGAGTCCATTTTTCTTTATATTTGCAATTGATATCTAGAAAGAAAAGAGCAAGGCATGGCCCTTACCTTCTAGTTGGGCTTTCCCATATTTGGTTTCCTAGGGTACACCTTGTTTTCATTGTGTGGATGGTGTGATATTTGTTGTTGTAGCTTCTTTTCATTATTCTTGGTTTATTTCAATTTTTTGATCATTATGCTTCTAACATTATATTTTAATCATAAGTAAACACTACATAATAGAGGATAAACCTCACAATATTTTGTGGTAACTTGTAACATCTATTGTAACAATTTTTTTAGCGGAATATTCATAACAATTTACAAATAAACGAACCTTGCAAGGCTAGTTATCATCCCCCTCCTATATGTAGATTGCATTGTTCTTTTAGGAGGAACTCTTATGACTTAAGCAACTTAAAATTCTCAAATATTTTGCAATAACTCTAGGCTCTATGAATACTAATAAAACAAATTTAATGAAAGTATAGAAGTTTCACTTACCCAAAGTTTGTTTGTACAATACCCTCAACTTGGATGAAGTCCCTTCATATAAATATATTGGAATTTACATACATCATAAGCTAAACTAAACTATAGTGTTGAAAAAAGGATTAGTGGAGGTTTGAAAGGTTTTTTTGTCTTGAAAATAATTTTAGAGAAGTTGAGTTATGGTTTTGGGAAAAAGTGAATTTTCTTTTTGACACACTTGTTATCCTAGTGATTTTGTATGGTTGTGAAGCCCATGGTTGTAGTATTTATAGGGAGACTGAGAGGGAAATCAAGCAAATCTATAAGCATTTTATAATACATGATCTTAGAATTAAGATCAATACACCCTACCTTATCATAAGTTCTTTTAAAGGCATGTCTCCCACCCATTGAGAGTAAGGCTACACTATGATAAGGAACTTGTTGTATAAGTATAAGTTGGCTAACATGAAAGAGAGACTTCCTATAATAACTTCTTTAAGAAAAAATCACTCAAAGCTAAAGGCAAGGTGTAATCAAAATGCTACTTCCTAACTTCATTATTGGAGGGCAGTAGAAGAGGATGCCCTTAGGGATATCAACATCATTAATAGCATTGTCATAACTAACTTTAAAATTTATGATGTTATAATAAGATAATTGAGAATAAGAAAAAAATGGTTTCCTACAAAGAAGCCACTAACCCTAAGTTAGAAGATCAAAATTATTTATGTATTGTTGCTAACTTGAAGAAAAAAATAAATATTAAAAAATACGAATAAATTGTCATGAGCTTCATAATGAAACAAATAGTTGTTATATCTCATTTCAAAACATTTATAATTCTATTAATATTTATAATGTGTTAATCCATATAAAACAAAGTAAACTTAATAATCTTATTTACAAATTATTTGATCATTAAAATAACCAATAATTAACTTTTCTTTATTAAGTTTTAATAAACAAATATCTATCTCATAAATAATGTTATCTCCATAAACCAATCTTTATCATCAATAAACCAACGTCATTGATGATCATCATTCTTAATCATCGTCATTCTAAAAGTAGGAGATATTATATTTAATATAATGAAAAATGAAAAACTATAAAACAAAATTCATTATTTATACTTAATAATAATATAGATAAATTATGCCACCGAAACGTGGGAATGCCATGGTGTCAAATTGTTTAAAAATATAATCAATACAATATATTAATTATGCGAAGTTGAGGTTATTTCAATATTATCTTGTACGCATGAAAATTAAGTATGTGTACGCGTGATAAACTAAAGACAATAATGATAAACATGCCATCAAAACATCTACATGTAGTCGGTTGAATCTAATCATATTTATTATAGTTGTTCACATAATTATTCTTTATGTTTTTGCAATATTTAAAATTTAATATATTATATGTAGTGTTTTGTTTAGTTGTTGTAAGTGAAAGATTTATTTGTTTTTTTAATAAAAAGTTAAATTGTAGTTTAAGTAGTATTTAGTTTCATGTAGAAAATTAAAGTTAAATGTTATTAGAAAGTATATGATTTTACTTGAGATAATTTCAACAATGACTATAAGAGATATTGGTTCTTGCGGATACTATCTAAGATAAAAAAAAAATTTAGTCTTACAACAAGATATAAAGCTGCTTCTAATAGGCTAAGAGCTCGTCTTCCTCGGATATAAAGAAACATATTAACAACCTGAGACCTAAAGGCGTAAGGAAGGAATGGAAATATGCCCCCTTACAGTGCACTAGCGAATCATTTTAAACAATGTGATTTTCCTTAAATAACTATAGTAAGTTAACTTACATTCATGAATATTAGCCAATAATAATTGTCCTTACTATATATATATATATATATATATA
>JASDQU010735353.1:67172-116992 GCA_032191745.1 Picea mariana
AAAAAAAAAAAGCATTTTCATTGTTTTGTACTCCGTACATTGTTGCCCACTATAAAACTACATAAAGTATAGAATATGTCTAGCTTTTACTCTTTGTAATAGTTTTATTATATGAAATGAAAAGTATTAGTTCTATTATATAAAATAAAAGGCATTTGGGACTGCGATAAAATGTTTTTTTTAATTTAAAATGTACTTGCCTGCAATGTTATAACTTTTCTACTGAAACCTATAAATCTACATGAGATATTGCTTCAACTTTTATTATTGGAGTAGGTTAACTCCAATAATAAAAGCTGAGAGTGTCTTTTTTGTCAGACTGTGCGGTTTTAAATTTCTGACCAATCCAAAGCTTTGGTCAACTTTCTAAGCATCTGGAACTTTGATAGCGGGAATCTCAGTCTACCCTTCAAAATATGACCTAATTCAAGCCTATTTTTTACCTGGAAAGTTGGTTGTTTGTTATCCAGTTATCCTACTCCTTTATTATTTGCAAAACCACTCTATCTCCATGAAATTGAAAGTAATTTTGGATGTGATATTCAATATGGTTACAAACATTTTTTTGTAGTGCCCTCTAGGTCGTCAGAGTAACTTCAGATATTATTTTCCATCATTCTTTTTTCCACAATTAGCGTTTTCCGTTATAAGTCTCAACTTTCACAATATGATATAAACTCTAATTTTTATAAATTATTCCATGAAACCTAAAAATATAAGATTATGGAATGATTTGTATCGAACACTTGGTCACTTTAGTTGTCTAAGATATGTTATTTCACTTAGTAACTATAAAGGTTATTTAATTTTCTAAAAATATATTTTGATATTATATAATTGATTAATTTATATAATTAACATAATAGAATTTAAAATTATATAATATATTGAACTACACATTTTTAGTGTTTTTTTTAATGTTTAATTTTAAATTTTTTTATTTTGATACAACAATAAATAATTGAGATAGAGAACTTTAAAATCATATTGAGTAAAATTTGTGTAATTATTGAATTTTTAATAAAAAGTTGGAAATTTTATAATAAAGGACAACAATTGATTTGCTCGTAAAGGATTAAAGAAATAAAATTAGTATGTTGTAAATCACAAAAATAGAGCTAATGTGTTTTTAGAACCACATGAAAGAACATGTTTTTAACATCTTAAACCCCCTACCCATGGTATCAAAAATAATGCACTAATAGGTTGAATGACACTACACACCATCCATAACCCCTCACTAACCCCTAGTTGTATCAACATCAATGGATTGATAGGTTTAATTTCATGACATGACATACATGTTTTGAACATCTTAGCACCCATCCCCGTGGCATCAACATCAATTGAATAATATGTTGAATGGCACGACACAACATCTATAAACCCTCATGGTATCAACAACAATGGATTGATAGGTTGAAATGCATGACATGACATTCACAACACGTCGATAGTAGCGTCTTTGGGGGGAAATCCCCCTAATCAAGGCCTAGTGACTAGGTATAGAAATGACACCTTAAAAGATAAAATTACTATTATTCCACCCAAATCTAACACGACCTAATGGAAATTAAGGAAAGGGAGGGAAAATCAAGGTATGCACCTTAAGTCCTTTCATTTGTAGTAGATCATTTCCTCTTGTTGTTCGCTCCTCAATTGCAGGCCTCCTCCCAATTCTGAACTGAAACAACTTCATAGAGAAATATATAACAACATATGCATAATCACCGAGATAATTTAAAGGCATAAATATTCATAAAAGTAATTTAGAAACATAAACATGAAGATACATATATTTGGGACAAGAAAATTCTCTATTATTGAATACAAGATGATAAGATACAACCTTAATCTTGTTCACACTGCTCCACAAACCTTTTTTGGGTTCCTCTAATTAGACTCCAAGGGCACCAATCCCAAAGTGAGATCCTTACAACGAACATGAAAATAGAAGGAAATAGATGGATTGCATAAGAAGGATAAATGATTGGGAATGTTGAGGATGAATACTCAGAACATGATGCAAAGGCTTGGAATGAGAGAGGGAGAGATTTTGCCAGAGTTAACTTGCCTTTTCTTTCATATATTCAAATAACCCCCCTGGGGCCCTTTTTATATGGAGAAATGATGGTTATTTGGTTCTCATATGGGCTACATGAGGTAAAATGGTTGTGCAACCCATCATAACCCGTAAACCCTGCTAGGAAGCGCAAAATTATAGTTTTTTTCAACTTTTTCTGAGTGTCGACGGGTTTCATTTGCATAATATAGCATTTGTACGTGTGTTGCATGTGTATGAGGGTGCGTACACCTTGAAAAAATGATTTTTTAAAGAGGAACCTCAAAAAACATGCTTAGAAAATGTGTAAATGAGTAGGGCAATGTAAAAAATGCATAGTAGTGGCATTTTGGACTATAACAATATCATATCACACTCAAACACCCACTCCAAGGTAGTTTCATACTCTTTACACCATCACATTCATCATCAAGATTTGATTACTGAATTTTGGTACAATGAAATGGATTGAAACTAATATACTATCACTTTAGACAAAGAATGTGATTTTGACAACTTAGATTATTATGTAGTTGTTCTTAGATGAGACAAGGCCTCTAAGGCTCAATGACTTGAACACCAAAATAGCATTAAATTTATGTTCATTATATAGGTTTACCCTAACCACCAATAATTAGAGTAACAAACTTACATACTTCATGAATGATTGTTTACTTAATATAATAAAGTATGGAAATTGTCATATAGAATTAAAACACTACAATTTTTTTTTCAAAGGCTTCACTACCATTATAAAGGATGAGCAAACCTTACTCTCTCCATTACCTTCTTTCTTGATTGGTGTACTGTTTTTTTTCTTGAATGTTCTTTCCATCTTTAAAATTTTAGATTTTAACTTACACTAGGATAACTCCCAACTCTTGAGCTAACATTTATCATCCTATGTCTAGAGAAGAGTTTTGTTGGGAAGAAAATGCCAACTTTGACATCCACACTTTTTGATGTGTAGCACCAATTCCTTGTTATAGTATAAACAAATGATTTTGAGAATGTTGAAATCCAATCATGTGGTTCAATAGTTTTTCCATGCACTTTAAAAACCCAGTTGCCCCCCCCATTCTTTCTAATTTTCGAGTCGACGAATATAGTTATCAAACCATCATCCACGCCTTTGAAAATAACACTTGGGAAATTATAGAGTGCTAAATTTGCATCACCTTAGAATTTATTCAATACAAGATCAAATTTCTTTCCACCATAACCATGAAAGGAATGGAGAACATTAGGATCCTTTCTATGAAATTTGATAACAATTTATAGGATCATGCAGAGCATAAATTAAAGGAGACAATAAACTTTCAATTTAATGAACTAATAAAAGGATGAATCGTTTCCATAAACGTTATGAAAAAAGGTGATCTATATTTCCCCATGGTTGTATATTTCATATAGATGTTTTTGTCAGTGATATAGGAGGATCCACGAATGCTCAAAGAGGTCTAGGAGAATCCATAATGCTTATAGAGGTTCAGGAGGACCCATAAAATCTTAAAATTAAAATATCCCAAATTATCTCTAAAATTCCATCAATGCGTAGATATTGATGATATTTTTCCAAGGACGCAAAAATCGTCTCAAACAGAGTTCGTCTGAAAAATTTATGGCTGGTCAAATTTTGGTCAACAGACAAAAGGTCAAAGGGAAAAGTTGAGGGTGACACATGTCACCACTACATGGGTGACACTTGGAGCATGATATTACATTCCATAAAGGTGATGTGCCATGACAGATTACCAGATTATTGGGAAGATCGCATAGTCGAGGTGGACTAATCAATTGTCAACATATGGCACAATGAAACCAATAAGAGTATCCCATGTGGCGACCCCCCATTGGCCAATTATGGTTAGTATTTACCAAAATAATGGGAGTCAAAAGTGGTCAAACCAGTGACCTCCCAAAGATTTAACAAACTATAGTTTTCCAAATATAAAATAGTATGCAAAACATAAATATTTTAGCTAGATATGGCAGAGAAATAATGATGTAACCAGAAAAATACCATAATAACACCAGAAAGAGAACTTTGATTGTTGATAGCAATGTTCACTTACCTCTTTGAGGGGGAAACCTTGAGAAGATCAGAGCTCTATTAAAATAATATCCAAGACAATATTTCCCCTACCCTCTACTCCTATTTATACTAAATCGATCTATCCGAAAGAACAATATAGAGGAAGATCCTTCTAGAAGGTGAAGCTTCTATTAGGTATTCTTACATTTGAATTATTCTTCCTTATTGCTAGGCCTAATTAATATTTTCCTTTATTACATATAACTATATTATTCTACATATGCGAGGGGTTAGGGAGGTTAGGTCCCTAACATGCCCTCCCCCTTGAATAAGAGCCTTGTCCTGAAGGCTTTAGATGAGGAAATTGTTGTAGAATGGTGGTTGACTCCCAGGTGGCATCTTCTAGAATTTTATCTTTCCATTGGATTAACACTTCCTTGATGGTGCGTTGATGGAGATGTTACTCTCGCTGGGCCAGCACTGCTTGTGGCTGCAACCATATGGAACCTTCGTCATCTAACTCAAGTAAACTAGTTTGAGTTTGGCACTTAGTTCCAATCACATTATTTAAGCAGGAAACATGAAAAACGAGTTGGATCTTCGACTCACTAGGTAGAGATAATTTCTACACCACCAATCCCACAATATTGAGCAATGTATAAGGACCATAAAATTTGGGGGCAAGTTTCTAACAGTGTTCAACTTTGAGTGAAGTCTTCTTACAAGGTTGTAGCCGAAGAAACACCTAGTCCCCTTCAATAAAATGGCGTTCGGAAAGAACTTAATATACTTGTCGCTTCATGCGATTCTAAGACATGACCATATTTTCTTTGACGGCATGAAGAATAACCTCTTGGGCTGTAATATTTTTTTCAACCTTCTGAACCTTCAAGACCCCTGACATATATGAGAGAATGGAGGGGGGATTTTAGCCATATACGGCTTCAAAAGACATCATGCAAGTAATTGTATGGTAAGATGTGTTGTATCACGATTCAGCTAGGGGTAACCATTGAGCCCACTGATTTTTCCTCTTAGATGAAAAACACCACAAATGTGTTTCCAAACACTTGTTGACAACTTCAATCTGGTCATACGTATGGGGGTGATAGATAGTGTTGAGATGCAATTGGGTGCCCCGTAGCTTGAAGAATTCTTTCCAAAAATCTATGGTGAAAGTGGGGTCTTTATCAAAGACAATAGAATTAGGCATGCCATGAATCTTGAAGATATTAACCATGAAGATTTGAGCCACTGTGGCATCTATGAATGGGTCTTAAAGACCATGTAAAAGTGAGCATATTTGGAGAGACGATCTACAACCACCATGATGACTGACTTATTTCCCAATTTAGGTAAGCCTACAATGAAATCCATAGAATTAACTCACAAAATAGAAGGGGGAATAAGAAGTGGTTGGAGTGTGCATGGAGCTTTGATAGTTTCTTCCTTGTTGTATTGACAAACCTCACATTCAGCCACAAAGGTGAGGATGTCATGTTTTGTACCATCCTAGAAAAAAGAATGTTTTACCCTTTCATAGGTTTTGGTAAACCCTGAATGCCCGACTGTGGGTGAGGCATGAAGTTCAGAAAGCATTGTGGATTTAAGTTGTGATTGCCTGCATAAATAAAAAGAACCTTTCTAGAGAATCTCTTCATGTTAATCCCTAAATAATGGCACATTACCCCTTAATTGGGGCATATCACATTAGTAATGTTACTTTATTTACATCATATTGGGTCCATTATTTGTAACTGTACCTCCTAGTCTCCATATATACCAAGGAGACATTTTCATTTGGAATGATCTTGTATTTTGAAATTTATGTGGTGTATAAGGAGGTTTCCCCCTCAAAGAGGCTTAGTATATGCATTTCTCTCTTTTTCAAGGTATTGAGTACTTACTCTAAGGTTAGTCTATGGTATATTGATATTTGGTTCTTAACATATGGTATCAGAGCTCAAGGTCTTGGGGTTTCGTTGCTACATCTAAGACACCTTGGCAATTTCACTATAATTTGTTTTCTACGACGTTTCAAAAGGAACCCCTTGGAGGATATTTAGTATATGGATCAAGGTACGTTGGATTCAAATTTCAGCTCCAAAGGCCTTATACTTCATAGATACAACCTATGTAAGATAGGGTTCTAGAATCATCCTGAATTGAGCCATTGTGGAATTTTCTCTATAATTTTTTTTTCTGTAATGTTTCAGACTCTGAAATCCACAGGATATTCAAAAAAATATTAAAGTATTTGTGATACAAAATTCATCTTCTGGGCCATCTTGCATTTGTATATACACCCCGTGGAAGATAGGATATATGACTAGTCCTGTGGACTAGTCTCAAGCAGGTGTTTCAGGTAAAACAATCATAAGTTATTTCTAGAGTATCAAAATTGAGTGAGACTAGTTGCAATGGATAGTGGACAATCTGTAGTATTTATGTTACAATTTTCAGAATCTTATATTAATTATTTTGTGCAGGGAACGCGATACAAGTGAGATCTCCTAGAAAGGAAAAAAATAAGAAAGTTGTGTGGAAGATACCATCAATTCCACTTGGCACATCCAATTTTGATCAGACCAATGACATTATAGAGAATAAGTATCAGAGAACTACAAAAAAGAAAATTTCATACCCATAAGGGACAAAATTTTGGAGATACAACAGAAGAAGTATTGTCTAGCAGAACCTCCTCAAAATCAAGGTTTAAAAGTGATACTTTGCCAACATGCCACCAAAAAAGAGAACTTATACACCAATTAAGCCTCCATACAATCCTACTTGGAATCTCTATGAAGGTGAAGATATGCGTAGGGACATAAATGATTTACAAAAGAAGACAATGACAAAAGATGAACTAAAAGGGATGATGGATGGTTTAAAAAGGGAGATCATGGAAGGATTGAAAATTTTTCTAATAGAGAGGAAACCTGAAAGTGAAAATGTATCCCATGAAATTCATGATGAGGACACAAGGAAGATGAATCAAGAATGGATAAACTCGAACTTTGGGTTGAAGAACAACCATGTTCCTAAGATCGATATAAGGAATTTTGATGGCAAGGACCCAATCACATGGATACTTCTTATGGAGCAATTATTTGATGTACATGATGTGGCACATACACAAAAGGTACATATTTCTTCTTTATATTTAGAAACAAATGAATTTCTATGGTATCAATGAATTTGTTCTCGCAAATCACTCGTCACTTGGACAATTTTCACTAAAGAAGTGATAGCACACTATGAGGATACAAGGAGCAATACCTTCTTTAGCCAATTGATCAATCTCAAGAAAAAGTGTTTAGTTACAGAGCACATTAAGAACTTCCAAATACTGAATATAAAGGTAACAAATATTCTAGATGATCACTTGATTGATGTATACATAGGAACTTTAAGGGATAACATTAAACATGAGGTTTGCCTTTGGGAACCCAAATCATTGGAGAATGCATTTAGGGTGGAAAGAAATGTTGAAAGTAAAAATATGGCTATGGCTACTAGAAGGACCACTCCTAACCTCTATCAAGAGAATAATGCTCCTTCTTATAAAACACCTCAACAATTGGAGGAAATAAAATAAAAATGTCTATTATTTAATCGTGACAGCAAGTACAATAAGGGACATAAGTCTGGTGAGAAGAAATTATTCTACATATAATATGAAGAGGAAGAATAATAAGAGCAAGAACAAGAACCATCTCAAGATGAAAACGTAGAAGAGATTTCTTCTGAAGAGTTGACTCCCACAATATCGTGTAATGCACTGGATGGAATTAACATCCCTCAAACCCTCAATATCCAAGGATATATCAAAAAGAAAAAGGTAATAGTCTTAATTGATTATGGTAGTACTCATAATTTCATTCACTATAAATTAGCCAAAGCTCTTAATTGCTTTGTATATCTAGCACCATATTTTCAAGTAATGATTGCAGATGGAGGAACTATCAATTGCTCAGGAAAATGCAATAAGATCAATCTTACTATGGAGGAATATGTAGTGAATAGTCAAATGATTGCTATACCCATGGTTAGTGTTGATGTCTTACTAGGAATCCAATGGTTACAATCATTAGGAACAATGCATTTTTATTTTCAAGAACTTTTCATGAAATTTTCATGAAATTTTCATTGGAAGGAAAATAAATTGAGTTAAGAGGTATCACAGGGAAAACTTGTAAGGTGATAAGCTCTAATTCCATGAAAACATTATTGAAAAATGGGCAACAAGGTGTAATTGCACAATTATTCTCACTATATTGTGAAACATCTAAGCCATATATTCCCCTATATCTTCGAGGGATCATTGATAAGAATTCCAACGTATTTGAAGATATTCCCAAAGTTCTTCCACCCATTTGAAATAATGATCATGCTATTCACCTAATTCCTATTTTTTTCCTCCTAACATTGGGTTGTACAGATACCCTTATGCCCAAAAGAGTGAAATCGAGCATATGGTTGAAGAAATGTTAGAGTTCGACATTATTAGACCTAGCCAAATTTCTTACTCTGCACCGGTGGTAATGGTACTCAAGAACGATGGCTCATGGCGTATGTGTCAAGATTATAAAGAGCTCAAAAAGATCACTATTAAAGGTAAGTTTCCCATTCCCTACATTGATGAATTGTTAGATGAACTACATGGAGGAATCTATTTCACAAATTTGGATCTCCGTTTAGGGTATCATCAGATTAGAATGAAGGAAGAAGATATCCCAAAAACAACATTCTAAAATCATGAAAGCCATTATAAATTTTTGGTCATGCCTTTTGGCCTTACAAATGCACCTTCCACATTCCAAGGGTTGATGAATTTCATTTTCAAACCCTTACTTTGAAAATTTGTGTTAGTATTTTTTGATGATATACTAATCTTTAGCAAGTATTAGGAGGATCATGTGCAACATGTTGACAAGGTGCTACAACTACTAAAGGAGAAACAACTATATGAAAAAACATCCAAATGTTTCTTTAGGGTGAAGGAGGTAGAGTA
Organism: Picea mariana; assembly: GCA_032191745.1. Taxonomy (NCBI): domain Eukaryota; kingdom Viridiplantae; phylum Streptophyta; class Pinopsida; order Pinales; family Pinaceae; genus Picea; species Picea mariana. Next base: position 76,284 of record JASDQU010735353.1, read on the forward strand.
TTTGGGTCATATTGTATATGATGAAGGTGTCAAGGTAGACCCTAACAATATTAATGCCGTGATGGATTGGCCGATTCCCAAAACATTGAAGAATCTTAGAGCATTTTGGGGTTTGACAGGTTACTACTACAAGTTTGTTCGACACTATGGAAGAATGGAAACACCTTTAATGGCACTAACTAAGAAGGATGCATTTGCATGGACTCTAGAGGCAACTAAAGATTTTTAAAAACTGAAATAGGTGATGTGAAAATATCCTATCTTGACCACTCAAGAATTCACAAAAACCTTTATTGTGGAATGTGATTCCTCGAGAAATGGAACTGGTGTTGTCCTAACGCAAGAAGGAAGGCCCTTGTCTTCTGAAAGTCGACCACTCAAGGGAAGGGACTTACACAAACCCATTTATGAGAAGGAAATGATGGAAATACTACATAAATTGAATAAATGGCACCCTTACCTAATACGTAGGCACTTCAAGGTGAAAAAAGATCATGATAGTCTTATATACTTCATGGAACAAAGACTATTTTTAGAAGAACAACAAAAATTGGTGACCAACATATTGGGTTATGATTTTGAAATCATCTATAAAAAAGGGAAGAAAAATGTTGTGGGAGATTCACTCTCAAGAAAGGATGAAGATGTTGAGGCCTTTCCGTGTGTTATCTGGATCATCCAACCTAATTGGATAATAGAATAAAGGGATGAATGGAAGAATGACGAAAACGTGTGGACTCTCATTCAAAGGTTGCAATAGAATTCCAATGCATCAAATACATTTACATGGAAAAATGATTCACTATGCTACAAAGATCGCTTATATTTATGTAAGAAATCCCAACTCAAACAAAAGGTACTATTGGAATTGCACACCTCTCCGGTAGGAGCGAACTCAGGATTTTTGAAAACCTACTATAGGGTCAAGAAGGAATTTTTTTGGGATGGACTTAAAACTGATGGTCAAAGGTTTGTGGTAGAATCTTTGGTTTTCCAGCTAAGTAAGGTTGAAACAATTAATACCCTGGTTCTTTTAAAACCATTAGCCATCCCAGGTCAACATTGGGAGGAGGCTTCAATGGATTTCATCACAGGGTTACCAAATTCTGAAGGACAGAGTGTCATCATGGTTGTCGATAGACTGACCAAGTACACACACTTTTGTGCACTCTCTCATCCCTTCAAAGCGAGTACAGTTTCCACTGCATTCATGGAGACAGTTCAAAAGCTACATGGAAGCCCAAATATTATTGTAAGTGATAGAGATCCCATATTCTTTGAACATTTTTGGACATAATTATTTTCTTTTTTTTGTACTCAATTGGCTCATATATCATCGTATCATCCTCAATCTAATGGAAAAACCGAGATAGTGAACAAATGTTTGGAAGGATACCTTCATTGTTTTGTCTCTGATAAACAAAAACAATGGCTCAAATGGTTACACTTGGTAGAATGGTAGTCTAACACTTCCTTTCATACTGCAACAAAAATGACACCATTTATGGCACTCTATGGATACCACCCTCCTTCGATCACTTCTTCTCTAAAAGAAAAATATAAGGTTCAAGCAATGGAAGATCACATCGAGCATCAAAAGCAAGTTCTCCAAATCTTAAAGGACAACCTGACCATGGCACAAAATCGAATGAAACAACAAGCAGATCAACATCATAGTCAAAAAAGTTTTGAAGTAGGGGATTGGGTGTCTTTAAGACTACAACCATAAAATTAGATGTCCCTCAAGCAAGACAATAAGGATAATAAATTATCACCAAAGTACTATGGCCCTTATAAGGTGTTGCAAAAGTTTGGTACTATGGAATACAAATTGGAGTTGCATGCATCTTCATGATTACATCCAGTTTTCTATGTTTCATGCTTAAAGATGGCTATACGTGACAAGATCCCAGTTCAAACTATATTGCTAGAACTTGAGGAGGAAGGAAAAATCATATCGGAGCTCGAAGCCATCACTGACACGAGAATTCACTAGCTGAGGAATAGATCCATTTCAGAGTATCTCATTAAATGGAGGAAACTACCAGCTGAAGATTCCACTTGGGAAGACGATTATTTTATACAAAATCATCCAGAGTTACTCATGCATTGTGTACAACACTTGTCTCAAGGAGAGGGGCATGTTAATCCCTAAGGGGTGGCACATTACCCCTTAATTGGATCATATTACATTACTAATTGTACTTTATTTATTTCTTCTTGGGTCCATTAGTTGTAATTGTACCTCCTAGTCTCCTATATATTCCAAGGAGACATTTTCATTTGGAATGATCTTGTATTTGGAAATTTATGTGGTGTGTAAGGAGGTTTCCCCCTCGAAGAGGATTATTATCTAAATTTCTCTCTTTTTCAAGGCATTGAGTACTTATTCTAAGGTCTTTCTATCTTATATTGATATTGGTTCTTAACTCTTCATTGTGCCAAGAGTACCCCGTATAAACTGAAGAATTGTGTTGCAATTGGTGGAGTAGGATAGAAATTTTGGTGTCTTACAACCATTCCTTACGAACAACTTGGAGCCAATCTGGTACAATGAAGGAAAGGAAGAAAAGGGACCCATCTTCCTCATATTTTTGGGAAAGAGCATTTACCACTACATTTTCCTTTCCCTTCCTGTAAATTATCTCATAATCATCGACAAATAGCTTGGTCACCCATTTTTCCTACGTCGGGGATGAAATGCAATGTTCCAAGAAATAGTTGAGACTCTGACGATCTGTTTTGATTTCAAATCATTGAACCAATAAATAAGGAAGCTAGAGATCCATAGCATGAATAATATATAACATTTCCTTTTCATAAATGGATTGGCCCAAATGTCACTCTGGAAGTTGTTTGCTAGTGAAGGCCAAAGGTTGACCATCTTGCATGAGGACGACTCCAATTCCTTTTCCTAAAGCATCACATTCTCATACGAATGTCTTGGTGAAGTCTGGAAGTGTGAGGACAGGGGTTGAGCACATAGCATATTTAAAGGTTTGGAAGGCATGATCCACGACTGAAGTCCAAGTGAAAGAATTGTTTTTAAGGAGAGAAGTGAGAGGAGCAACAATTTTTACATAGTTCTGAACAAACTTCCTATAATATCCTGTTAAACCCATAAAACTAGAAAATATATTAAGAGTTTTATGGCAAGGCAAATCTTGCGTAGATTCAATTTTATTAGGATTCACTCAGACACCATCCTTATCAACAATATGACCCATGTATTCCACTTATGAGGCATGAAAGGCACATTTAGATTATTTGAGGAAAAGTTGGTTCTTATAGAGTAGATTGAGAACTTGATTCACATGGGAGAGATGGGATGGTCAAGTTTTACTATATTTGAGAATATTACAGATGAGAAAAGGATGGAATACATGAGTCATAAGACTTTGGAAAGTGGAAGGAGAATTACACAAGCCAAAGGGCATTACCAAGAATTCATAATGACCCTCATGAGTGAGAAATGCAGTCTTGGGAATGTCTTCTTATTTCATATATATCTAGTGGTAGCCATAACATAGATCCAATTTGGTTAAGTACTGAGCACCACTCAATTCATCCAAGAGGTCATCCATGACAGTAATGGGGAATTTGTCTTTGATTTTGAGTTTTTTTAGGGCATGAAAATCAGGACAAATGGGCCAAGTACCTTGTTTATTGCGTACCATGGCCACATGGAAATAATAGGGGATATTACTAGGATGGATACCACCTTCTTCTAGGAATTTGTGAACAATTTTCTCAACTTCATTCTCCTAGTTTAAAGGATGATGATAAGGCTGAAAATTGGGAAGAAGACTACCTGAGATGAGAGGGACAGAATGATCATGGACTCCATGGGAAGGGGGAATTTATGTGGGAGTGTTAAAAACAACTTGGTGGCAGGAGAGGATAAATTGGAGGTCGATATGCACAAAAGGTTTCTAAACAAAATGAATGGAGTGGAGTTGGGATATAATGCTTGAATTACCTTTTTTGAGGAGATTTTCCATGTGATGTGAACTGGTGATCTCAAGGGATCCTGCTGTGATTCCTTGAAACTTATATTTCTGTCTCTCCTATTGGAATTGCATGGTCAAGTCCTTAAAATTCATGAGAATCGGTCCTAGAGTGTGTAATGATTCATCACCAAGAACAATTTCACAACCACCCATGTATATAGAAAACATATGGGATTTCAGGTGATACTCACCAATTTGGAGTCACACATTCTCACATTGTCCCCCACATTTCATGGAACCACCATTGGTAATCATAATTTGAAAATTATTGGCGGCACGTATGTAACAATTGACTTCTTAGGCAATGGGGCAATGAATAAAATTATGGGTTCTACCACTATCCATAAGGATGATGACTTTCCTATTTTTTATGTAACCAGTTAATTTGAGAGTCTGGGGAGCAGAGAAGGCAGTGAGAGAATTATGTTAAATCAATGGGTCAACTTATGGTTGATCAAAGGGTTGGGTGAGGTTATATGATGGTGGTATCTCATCCATAGGTGGAAAAACAACATCTTCTTCAGAAATATGCTCAGTAACAACCAAAAAACTCTTTTGTTCCTTACACATTTTCCCGGAAAAATATTTTTCATCACAATTATAACAAAGACCCTTGAGTTGACGTTCATCCATTCCATCCCTAGTTAATTTCTGGATATTGATGGGAATTGTAGGAGGGGAATACTTGGTGGTTTTAGGGATAGGAGGAAGGGAGGTTTTACGGTTCTGGGAGGATACAATTTATTGTGATTCCTTGTCTCGTTGAGTAGATTTCAACCAATTTTGGGGGTGTGCCATGAGAACATGTGGACAAAATTCATCTTTGAGGCCATTGATAAATAATTCCCTAAAGAAAGCATCTAACATGCCCTCCGTTATGAAATCCAAGTGCTCAAATGCAACAATAAAGTCTACCACTGTTCGAGAGTGCTTTAAATTGGTCAAACGACCTAAAGGGTGGGTGTCAGAGTCAAATATGCCATAACATTCGGCCACATACTGTGTCCAAGAAACATACCCTTTTCATTCCTTTTTGTGCCATTTACACCATTTCCATCATTCGAGATTCTATGTAGGACACCATAATGAAGATTGAATAAATAATTAGTAATTCTATGCAAAGAGAAATAATGTTCCATTTGGGTGACCTAGCCTATGGGATCCAATCCATCAAATTTGTTCACTTCTATCCTGGGAGGGCAGAGGTCTCGAGAAAAGTGGTTAATATGAGGACCTTGGTAATGGGAAGATTGATGGTCATCTTGATAACATGGTTGTTCAGAAGAGGAAGGGTTCTGGGAACGAACCATGAAGTGTTATTTAAGATCTTTGATGTATGAACATTGTTCCTTGAGGATTGCAATATTTGAATTGATTGAGCTAAGGTTGGAATTGATATTCTTGATTTCTTCTTGGTTCTGGTGGTTGTCATCAATCAAGGTATTGAGTTCTTGGGCTATGGTGGTAGCCATTTGGAAAAATGGGCAGGAAAATGGTATAGGGGGGTAAATGGTTTTTGAGCGGTGAATGGGACCACTGCGAAGAAGGGTGTCAAATGATAGGTACCACTACGATCAGGGAGAAAAGGGGGATCTAATGAGATAGGGGCCAATAAAGGGTGTGAGGGAAGGGTTCGTTCCAGAAAAAACATTTGTGTTAAAAATGATAGGTATCACTGGAATCGGGGCGAAGAGAGGAACCCTTGTCTTTATAAACCTCGAATATCCTACCCCTAGGGATGAAAACTAAAACATAATAGACAATATCTATTGTCGCACAATGACACCTTCTGCATTCTGGTTGCAAAATTATTGCACATTTCTTCTTGTTAAGAATTTGGAAATTGCGTGTTCACCTCATACTTGATCTAGTTTCTTTGATTCTCTTCAAATGCACACATATATCCTATATTTATAGTGTTTATTTTCTCACTTTTAGGGCCAACCTATAAATACTAACTGGGTTGATCTAAACTTTCTAGCTGGGTTGTTTTACCAAAATATTCATATCTCCTCATTCCTAAGGAGTTAGAGGGAGTTCCATATACCATTGGAAAGGTATCAAAATAATATTTCCAACCATATAAACTATGATTCCATTTGAGCTATGTATTTATAGTAAACATTCCTTCAAATATAGGGAATCCAAACTGAGCATAAAAAATACCAAAAAAATATTTGCAACAATATCCATCTTCCAATCTTTATCTTGGACATCTATAGTATCCCAATTTATTTGAAATAAATGAAAATAATATTTCCAAAAATATCTCCATTTTCAATGATGAAAAACCTTAGTCAATTATGATACTCCCCTTGTCTGCAACTTTCCTTGTGTATGCAATTCTTCCTCTGTTAGCAAATTCTCCCCCTTTGACATTAATGGAATAGGGATGCTCTCCCTGATCTTGTGCTTAACTTTAATGATGATATGAGAGGGATATCACTCCAAACTTATTTTTGATATATTCAAATGCGTCTCTCGAAAAGGGTTTGATAAAAATATTTGCAACCTATTCTTTGTTGGTAATATATTCCAACTTGACACTTTGCTCGGCTACCCATTCTCTTGGGAAGTGGTACTTGATTGGAATATGATTTTTATTTAAGTGTATAACAAGATTCTTTGAAATTTTGATTGTACTTGTGTTGTTGTAGATGATTGATATTTGAATACCATATTCTACCTTGATATCCTTTAGTGTTTGCTTCATCTAGAAAACTTGTGCGCAACATGTTGTTGCTACAATATATTTGACTTCTACCGTGGATAGAGAGATTGAAGTTTTATTCTTTCTCCACCATGATACTAAACAACTTCCTAGAAATAATACTCCTCCACTAGTACTTTTCTTTTCATCAATACTATGTGCCCAATCTGCATATGCATATGTTGTTAGAGAGAAGGACTTACCTCTTGTTGTTGGTCGTGGAGCCTGATTATCTTCTCGATTCATAGGGTTTTTTTCAGCTGCATTTGGACCCCATTTCATGAAGAGGGGTGTGGGGGGGGTTCCCCCCCACATTTGGATCCAGGGGGGTCCAGGGGGGGCGAAAATAATTAATGGATACCCCCCTTGGTGAGGGTTTGGGGGAAACGCCACCAAAGACAATTTTGTTGGAAAATTTCCTTGTAAAATATTGTAATTTCGAGGTCAATATCAACTATTCATTATAAGGTCGTAAATATGACGATAGAAGTTATTTTAGGGTTTTTTTCCCTACAAGGAAACCCTGTTTTATGAGGAATTGTATTTTGGATGTGTGGATAGAGAAAAATAGTGTATTCTAAGAGTGGATACTATGAGAGATAGAAGAGGAATTTACAACGAGAGTGTTATAGGTTGTATCCCTTCATCTACTAGATAATAATAAAGAAAGGACTAGCAATTTCTCTGGTGAACGTAGCCCACGTTGAGTGAACCACATCTATCTATGTCTTTGTTTTATTGTGTATGTTTTGTGTTTTATTTCTTCATCTATTTTATTTTATTTCTCTGCAATCTTCTCTTTTCTAAAACTTGAATACCATAAGCCAATGTCCAATGTTCCCTTCAGATATCTAAATATTATTTTTACTTCTTACACATTGTGTAGATTGAAATATTGTAACCAATCCTACTGCTTGCATGGTATTTGACCTTGATATTGTCACATATAGTAGGAAGAAAATCATTTACCTGTACAATGTTTTATTTTCTTCTAGAGATTCATCATCTTTTCTCAACTTACATCCTGTGATTATGAGTGTAGTGGCAGGTGCACCATCTTCCATTCTGAGTTTCTTCAACATTTTCTTGATATATTTGGTCTGAGAAGTGAATATTCCTTTGATGGATTGAGAAATATGCAAACCTAGAAATAATCACAATTCTCCAAGCATGGACATCTCAAATTATTTTTGCATTTCTTCTATAAATGTTTGGCTCTTGCTATCAACATTTCTTCTTAATTGTTTGTTTTGATGTAAATTTTATTGTCTCCAACTCCTCTTTTGAAACCTTGTTGTTTTAGGTATTTTCTAAGCCATGAATACTAAGCTATGGCATCTTGCTTTAGTCCATAGAGTGCTTTCTTCAGTATTCATACATCATATTAGTTTTCTAACAATTGAAATCTTTATGGTTGTTCAATATATACTTCTTCTTTTAGATATTCATTTAGAAAGGATGACTTGACATCCATTTTATATAATTTAAAGTTCTTCAAACATAAAAATACCAAAAACTTTTTAATTTCTTCTAATCTTGCAACTGAAGCAATGTTTCTTCAAATTCAATACCCTCAACTTTAGCATATCCTTTATAAACCAATCTTTCTTTATTTATTACTACTCATCAATCTTCATCCAATTTATTTCTGAAGACCCATTTGGTGCCAATAACACTCTTTTCGTTTGGTCTGGGAACAAGTTCACATCTCTCATTCTTCTCAATCTGATTTAATTCTTCTTCCATAACATTAACCCAATGTTTATCTTCACTAGCTTGTGTAAAATTCTTGGGCTCTGTTTTGGATAGAAAACAATAGTTCAATATTTTTTTAGTTTGAACTCCTCCATCTATATCACCAAGAATATGACTTTCTCAATGATTATTTTGGACAGTTCTGGATGGTGGCTTTGGATATTGGCATTTTATTTTTTCTTGTTCTTCCTTTTCTTATTCTTTTTAGGTTGTTTCCTCTAGATATTAATTTTTTATGACTTTTCCCCTTGAGGTATGGATTCATCCACTCTTACATCAATACTATCTACAACCTTGTGCAATATTTTGTTGTAGAATTTGTAGGCCTTGCTTCCAGATGCAGAGTGAATAAACATACCTTTTTTTGTCCTAGAATCAAACTTTCCTAAAGTATATTCATTTCTCTTTATATACATCTTGCTTACAAATACTTTGAAGTATTTGGTTGTAGCTAGTTTGAATTTACATAATTCATAAGGTTTCTTCTTGTTGTTCACTCTAATTTGTGCTCTATTAAAAATGAAGACTATTGTTCTCATTTCTTCTCTCCAAAATGTGTCTCCTAGTTTGGATTCGTTCAACATTGTTATAGCCATTTCTTGTATAGTTTTGTTCTTCCTTTCCACAACTTCATTTTTTTGTGGAGTCCTTGCTTTTGAAAAATGTCTCTTGATTCCATGATTCTCACAAAATTTATCAAGTTCATAAGATGTAAACTCACCTCCTCTATCTGATCTTAAAAACTTGATTTTTAAATCACTTTCATTTTCAACCAGGACTTTGAAAACTTTAAACTTCTCAAATGATTCATATTTTTCTTTAAGAAATGTAACCCATGTGAGTCTTTTGTAATAATCAATAACAAACATAAAATAACTATCATCTTTTAAAGTTTATGTTCTTGTTGGCCCATAGATATTTGTGTGTACAAGTTCCAATGTCTTTGTGTGTACCACCAATAAAATTTAGGGCATGTAAAGAATATCCCATTTATTTCCCTCACATAGAAGAAAAAATGAGTAAAATACACAACATCCAAGAGAATACTGTAGTAAAACATGTTGGCACAAGATCGATATTAGGGTTATCGATAGTTTCCAACAAAAAGGAACCATTATAGTGTACATACGCTGACATATTCAACCTTCAACAAGGGAAGGAGGTATGACCCGAAGCTTAACCGAGACTTGGAATATGAAAGGAGTTATAGACAATGCAACATCAAATCTACTTCTATGCTACTTAGATCCATAAGTTATCCATTAAGTTGAGTTGCAATATCATTAAGATAATATTATAAAAAAGAAAAGAATAAGAAAATAGAGAAAAACATTATAGATCCATTCATAACATAAAATATATCCTAATAAACAAATTTGTAGGCCCTAAACCATATCAATGTATTAGAAGAATTGGTATAAACCATTCTTGCAACTAATATTCTCACATATCTCTCCTCACAACACCGAGATATGCAATATAGTGTCTTGCGAAACACATACAAACTCAAGATATATTGCGAATGCAGCATTGATACCCATAGAGACTATTAAAATAATTTCCCATGGAAATAGAAAAATAGACCCGAACCAAAGGAATACTAACATAACCCAGCAATCACAACAATATCATTAGCATTGAAAACATCATTAATCCCATCCTAATACATTGCCCTTTTACTTATAACTGTGTGTCTTTGACACAGTCTCTTGATCATATCAAATCCATTGTTCCCTTCTTCCTGTATTCTTTAATCTTCCCGTGATATTTCCTTTTTTTGTTGCTTCTAATTCCATTTGTTGTGTTGTTCATTTAACGGCTTCCATGAATTTTTGAATTTTCACTGTTGTTACACATTGTTTTGGTCACCCTAATGATGAATCTACAAGCATGTTTTCAGGCTCTCAAAACAATCTTTTACATGAGAAAACTGACTAAGTTCTTCCCCTACAAGGCATGTTTTTAGAATGACACCACAAGTTGACAATGGTACAGTGTACAGAAATCCTTAATTTTCGTAGGCTTCTTTATGCTTGGCTCATGGGGTTTCCACAGGATGCTATAGGTAGGGTGGAGTGGTGTTTGAAACTAAAGAAAGGAAGAAGTTCACAAAGTTTCTAGAAGGAAAATCTTCTAGAATGTGAGGTGGCATCCATATGGTTGTAATCCTACTGGATTCTCTGATTTGGTAGGATCATCCTCATCCTTTTAAAAACTTCACCTTCTCCTATATAATGATGGGTTTCTCATGGAAAAGGCTAAGCAAGATTGAGAAAAGAATCATTGAAAGAATAGGCTAAAGACTGTGTCAAGGATCCTGTTACAACTGATGCTTTAGGCCTCCATTTGTCCATCAATAGTTTGTGGACTATATTCATACAAATTCAGAGGAAATGTATGTGTGTGTTGGAACAGAGGACCAATAAAAGGGAACTTGCGACATCAAGGAAATTTGGTTGTATCTTCTACTTTTACTTAATATAATACATTGACATGTTTATTTTCCATAAAATCATTACCATTTTATTACATGACTCCTTGATCATATGTTTAGGTTTTCATTGAATCTATTATTGTTTCTTTCACTTTGGTTGGTTTGTATCATTGTAGATCTGATCTCACAAGAGCATGGGAGCGAAGCAAGGACAGCGAAGATATAAGTAATTGATATCTAAAGGTATGTCATCCATTCCTTCTTTGGTAGTAAATTCAATGATAATAACTTAGGGAAAGCCTCATGTCATGTCTTGTTTTGTTCTAGATCCAGGTAGATCTAGGGAGATTAGTTTATGTTTGCATTCACTGATTTATCCAATAACAAAATTGGTGAATCCACTGGGGATACAACTTGTTTGAGGTTTTTTATAGGCCATTTTATTTTAGCCTACCTTTCTTCACTTTATTTCAATCTCTGAGTCTGTGGGAGATCCAACCAGACTCTCTAGATTTAAAAGTTTCCTTAGATTCTTTATCCTATTTCCAAAATTTCTTTGTTTACAGACAATTTTGCATTGTAGCCTTACACAGCCTGTGAAAACCTTTGATTTCTACACCGTAACTACTTGTTCCAGTGCATACTTTTTGTGACCTGCCCACAGCTAGCCTGCGAAAACCTTTGATTTCTGCAATGTAACCTACTTCTAGGCTGCAGCGACATCTGTAAGACTTTTTGGTTTGGTTCCAGTCATCTTTTGATGCCCAATTTCTCTTTAGCCAGCTGGGAGGAACTTTTAATGCTGATATTTGACTAATCTTTGAGTTTGAAACTTGTTGTCGATTGGTTTTCAGAGATAGAGCACCTTTCTTAGTCATTTTTTTTTTGTTTTCCCTTTTGATTTTTATCGACAAGGATATAATCTCTGATTTCACATCTGATTTCTTGATTGATCACAATTCTCTTGATTGGGTTTACATTTTTGGATTGATTACATTTTCTAGATTGCTTGATGATTGGAAAGTCATTTTTCATTTGCATTTGGTGAAACACTTTCTTGAAATTTTAACTTTTATCTTCATTGGAAGTTTGATTTGGGTACTTGTTAAGTGTATAGATTTTTTTGGATTACTTGTCATTTATTTGTTATACCCCTGAACTGGTTTTAGAAAGGAGGAATTTATAATCACTTATTCTCTTAAGTAATCATACATATGAAATTTTTTTCATTCAAATCATTTTAGAAGAGGAAATTGAAAAATTTCATTGTTTATGGTTTCTTGTATTGTGTTCATTCGAGAAAAAGAAAGTACATTTCGTAGTTTACATCATTCCAGAAAAATATCTTCTCCCTGTTTTAGATAGAGTTCATTGAAAGAAAGAGTGCATCATTCATTTCTATTTTCATATAATTGGGTGAAGGTCCTACACAACATTGGTTTCATTCCCATCTCCCTCTTCAGTAAATAACAACTTCTAAAAACATTGCAAAATCTAAAATTCAATTAGTAACTTTTATTTTCTAGGGATATTTTACACCAACATTAGCTAGGCTAGAGATTTGGAATAGGCCATGAGACACACTCTCCAAATCACAAAACACACCATAGCATCTTGTGATAGGGAGTGTTCAATTCTATTTGCAACATTTTGTCCTGGGAAGCCCTTCTCACACAAGGGTCAAACCTGAGGTCGCATTGAGACTGGCAGAGTTACTCACCTTTCTTTGTTGGTATTCATGTAGAGATTGTTTGTATTATGGGGGTTGCTTGAATGGTATAACCACAATGATGAGTGGAATCCTCTCAAGTTGATCTTATGCTAGATACCCTGCCTTTGCATGTGGATCAGACTGTCAATTTTTTCCCCAGGAATCACTATCGTTTTTGGTAGCCGTAGTGGATTGTCTTCTTAGGTTCTTACATCAGGTGAATGTGGAAGGGAAAGTCTTCACGCTACTTGGAATTAACGTTGGCGAGACTCACTTGGGCTCCTTGGAGGGTATAACCATGATTATGTGCAGGAGATTGCACCAGTGTGTAAGTCCGTTAACCAGGTCGTCAACGTAACTTTTCCACCCACTTTTTCCTAGCCCCTTCTTGTCTTGAATTCGCGACATTGGATTTCATCACCAACTAGTGAATTCAAAATAAGAAGGTTTTGTTTGCTTGGTTTGATTCCTATATTTTATTAGCAAATGTTGTTTGTTTTCATAGTTGGCCATAGATATTTTCCGTAAAATATTTGGTTCAACCAACATTGACCCTCCACGTAGTTCACATAGGATGCAAGGACTACCTCCAAAAGATCCAGAAGTTTCCAAACCCTTTCTTCCTAATCCACCAGAGGGCTCTCCTCAACAATGTGATGTCCACGAAAACATACCATCCCAAGTGGAAAGAGATGACTCTTTAGAAAGTTTATGAATTGTTTCTGATTCTCTAGATGTTTTCCACATACTTTCTAGATACGAGAGACATATTCTCTAACTGAACTCATCCAGAGAATGTGTTGTTATCACTTCTGGAATATCAATCAAACGTCTTACTGGCCATGAAAATGAGGATCCCTTTTGGACCACTGACATATTTCAAACCCGAACTACTATGTGGGGCCTTTACAATTTAGGGGTAGGTGTTGATATACCTGTCGTCTTTGAACTACCCGAGACATCTTCTACCTATATGATACCTCTCGATCACTTTAATAGTACAACTTGTTATCTCTTCGTTGGTTCAGACACACAATCAGTGGGTCCCAGCTCGACCATTTCTCTCCAGATGGCACATTCCAGAATGGTCCCACACACTATGATTATTCCCACTAGGAATACAGTGGCTATCTAAGCTCCCATTGTCACACCACTTTTGTATAGACCCATATCGTCACTTCCTCATGGGTATAATTATTTGAATACTTTTATCTCCATTCCTACCCAAGTTCCATCCAGAGCTTCTGGAGTATTTACTTCTCCTGGGTATAGTGCTACTTCTGGTTCCATTCTGACACCATCCCAGGTCCCCTCCAGAGGGACTTATTGGTATTTTGTAGGAGGATTTGGCCCAGGTGACTCCACTCCAATTGGAGGCTCTACTTCGTCATTAATGTCTTTTTATCAGATTCCTGTTGGAGGGAAATATACCACTGGGGGGAAAACTCAATTTGGAGGTTACACCCAAAATGGAACATCACCCCCACTTGGAGGACAATCCACACTTGGAGGTTATACCTCACCCTATGGATAGAAAATACCAGGATCACTGGCCTAGTATTGGAACCTTCTTATCCAGGGAAATCCAAAATCATCTGGGGGTCAACAACCTTAAGTTATCTCTTTCATACCCCCTAGTTTGGGATATTCATATTTCAGTCCTTCCAATCCCATTTGGGGTTCTAACGTTCAATCTAGTGTCCCTTTCCAAGTGAACATACCTAATTCATACAACCCTATGGACTACATGCCTCCACACGCATGTATGAATATATTAGGACTTTCGCCTCACATGTAGACTGCTTACAAATATACTGGTGTACTCAGGAGGCTTCCTTCCCAAAGTCACCAGTACCCTCATGTGAATAGACAGTTACCCTTTTCAACCACTTTGAATCTACCTGAATTGTATAGAATCTTGAATGACCCTATCCTACATTCTCCCCATTGGCTCACTATACTAGCAAAGCTACCATCTGACATTCAAAATTTTGACAGTAAATCGGGAGAATATCCAAACAACCATGTCATGACTTTTCACCTTTGGTGTTCATCCAACTCTTTGATGGATGATTCCATTCAGTTACAAGTCTTCCAATGAACTCTTATGGGTTCAACTACAAAGTGGTATATATAATTACCACAAGGTTTCTTCATCAACTTTAATACCCTAGCCATGGATTTCCTCACACATTACCAACTTCCCATCCATTATGAAACAAGAACCGATATTTTGAGTTCCTTCAAGAAGAATTTGGCTACTCTTATCTCCGATCACATCCACGAGTGGAGAAGAAGATGACGTTTGATCAAAGTCGATCTTCTTGATCATTTATTGGAAGAATAGTTCACGGTATCATTCTTGAATAAAATCTCTCATGACATTGCCATGGGTGGAGTTGTCATGAAAGAACAGGTGATCGACTACGCTTAGTATATTGATCTTGTTTATTCACAAACAGGTACTCTTTACGGTTTGCTCCTTGATGCACTTCATCCTTCTACCACGGCTACCTCAACTACCCCGGCTGCTTCTCATGCAGCTAATGGTGTGATTGACACTTTCCATGCTCAACCTCAATCTATGCAAGCCTCTCCCACCAATCCCAAATATACTGCTTCTAATGTTCAAAATGCTTTGACTCCTACTCCTTCCAGTGGAAAAACCTCTGAGGTTAACTCCGTTCAATCTACCTCTGCTAGAAAAAATGAATCTAAAAAAGGGAAGGGTAAGAATAAGGAGGATAAAAATAACCTACAATCTGAGAAATCCAAAATGCAACCTGCTGATGATAAGGATAAGCACAAACCCTGATACCCTTTCCTTATCTGTGGTGATGATCACTACATGAAATATTGTTCAAGACTAGCCGAGGTTACTAAGTTCCTTCAAGGGACCGCGAAACCTCCCACACCTATCGTTTTGTCCCAACCTTTCACTTCTCAACAACAAGCCCAATTGGTCATTCACAACCAACTCTCTCCCTCCACTACTTCCTATGTTCTGATGTGTACTGGTGATTAAAAAAAGAATGACGTTACACTTACCACTCAGGCCAGAGATTACTCTTCCTCAAAAGAGAAAGTTGACAATATACCACCTTTTTTGGTTCAACTAACTCCCTCGACTTCACCTCCCAATGTTCCTTTTCATATCAAATGCCCGAGTCTTGATACAGTTCTCCGCCCTCCCCCAAATGGCATTGTTCGAAAGTCTATCATCAATCCTCATGCATGTGCTTCTCAAAACTACAATATTGTAGAAGATATGGCCCAAGCACCCTCTGCGATGTCAGCTCTCAAAGTCCTTCAAAGTTGTCCCACTCAATGGAAGGCACTATTAAAGGCCATTGGTGGAATTCATACTACGGATATGAATTTGATATTTTTTTACCTGGCAGATCACATTCCAAGGATACCCCCTCAAATAGCATTTCAGATACAAGTTTTCATCGAGAACAAGAATATTTGTAGAACCGTTATTGATGAGGGTGCCTCGACGTGCATAATGTATGTTACCTATTGGAAATCCATTGGCTCTCCTCCTTTAACTGAATAACACAACATGCTTAAGGCCTTCAATGGTTTTGGATTTAAGCCATGTGGTGTACTTCCCTCATTGTCTATTATGTTGGAAGGAAAGTCGGTCATTGTTGAAGTTGAGGTCTTTGATGCACCTCTCAATTATAACCTCTTACTTGGTCGTAGCTGGATGGATTCTATGTGTGCAATTGTGTCTACCCTTTTCTGTGTTGTACGTTTCCCATACTAGGGAAAATTCATTGTCTTAGATCAGCTGGCCTTTTTCAACTCGGATTCCCATACTAGAAACATACCCTTTATTATGAAGACACCTCCTAGGTATGAGAATGTCAGAGTGGGTTTACTAAAATATTCTTCTTTGATGGGTACATTCCTGATCCCACCACCCAATGTTCCACCTCCTTTGGTCGCCTCAATCAACATGATTTCCACCTCCATTTGTGACACCCTTGCATCTTCTGACTTGTGGATAATAACCGAATCAGGTGATTATCTTTGTTATGGCAACCAAATTCCTTTAAGTCTGGTCGAATCCTCTTATCAAGCCATTCAATCAACAAACCCTTCTACTCCCTCTCTTGGTGATTCATCTTTCGATCCTTTCCATGTCATTTTTCCTATGGACGAGATTATCATGTCAGTTATGTCCATGGAATACACCCCAAGGGATGATGGGTATGATCATTCTATTCTCTTCCTGGAACAACGCACCTTAGAGAGTTACCAACGGATTTACACTCCGTCGACTGTTGTTGTCATTTCTTATGTTCTCGAGTCCACAAACTATGTGTTATATGAAGGGAACTTGAGTAACAATTCACCCACTATTCCTCTCAACATCTCTATTAAACATGGAGTTCTTGAAAATGTTCACATTGGAGCCACATGTTCCAATGATGAATTCATCACTTATAAAGTTATTTTTCAATAATTTTGTGACATTTTCACTTGGAGTTATGAAGAGATGTCGGGTATTGACCTCAATATCATTTTTCATGAAATTAAGACCTACCTGGATGCTAAACCTATTCGACAGAGACTTTGCCCAGTCCACCCCCATAAAGTTGTCGCTATCAAGCTCAAAGTCAGAAAACTTCTCAAGGATGGATTTATATATCCCATGGCTTTGAATGATTGGGTATCAAATCTAGTTTCAATTAATAAGAAACAAGACACGTTCTGTCTATGCGTCGATTATAGTGATATTAATAAAGCTTGTCCCAAAGACAACTTTCCAACCCCTTTTGTTGACCACATCGTTGACGATTGCGCCAGGAGAGAAATATTCTCTTTAAAGGATGGTTTCTCCAGCTATAATCAGATTAACATTTTACCCATCAATCAACACAAAACTACTTTTATTTTTCCTTAGGGTACCTTTGCCTACTGGAAACTACCTTTCGGGTTGAAGAATGTTGATGTGATTTTCAACATGCCATGTCTTATGCTTTTCAGGATATTAAGAACATTGTACAACCATATCTCGATGATCTACTGACCCATTCCATGCATTGACAAGATCACCTAGCCCATCTCTGAGCCATTTTTCTTCACTGTCATTACTATCGTATATGTTTAAACCCACACAAATGTGTTTTTTGTGTGGATTCCGACCGAATTCTAGGTTTTATTGTATCTTTACATGGAATTAGGGTGGATCCTTTGAAGCTTTAGGCCATCCTTAATTTACCTCCTTGTTCTACCTTAAGCCAGCTCTAAAGTTTGCAAGGGAAGGAAAACTTTTTGGGTCAATTCATTTCCAATTAAGTTGAGTCAACTCTAGGATTTACTCAATTGTTGAAGAAGGGTTACGAATTTGTATGGGACGAGACTACCAACAGAGCCTTCAAATCTTTGAAAATTTCCCTAACATGAACACCATTGTTTTTCCCACTAGATTATAGTCGATACTATTTCCTTTACCTCTCCACTTCGGATTCCACCATTGCCATGCTTCTAGTCCAAGAGGATGGTTCGCACGATGACCATGTAATTTATTATTCGAGTTCGAGTCTCACGACTAAAAAGGCCAAATACCTACATGTGTAAAAATTGGCCTTGGATGTTGTTCAAGTTGTCTAACATTTTCGTCACTATATTCTACTACACAAGACCACTGTCATTTCCGATTGAAACCCTATGCAACATATCCTTACACACCAATTTCTAGGGGGAAAATACTCCAAATGGATAGTGATTCTCCAGGAGTTCGACTTAGAGTTTGAATGCACTAAGTCTAAGAAATATTTGGTATTTGTCGATTTGATATGTGACCTTCCCTCTGCTGAGACCAAAAATGTTGCAGAGGATTCCTTACCTAATGAATCCCTTTTTTTGATCAATTATGATGATGCTTGGTATGGAAATATTAGCATTTATCGCCAGACTCAAACTTTCCAGACTGCCCTCTCTAGTACAGACCATCGTCAGATTCAATATCAATCCCATGAATACATAATTCTCGGTGACACTCTTTATCACCGTAGTGTTGACTCTATTTTCAGACATTGTCTCACCTTTGATGAGGTTGAGAAAGTTTTGAATGACTACCACTTTGGAGCATGTGGTGGTCATATGTCTCGGTATGCCACTTCCCAAAAGATTTTACAAGTAGGGTTCTTATGGCCTTCTTTGTTTAAAGACTGTATAACTGTCATCCATAAGTGTCATGCTTTTCAAACGTACAATAACAATATAAGATCTCATCCTACTCCTTTACACCCTGTATTTTCTGTTGGACTTTTTGCAAAATGGGGCATTGATTTCATGACATGTAACCCTCACTCGATCAGGGTGCATGGATACATCATCATAGTCATTGATTATTTCACAAAATGGGTCGAGGTGATGCCTACATTTGATAATACTGGAAAAACTACATCACTATTCATATTCAATCATATCATCACACGATTTGAAATCCCGCAAGCTATCATCACCAATCACGGTATCCATTTTCGAAATTTCATGATGTATGAGCTTACTGAAAAGTTGGGTCTTCGACATGAAAACTCAACCCCCTACTATCCTCAGTCCAATGGCCAATTTAAAGTGATAAAAAAGGTTCTTATCACTATGCTTCGACGGATAATAGGAATTCACAAGACAAATTTGCACACAATGGTTTTTTTAGCATTATGGGCCTATCGAACATGTATGAAGTCTGCCATAGGATTTACGCCTTTTCATTTGGTGTATAGTATCGAAGTTGTTATGTCGATTGAATGTGAGATACCATCATTGAAGCTAGCCATTGAATTTATCCCAAACACCTATACCGAGGAGGAACGTCTATTGCATCTGATGCAATTAGAATAAACCCGTTGTGATGCCACCCTCGTTATTGAAGTGAAAAAGAAACACATAAAATCCCAATACAACAAGCACTTCAAGTCGTGTGTTTTCTCTGAAGGTGATCTAGATCTCCTCTATGAAGAATATCACGTTTCACTAGGGACCGAAAAATTTGAGGCTATGTGGCACAGCCCTTATATTATCAAATGAGTGTTGGAGAAGTGAGCCTATGAGTTAGTAGATTATGATGGTATTCCTTTGAGTGAACCGAGAAATGGGATTTACTTGAATAAGTACTATGTTTAGGTTATCTTTGCATGAGTGCTTGTATTTTTACTATATCATACTTTTGTGTGCTACTCTTATGTGCTTTTTCGTTATTTGGTTTCAACCCTTAGCTGCTTACCTTTCATTGTGCTTGGTTTCCAGATGTCAGTGTCCTCCCTTCCCCACATTGGCTTCACCAATGGCACTAGTCATAGTACTCAAAACTTAGCATCTGCTGCTTGGGAAATCTATGCACCTACGAACAAGTTAATCAGTCTACACAGTGTTTTCCTCATTTGTGTAACTAACAATATCGTGGAATATAGTGCAGTCATCGAATTTTTGATCGATGTTATTTCACTTGGAATTCGTCACCTATATGGCTTGATTCATAGTTATTGGTACTACAACTAAGTAATGTCTATGCTATCTAAAGTCCTACATTGTTATGGGTATATCTATGAATTCGCCTCTTGGAACGTTATTTCGATGACATTGAATATCATCATATTCCTAAATGTCTAAATAAATTGATAGATGCATTAGCTAATTATGAGTTATACAGGCATTTGAGACACATGTAAATCCAATCACAATTCACATTAAAGAAGGTAAGCCAGTAGGAGCGTTATGTATATATATATAACAATAAAAGTGTTTTCCATCCGAAGACTGAAATATCAAAATATGAAGCCCATGGTCTCTACAAAATGGCATCAAGGATGTTGCTCGCGGTATTACACTACTACCCATGCTACCATACAAATTACTTGACTAAGTGAACCAGAAACACCCATAGTATGGCGTTGATAACGTCTCAGAATCTCATTGATGGAGATGTACGATATATCTAATGTCAACCCCTCTAAGTTCTGCTCGACTACCTCATAGTCTTTAGAATCCCATCCTACTACCACAATTGCTTCCCCTCACCTCTGAATAGGGTATGTACCCAGAGGCCGGTGTGGCCCGACATCTACGTTGACAAAAGATTTTGATTAGTCATCGGATCAAAAGAATAAAAAACATCTGATATTTTAAAATTTACAAACACATTATAAAATGAAAAAAAAAAAATTCTTACCCAAGTCTTCCCACTGAAAGCCCTCGGGTAGAACCAAGTCAGGGTCGCCTCTGAAATCTATATCGACATACTCATAATCATCCACCATCAGGATTTGAGGCCTCAACCAGTCAAAAAATGCATCATTATATTTGATGATGGGGCCCGCTACATGCTAAGCCATAAGGTTGCACCACCTTTTCATCCTTGGATATCATGTGGATAGTATACCCCACTCTACCTGTAAACATAAATGGGGGATGCTTTCCAAGAATAAAGATACTAAAATGGATCCATAACCAAACTGTTTCAGATCCCCATTCCTGCATTTTGCTAGTTGAGTCTTCATGCTGCGAAGGAATCCATCACTCTACTTGAACACCCTAGGTTCCATACACTCCATGACATATTGAAAATATATTTGGAGGACCATGTGAGGAGATGCACTCCCCTCCATACATGCAATGGTAAAAATAATATTCTGGAGGGGTAAAACCTAAAAACCCCTGATGGCAACTTTTCCTTTATGTCTTTCTGCCTCGGGTACATAGTATCGACAGAGATAAGTCAAAGTTACATGAGACCCACGACATGATAAACCCATCAAGAAATATATATCTTCGATATATAAGGATAGTACATGGGCACCCACATAAAACACCTGCTGGACCACATCCCACATGTGAACTAGATACTCCAGTAGCTTCAGTTGGCCTCTCATGCCTTGTATTTTAAAAACTTTCAATAGCCCGCATTGTCGGAGGAAATTCACATTCCCTGGGTCATTCAAAGAATAATGGTCATTATCTCCATGGTCCTTCTCCCTCCACTCCAATATTTTGATGATCAAATACTTGCATTGGGACAATAAAAGGGAGTTAACATCCTCATTTGTTGCTTTGGGAATTTTCTATTGACTAAATGCATGCAAAGTTTTTTTGGGTTTTTGGTTGCCACAGGCAGAGATTTAACATTGTGCGGGGTTTCTGTAGGTGAGCCACAGGGTGCCTACATAAATCATTGATTTCCACATGTTCCGATACTGGTCACCTGCAGTGGCCCCAGCATGCACCTATCGATCATTTTTTCACTCAAAAAACCTTTTTAAACCATTAAAAATGAAATTTAATGCGATGAAAAGCAAGAGGACGAAGAGATTACCTTTTTGATGGAAGTTGTTCACTGAATGGTTTCCCTTTCCTCCCACAATCAGCAACTGAAGTCTGAGTTAAAAGCAAGGTTTCTAGTGAAGTTTTGGGCAAAATGCAAATGAAATAGTAAAAAGAGTTTTACCCCTATTTATTTCACTTTTTATTTTTTTCTATTAATATTTTATATTATTTAAATGCATTTTTGTCAAAACCTAAAGGTCTAATGATCTTGTGAGTATTTTGTTTTTTGGCAAATGGAGGAACTAGGGTCTTGAACAACGAAATATGGATATTTTTTCATGTGGTTTTTTTCTTCGTCACATATGCATATACTTTTTAGGGTTTTTCAGAAAAGCCTCGAGCCTAGTCTTTGTTCGTTCTCGTGCTCGAAAATCAATGAGAATGCAATGAAGTATATTTTTTTCATTTTTCGTACTCATCATGGTAACACAGAAAGTGAAACTCATGGAGTATCTTTTAATCTCTTTTCACGTTCCATAAAAATGAAAAATATTGCCGAGTGACCTTGTTCTTTTCACGCTCGTAAAAGTATTTGAAGAAAACATTTGATGGGTGATAGTTTACTACTTTTTCAGTCCTATCAAACTACTTTACGAAAAAGGAACTGAGAGAGTTCTCTTTAAGTGTTTTTAAGACTCTATAAACATGAAAAAACCCTGAGTTTTATGTCTTTGGACTCATTAAACAAATATCAAAAGACCCATATGGGACTAAACCACTCATTCTTAGGGTTTTTTAAACATACTCCAAGGGATTCATTTGAAGGATGAGCTTACATCAACAAGAATATGTTATCCTCCTTGAGCTTGCGTAAAAATAAAGAGGTACTCACCAGAAATGGTGGGGGAAATTTTGGGAAAGAAATGTCTCTGTATTCGTGTTAGTGGCAATAATAGTCGCTCTTGAACTTGACACCCCCCTTCATCATTTGAATCCAAGTTGGGAAATCCATTTGCCTCTCATCTAACCTTCTACAAGTTCATATCTTGGGTCGACTTTGAGTCAATATTGCCAAGACAATTTTCATCTCATTCATATGTTCAAGAGAAGTCCAAACAAGACCTCTTTCGAGTCGACCATCTAGAATTGTCAATTCCTACCATATCAGCCTTCCCTGTGTTAGTGTTAAATCATTTTCATACTTTGATCCACCTTAAATTCGTTACTTATTTCATGTCATTGATAGGGGATACATCAAGGCCCTCCCGTGAAAATTATTTTTCTTGTCGACTTCAACTCATCATCTAGGAACAAGACCTAGAAATCATTTTATTACCTTAGAGCCTGCATGCCTCAATGGCTAGTTTCTTCACTTTCGATAGTGGATTCACATCATTGGTCCCTGATTGGAATATTCCCTCGATTTTTTGACTTCATATCATTTATTCATATTTTTTGGATTGTACTAAGGTACCTTGGGAGTCATTGACATCAATGGTGATTTCCCTCACACTTGTTAATAGTTTTTATCAATGATCGGTAAACAAGTGGTTTCTACCATGTTTGACTTCATCACCTATAATCGCATGGTTAGATTTGTACTTATGGACGACAGGATTGAATACCCTGGATCTCATCACCTTGGTCCAAGTTGTGATGGAGTATTTACGATTTGTATTGACACAAAAATCCACTTTGTATGTCTAGTGGATATGTCATGATTTCAAGTTTGTTCACACATAGATCCATAGTGTATTATTAGTAGATATCTATCATCTTGATGACATAGATCCACAACGTATAATTAGTGGCCAAGGTTGACATTTATGAGTCAAATCATTTATAGTCTAAGCATGGGGATGCCTACCTCAGAAATGGTATAATATTGTGCATATGCTTGATTGTTTGCAGGATCCCGATTGGTGCACTCCTCATTCCTGAAACAGACACATTTTACAAAGTATTTTGGTTTTCACGAGTTCTAGACTCATACTTTGGGGGGCATTTTGTTACACATTATTTTGGTCACCCTGATGATGAGTCTAGAAGCATGTGTCCAGGCTCTCAAAACAATATTTTACATGAGGAAAATGGTTAAGTTCTTCCCCTACAAGGCATGTTTTTAGAATGATGTCATAGGCTAACAATGGTACATACTGCAAAAATCCTTGATTTCCACAGATTGCTCTATGTTTGGCTCACGGGGTTTCCGCAGGCTACGATATAGGTAGGGTGTAGCGAAGTTTGAAGCTAAAGAAAGAAAGAAGTTCATGAAGTTTCTAGAAGGAGAATCTTCTATAATTTTAGGTGGCATCCGCATGTTTGTAATCCTAATGGCTTCTATGATTTGGTGGGATCATCCTCATCCTTTTAACCACTTCACCTTCTCCTATATAATGATGGGTTTCTAATGGAAAAGGATAAACAAGATTGAGAAAATAATCGCTGATATAATAGGCTGAATGCTGTGTGAAGGATCATGTTACAACTACTTCTTGAGGCCTCCATTTTTCCATCAATCATTTGTGGACCATCTTCATACAAATTTGGATCATGTGTATGCGTGTGTTGGAACAAAGTACCACCAAAAGGGAACTTCTGACATCAAGGAAATTTGGTTGTATGTTCCACTTTTACTTAATATAATATGGTGACATGTTTCTTTTCCATAAAATCATTAGCATTTTATTACATGACTCCTTGATCACATGTTTAGGTTTTAATTGAATCTATTATTGTTTCTTTCACTACGGTTGGTTTGTGTCATTGCAGATCTGATCTCATAAGAGCACCAGAGAGAAGAAGGGACAACAAAGATATAAGGAAGCAATATCTAAAGGTATGTCAACCATTCATTCTTTGGTAGTAAATCAATGATAATAAATTATGGAAAACGTCATGTCCTATCTTGTTTTGTTCTAGATCCAGGTGGATTTAGGGAGATTAGTTTATGTCTGCATTCACCAATTTATCCCAATAACAACTATATTGCGATTGATTTGACTTTGCCCATTGACCTTATCCATTTCAGAAGCAAAGGTCCCAATAGAAGACCCATGGATAAATATTCCAAGTATATATGCATCCCTAGAATATCGACAAGAAGAACACCAATCCCATATGATTGAGGTGGAAGTTAAGATCATAAATTAACCTGTTGCTATTTTAATTGATTTAAGAGTAAGCCATAGTTACATTAATCAAAAAATTGTGTACAAATTCCATTTGAGAAAAAGTAAACTAGAAAGACCATGGTCGGTTTAGCTAGCCACATGAACCAAAAGGAGGATCAATGAGACTATTAGATATTGTCCATTAAATATAAATGAAGTGAATACCAATGTTGATTTGAATATCACATCATTAGGATCTTTTGATATCTTTATTGGAATGGATTGATTGGAAAAGAATAATGCTATCCTATATTTCCATAACAAGACATTTACATGTATTGATGAAGAAGGAAAGCATAAAACTATGCAAGGAACTCCAAGACCCGTTTCCATTAGGGAGATTTCAGTCTTATGGCTGGAGATATGTTTCATGAAACTTTGTCAATTGTATGTAGCTCATGTGGAGGAGTCTGAAAGAAATAAAGAACCAGTTTTTGAATATTTTTTAGTATTGCAAGACTTTGAGGATGTATTCAAAGAAATACCTGGACTGCTACCAAAGAGGGATATAGATTTCTCTATTGATTTAATACCTAGAACAACACTAGTATCAAAGACTCTTTACATAATGAGTACACCATAAGTAAAATAATTACAAATGCAACTAGAGTAATTGTTGAAGAAAAGGTATATATTCCCAAGTGTGTCACCTTGGGGAGCACTATTCCTCTTTGTGAAAAAAAAAATGGAATGTTGAGTCTATGTATTGACTTTAGATAACTCAATAAAATGATTATGAAGAAGAAATAACCTCTACCCAAAAGAAATGACATCTTTGACAAACTAACAAGAGAAAATATATTTTCAAAGATAGACTTGAGGATATCACCAGGTGAGAATCAAGGAACAAGACATCAGTAAGAAAACTTTTAGAACTAGGTATGGGGATTATGAATTTGTGGTTGCACCATTTGGAAAAACCAATACATAGTCTACTTTTATGTTCTTGATGAATGAAGTATTCAGAAACTATCTAGATAAGTTTGTTGTTGTGTTCTTATATGACATACTTATTTATTCCAAATCAAAAGAAAAACATGAGAATCACTTGAGATTGGTACCAAAAGTGCTAAGGGAACCTTAACTATATTGAAAGCTAAGAAAGTGTTGTTTCTAACAAGAGAAGATATATTATTTCGGGAACATTATTTCAGAGGAAGGTATAACTTAGTATATTCATAGAGTATTGAAGCCATTAGAGGATGGCCAACACCAAGGAATGTTCCATAAGTCACATTTTTTATGGGATTAGTTGGATACTACAAAAGATTTATAGAACGATTTTCTAAGATTCATTATCCCATAACTTATTTAAAAAATAAGAGAGTTAAGTTTGGATGGACAATATATTGTGAAGAAAGTTTTAATTTATTGAAATACTTACTTACCAATGCACCTATTCTGAAGATTTTTGACCCAAATGATAATTTTGTGGTATGTACAGATGCATGCAATGAAGGACATGATGGAGTCCTCTCTCAAAATGGACACGCCATTAGTTATGAGTCTAGAAATCTTAAATAAAATGATAGGAATTATGCCACACATGATTTGGAGGTTGTTTTCATAGTTCATGCATTGAAGATGTGGAGACATTATTTAATGGGGAATAAATTCAAATTAAGGATAGACCATAGTGGTCTAAAATATTTGTTTGAACAACCGAATTTAAATGCTAGACAAACAAGATGGTTGGAATTCTTAAGTGACTATGAATTTGACATCAAACATATCCAACAAAAATAAAATAAAGTTGTTTATGCACTTAGCCGAAGGATGCACACCATGCATGCTACAACCATTAATACACATCAATCAAATTTAAGGAGAAATTTTCTAGATGTTCTTGTTATAGACCAACATTACCCACATATAAAAGAAGTAAAACAAATATTTAAATAGTATAACAAGGGAGAATGTGTGATACTTATGCATAAAACACAATTTATGTTCTTAATTCCAAAGAATTGAGGAATTTGGTGTTAAATGAAATGCATATTATTCCATATGTTAGACATCACAGTTACGAGAAAATAATTGCAACAATAAAAATACAATACTTTTGACCATGAATGAAGAAGGATAAGTTACTATTTACTTTTACATATGTATGAAATGTGAGAGAGTGAAATATAAGCATACACACCGGACAAATTTTCTACATCCAATGCTAATCCGAGAGTGGAAATGAGAAGTGCTAAGCATTGATTTAGTTACTAAAATTTCTTGATTTAATTACTAAATTTCCCATGACAACAAGGAAACATGATTCAATAATGGTAGTGGTGGATAAATTTATAAAGGTTGTTCATTTTATTCGAGTGAAAATGACCCACACAACAACTAACATTGCAGAAATTTGCATGAAAGAAATTGTTGGGTTGCATGGAATACTTAAGGCAATTGTTTCAAACAAAGATTCAAAGTTTGATTCAAACTTTTGAAGAGGATTATTTAAGGGATTTGGTACAAATCAGAAATTTATCATAACATTCCATCCACAATCAGATGGACAAATAGAGAGATTCAATTATCCATATGGATATCGGTGGCCACCCACCTTTTCCAACTAGCTCAAAACGGTTTTCTGACAATTTTGGCAATTTACTATTTTTAGCAGTTTTAACTTCCGGGGCCATTTTGAGGGCCTAAATGAATATTTTTTCAGAATCAAGATCCTATATGATATCCAAAGGCATAATTGATCCCCTAAAATTAACCTCCTTTATTATACCTTTCCAACGGGCTATCACATGCCTTAAACGAAGATCATATGCAAAAGTTACGCCCCTAGGAAGTTGATGTACTAACTTACGCAAACGAGGCCCACATGACTTTTGGTGCTTCATCTCCTAGGGTTAGGTTTTTGGATGTCTAGGGTTTCTGTCATTCTTTCTTATTGTAAAAATGCCTTAAGAGCCTCATTGTAACCATCTTCTTGTGAATACACACTGTCGTCACATCTCTTCTCATAGATAAGCCGCCACCATTCCAGCAAGCTTATTTCCACTGCATTTTACAATTTCAACTTATTTCGTTATTGAATAGAAAACCAGTTTTACTGTATCTCTGTTATTTTGTGTTAAGAACCTATTAGTAATATGTATTCATTTCATTCTACTCATAAAATCCAGATTAGTGGTATCAGAGCGGTCTACTCCTTGTCGTCTTAATACATGTCCCCAACGAGGTCGGAGTACAAAGAGTTGGATCTTGAGCTTGTTTCTCTTTAGGAAAGAAGCTCTCACATGCCCAAGCGACCTCCCATGACAGGAGAAAATAAAGATGATGGGATAGGACATCCTTTCAAATTGTTGATTGAGGAATCCCTCATGCAACAAAGGAACGAGATGATGGATAGTTTCACGCAAATCCTTTGGCGGCTACCAACAGGCAACACATCTTCTTCGAACGAAGGCACCACCCCCTTCAAGGTACAAATAAACTTTGATATTCCTGTATTTGAAGGTTAGATAGATGCAGATGCTGTAGACAAGTGGTTGAATCTAATAGAAGGGTATTTTTCTGTCCATAACTTTTCGAATAAAGAAACGATTACTTTTGCGCTCCTCAAAGCCATTCCCCATCTCAAAGATCGGTGGGAAACTTTCTATGAGCAAAAGGAAATAGAGGAAACCTCATTATTTTCAGTCACAGCCACCTGGGAATCCTTCAGGGATGCTATTAAGGAACAATACTACCCTGTTGGAAGTTATGATGACCTGTATACCAAATGGACCACACTGTGGTAAGAAAGAGACCAAGCAGAGGCCAGATTTCACAAATATCTTCCATACCTTGCGCACCAAGTTGGGTATCAAAGATTCAGAGCGAAATCTAGTGCTCAAGTATTGTGATACTTTGCATAGATAGATCCAGACCGAAATGGAATGTCTGGACATCTCATCCTTGGGCACAACCTACCGATATGCTGTTAAAATCAAGTAGAAGCTCAAACTAAAGACACTGCAATCTGGGCCTAGGAACCCCTCACAAAAAAATCCAGGAAAGGGCGGCCCTAACCCACTAAACAAAAGAAAGAGAAAATATGGATAGTATTAGAACAACCAGTCCTAGCCGCAAGTAAAGAAGGACACCAGAAATACAAAGAAAGATACCGGGAAGTGGTGTGACTTCCATAAGAGCCCTTGGCATAACACTGCTGACCGCCACTCAAAGAAGTTGCTGGTGGCTAAAGTGAGAGACTCTGAATAAGATGCAAATTATGACTCAAATCCAAAACTAGAAAGGGGAAGATGGATCATTGACACAAAACCCAGTGCCACCGTTTCTACCACCAAGCTCCAGCCTAGTGAACAAGATGAGCCAAAAGAAGTAGAGGGCTTCTTCCATTCATAGATGTGGGTAAAAGGAACCCTGCTGCACTTCATCATTGATAGCGATAGCTAGAAGAACCTCATCTCAGCAAAGGTCATCAAGTGGTTGGTCTTGCCAACAACGTTGTACCCACAACTGTACACCATTGGATGGCTCCACCAAGGAAGCGATCTCCACGTCAGCCAATAGTGTCAACTGTCGTACGGCATCAATCCCTTCAAATACGAGGTATCGTGTGATGTTTCTCCTCTTGAAGTTTGTGATGTTCTGTTGGGCCAACCTTATTTATGGAAACGTCATGTTGTATATGAGTCTAGGCCTCATAGTGTTATTATTACTTTAAACAGGAAATTGTACAGGATAATCGAGGTAGTCCCACCTAGTGCTATTTCCTTGATCTCTGCTAAGCAACGTAGGAAGGTCATCTCTCATACAGGGAAGTTTGTCTTCTTCCTGATTCACTCTTAGAATAATGGAAAGATCACATCCACATCCAGGGTATCTGCAGCCGACCTCTCCACACAGCAGAAGCAAGTAGATAAGGTCATGGAAGAATACTCAAATATGTTCTCCTCACCTATAGGGGTACCTCTGCACTGCCAAGTCAATCACCCCATCGATCTGACCCCTGGTGCACCACTACCCAATGGGCCAGTCTATTGTCACTCTTTATTAGAGAATGAGGAAATCAAGCAACAGATCCAAAAACTGATCCACAAGGGGCAAATCCGCCCCAGCTCATCACCTTGCGAGAGCCCAATCGTGCTGGTACAGAAAAAAGATGGAACCTGGCTTTGAATAAAATCATTTTCAGAAACCAGTAACCGATTCCCCTATTGGATGACCTCCTTGATAAACTCATGGGTGCCAAATACTTTATTAGGATTGATCTGAATTCTGGCTACCACTAGGTCCCGATAGAACAGACAGATGTATGGAAGATTGCCTTCAAGTCAAAGGAAGGCCATTTTGAATGGTTGGTCATGCTCTTTGGTTTGACAAATGCTCCATCCACTTTCATGAGGATGATGGATGGTATCCTATGACCACTCACCAATACTTTTGTAGTGGTGTATCTAAGTGACATTTTAATTTACAGCGAGACTTGGGTCGAACACTTGCAGCATATTTAGCAGGTTCTGCACACTCTACAGTAGCACATGCCATATGCCAACTTGGAAAAATGCTCCTTCAGCATGGACAGGGTCCATTACCTAGGATACATCATTGATCAACATGGCATACATGTGGATCCAACCAAGATCCAAGTCATCCGTGATTGGCTAGCTCCAACAAGACTCACTGAGCTTTGGAGCTTCTTGGGCCTTGCCAATTTCTACCACAGGTTCATGTTGGGTTTTTTTAATATTACATGGGCCCTCATCCAAATAAACAAAGGTGGTGGTAAGGAGAAATTTATGTGGGGTTGGTCCCAACAACAAGTGTTCAATGATTTGAATCAGTGCTTGTGCTCAGCCCTAGTACTTTCACTACCAGACCTGCAACATCCTTTTGAGATCGAGACAAATGTTTCAGACTATGTTGTGGGTGTTGTTCTCACTTAGCATGGCCACCCCATGGCCTATCATGGTGAGACACTATCAGATACTATCTATAAGCACCCTAATTATGACAAAGAAATGTACTCGATTGTAGAAGCATGCCGCCAGTGGATACATTACATTCTTGGGAAGGAGACAATCATCCACACTGATCATAAGTCAATGTAGTCATGTAGACACAGGGAAAATTGCAGAATGACCGCTATCAAAAGTGGTCCACATACTTGCAGGAATTCCACCTCAACATCAAGTATAAAATAGGAAGCACCAATCGCATCGTTGATTGTCTTAGCAAACTGCTAGTCATGACACTCACCACGGTGCTAGACTCTTGTGGCCATGAGACATCTAGATGGCACCAACTCTATGAGATAGACCCTAACTTCACCAGAACCTACCAAATGTGGTGTGCAAGCCTAGTTTTCGATAATTTCCATGTTCAGGATGGGTTGTTGTGTCATCTGAGCCATATCTATGTTTCATCAAGTGAGCGAGTGAAGCTGATCTAGGACACCCACTATAGTCGGGTGGTAGGACACTTCGATGTTCAAAAGATAGTGGCAATTCTATAGAAACATTTCTACTGGTCGAAACATTGACAGGAGGTCAGCAAGTATATCAGGTCCTTCAGTGCCTGCGCTATTGCCAAACTAACCACTAAGAAATAGGGCATGTACACCCCTCATCCTACTCCTGATAGGCCATGGGAATCCATCTTAATGGACTACATGTCGAGCCTCTCATCCACCAAGCAGGGAAATGACTATGGTTTTTTGGTTGTTGATCGCTTTTCTAAGATGGTTGCCTGCAAGAAGAGCATCACAGTAGAGGCCACTGCCAAGCTCTTCTTTGAACAAGTCTGGGTACATTTTGGAATCCCACAAACCATTTTCTCAGATCAGGATAGTCAACTTCTTAGCATATTTTGGTCGAGCCTCTCGTCACTGCTTGACACCAAGCTCATGAAATCCATAGCCTTCCACCCCCAGATAGATTGCCAAACCTAGGTTGTAAATTGAATGATTGTGCATATCCTTTGCATGTATAATTCAAAGTGCCCTTGCACATGCGATGAGAGCCTTCCCTATGTCCACTATAGCTACAATCGAACCCTGCATAGCTCAACTAGCCATAGCCCCTTTCAAGTGGGGTTGGGATTCCAACCATTAGGACCCATAGATGTTGCACTTCCCCTTGTAGTCACCTCGACCGACTCATCTCCTTCTCCAACTGAAGCTAACAAAGCCACCTAGTTCATTGAGTGTATCTAGCACATCCACCAACAGGTTTAGGATATCCTACAAAAGTCCAATGACAAGTACAAACAACACCATGATCAACATCGGGTGCCGCATAAGTTTTAGGTGGGTGACAAAGTTTGGTTGTACTTGCAGAAAGAATGCCTTACAGGACCCCATTGGAAGCTTCGTCCACTCTATTATGGGTTGTACACTATTACCAAGGCCGTGGGGGATAATTATTTTGAGCTCAACATTCCTCCTTTCCTTGGCCTCCAGCCAATGTTCAACGTGGATCTCCCTCGCCCTTATTTCCCACCATTATTAGACACCTCAGAAGTAGTAGAACAACTGAAACCAACAGAGCTCAAACCCGACTACATACAATAGGAATCCAATGACCAGATTGTGGACAGACATATCAAAGGAACTTCACAACAAAGGATCCAGCTTTATCAAGTCGTCAAAGCAGGGCAGCTCCTGCACCAAGGCAAGTGGCTTACCCGAGGCCAAATTCAGCAAAAATTTCCTCATCTGATGGGGGACCTCAACACAATGGATACCATTTTTTCCTAAGGAGGGAGGATTGATCCATATGGATATCGGTGTCCACCCACCATTTACAACTGGCTCAAAATAGTTTTCTGACATTTTTGGCAATTTACTGTTTTAAGCAGTTTTAACTTCGAGGACCATTTTTAGGGCCTAAATGAAGTCTTTTTGGGATTGAGCTCGTCAATGATAGCTAAATAAATGATTTCACCCCCAAAATGAATCTCCTCAATGATACCTTTCCAATGGGCTATCACACGCCTAGAACAAAGATTGTATGCAGAAGTTACGACCCCGGGAAGTTGATGTACTAACTTACCCAAATGGGGCCCACATCACTTTTGGCACTTCATCTCCTAGGGTTAGGCATTTGGATGTCTAGGGATTTTGGTATTCTTTCTTATTGTAAAAATTACTTTAGAGCCTCAATGTAACCTTCTTCTTATGAATGGGTGCTTCCATCACATCTCTTCTCAGAGATAAGCCGCCACCATTCCAGGAAGCTTGTTTCCACTGCATTTTACAGTTTCAACGTATTTCGTTATTAAATAGAAAACTAGTTTTACTGTATCTCTATTATTTTGTGTTAAGCAACTGTTAATAATGTATATTCATTTCATTCAACTCAGAAAATCCGAATCAGTGGTATCAGAGCATTCTTCTCCTTGTCGTCTTAATGGATGTCCCCAACGAGGTCAGAGTACAAAGAGTTGGGTCTCGAGCTTGTTTCTCTTGAGGAAAGAAGCTCTCGCATGCCCAAGGGACCTCCCATGGAAGGAGAAAATAAAGATGATGGGATAAGAGATCCTTTCAAACTATTGATTGAGGAATCCCTCATGCAACAGAGGAATGAGATGATGGATAGTTTCGCTCAAATCCTTCGGTGGCTACCAACAGGCGATGCATCTTCTCTGAACGGAGGTGCCACCCCCTTCAAGGTACAAATAAACTTCTATATTCCTATATTTGAAGGTCAGATAGATGCACATGCTGGAGAAAAGTGGTTGAATCTACTAGAAGGGTATTGTTTTGTTCATAACTTTTCAAATAAAGAAAAGATTACTTTTGCGCTCCTCAAAGCCATTCCCCATGTCAAATATTGGTGGGAAACTTTCTGTGAGCAAAAGGAAATAGAGGAATCCTCATTATTTTCAATCACAGCCACCTGAGAATCCTTCTGGGATGCTATTAAGGAGCAATACTACCCTGTCAGAAGTTATGATGACCTATATACCAAATAGACCACACTGCAGCAAGAAAGAGACCAAGTAGTGCCAGCTTTCACAAATATCTTCGATACCTTGTGCACCAAGTTGGGTATCAAAGATTCAGAGTGACATCTGGTGCTCAAGTATCATGGTGCTCTGCATAGATACATCTAGACCAAAATGGAATTTCTGGACATCTCATCCTTGGGCTCGACCTACCGATATGTCATCAAATTCGAGCAGAAGATCAAACAAAAGATGCGACAATTTGGGCCTTGGAACCCTTCACAACAAAATCCAGGAAAGGGAGGCCCCAACCCACCGAACAAAGAATAGAGAAAATATCGATAGTTTCAGGACAACTAGTCCAAGCCGCAAGCAAAGAAGGACACAGAAAAGAAAAAGAAAGATTCTGGGAAGTGTTGTGACTTCCATAAGAGCCCTTGGCATAACACTGTTGACTACCACTCAAAGTAGTCGCTGGTGGCAGAAGTGAAATCCTCTAAATCAGATGCAGATTATGACTCTGAGCCAGAACCAGAAGGGGGAAGATGGATCATTGACGCAGAACCCAATTCCACTGTTGCTACCATCAAGCTCCAGCCTGGTGAACCAGATGAGTAAGAATAAGGAGAGCGCCTCTTCCATTCATAGATGTGGGTAAAAGGCACCCCACTACACTTCATCATTGATAGAGGTAGCCAGAAGAACCTCATATCAGTAGAGATCGTCAAGCGGGTGGCCCTGCCAACAATGCAACACCCACAACTGTACACCATTAGATGGCTCCACCAAGGAAGCGATCTCCGTGTTATCTAGCAGTGTCGACTATCATACGGCATCAAGCCCTTCAAAGATGAGGTATTGTGTGATTTTTCTCCTCTCAAAGTTTGTGATGTTCTTTTGGGACAACCTTATTTATGGAAATGTCATGTTGTATATGAGTCTAGGCCTCGTAGTGTTATTATTCCTTTCAACATGAAATTGTATAGGATACCCGAGGTAGTCCCACCTTGTGTTATTTCCTTGATCTTTGCTAAGCAATGCAGGAAGGTCATCTCTCAAATGGGGAAGTTTTACTTCTACGTGATCCAGTCTCAGAATAAACGAAATATCACAGCCACATCTAGGGTCTCTGCGGTCGACCTCTCCACACAGTAGAAGCAAGTAGATAAGGTCGTGGAAGAATACTCAGATATCTTCTCCTCACCTACAGGGGTACCTCTGCACTACCAGGTCAAGCACCTGATCAATCTGACTCCTAGTGCACCACTACCCAATGGGCCAGTCTATTGTTGCTCTTTGTTAGAGATTGAGGAGATCAAGAGACAGATCTAAGAACTGCTCCACAAGGGGCACATCCACCCCAGATCATCATCTTGCGGGAGTCCAATCGTGCTGGTACAGAAGAAAGATGGAACCTAGTGACTCTGTATTGATTACCGAGCTCTGAATAAAATCACAGTCAGAAACCGGTACCCGATTCCCCAAATCGATGACCTCCTTGATCAACTCATGGGGGGAAAATACTTGAGTAAGATTGAAGTGAAGTCTGGCTACCACTAGGTCCTGATAGAATAGGCAGATGTATGGAAGACCACCTTCAAGTCAAAGGAAGGCCTTTTTGAATGGTTGGTCATGCCCTTTGGTTTGACAANGGATGTATGGAAGACCACCTTCAAGTCAAAGGAAGGCCTTTTTGAATGGTTGGTCATGCCCTTTGGTTTGACAAATGCTCCAACCACTTTCATGAGGATGATGTAAAATATCCTGCAACCATTCACCGATACTTTTGTAGTGGTATATCTGGATGACATTCTAATTTCCAGCAAGACTTGGGCCAAACACTTGCAGCATATTCAACAGGTTCTGCACACACTGTGATAGCACAAGCTATACACCAACTTTGAAAAATGCTCCTTCAACATGGGTGGGGTCCATTACATGGGCTACATCATTGATCATCACGATGTACATGTGGATCTGGCCAAGATCTAAGTCATTCGTGACTTGCTAGCCCCAACAACACTCACTGAGCTTCAAAGCTTCTTGGGCCTTGCCAATTTCTACCTTAGTTTCGAGTTGAGTTTCTCCCATATTGCATGGGCCCTCAGCCAAATAAACAGAGGTGGTGGTAATGCAGAATTTACGTGGGGCCAGTCCCAACAACAAGCGTTTGATGATTTGAAGCAGTACTTGTGCTCAGCCCTAGTACTTTCACTACCATACCTCCAACATCCTTTAGAGATCGAGATAGATGCTTCTGACTATGATGTGGGTGCCATTCTCACTCAGCATGGCCACCCCGTGGCCTATCATAGAGAGACATTGTCAGATACTCTCTGTAAGTACCCTACTTACGACAGAGAAATGTACTCCATTGTGCAAGCATGCCGCCAATGGAGACATTACATTCTTGGGATGGAGATAATCATACACACTGATCATAAGCCACTGCAGTTCATGCAGATGTGGGGAAAATTGCAAAATGACCGCCATCAGAAGTGGTCCACATACTTGCAGCAATTTCACTTCAACATCAAGTATAAAATAGGAAGCACCAATCACATCATTGATTGACTCAGTAGACCGTCGGTCGCGACACTCACCATGGTGTTAGACTCTTGTGGCCATGAGACATCTGGATGGCCCCAACTCTATGAGACAGACCCTGACTTCGCCACCACCTACCAAATGTTGGGTGTAAAGGCAGTTGTCGATAATTTCTATCTTCAGGATGGGTTTTTGTGTCGTCTGGGCCATATCTGTGTTCCATCAAGTGAGCAAGCGAAGATGATCTAGGAAGACCACTACATTCAAGTGGCAGGACACTTCAGTGTTGAAAAGATAGTGGCATTGCTACAGAAACATTTCTACTGGATGAAACTTCGACAGGAGGTCAGCATGTATATCAGGTTCTGCACTCCCTGTGCTATTGCCAAACCAACCACTAAGAAAAAGGGCCTGTACACCCCTCTTCCTACTCTTGACAGGCCATGGGAATCCATCTGAATGGACTACATGTTGGGCCTTGTATCCACCAAGCGGGGAAATGACTGTGTTTTTGTGGTTGTTGATCGGTTTTCTAAGATGGTGATTCTAGTTTCCTGCAAGAAGAGCATCACAGCAGAGGCCACTGTCGTACACTATCACCAAGGTTGTGGGGGATAATTCTTTTGAGCTCAACATTCCTCCTTTCCTTGGTCTGCACCCGGTGTTCAATGTGGATCTCCTTTGCCCTTATTTCCCACCATTATTAGACAACTCAGAAGTAGCAGAACAAATGACACCAACAGAGCTCAACCCCAACTACCTACAAAAGGTGTCCAATAATCAGATTGTGGACAGACAGATCAAGGGAATCTGACAACAAAGGATCCAAATTTATCGAGTCGTCAAAGCAAAGCAACTCCTGCACCAAGGCAAGTGGCTCACTCGGGGCCAAATTCAGCAGAAATTTCCTCATCTGATGGGGGGCCTCAATGCAATGGAGACCACTGATTCCTAAGGAGGGATGATTGATCTAAATGGATACCAATAGCCACCCACCTTTTCCAACTGGCTCAAAATAGTTTTCTGACAATTTTGGCAATTTACTTTTTTTAGCAGTTTTAACTTTCGGGGCCATTTTGCGGGCCTAAATTAAGGTTTTTTGGGATCGATATCCTCAAAAATATCCAAAGGCATGATTTATCCCCCAAAATGAATCTCCTCTATGATACCCTTCCAACGAGCTATCACATGCCTAAAACAAAGATCATATGCAAAAGTTACAACCCCAGGAAGTTGAT
Source organism: Picea mariana (assembly GCA_032191745.1). Lineage (NCBI taxonomy): Eukaryota > Viridiplantae > Streptophyta > Pinopsida > Pinales > Pinaceae > Picea > Picea mariana. The sequence continues at coordinate 114,045 of JASDQU010735353.1, forward strand.
GTACTAACTTACCCAAACGGGGCCCACATGGCTTTTGGCACTTCATCTCCTAGGGTTAAGTTTTTGAATGTCTAGGGTTTTTGGAATTATTTATTATTGTAAAAAGGCCTTCAGAGCCTCATCTCTTTTTAGATATAAGCCACCACCATTCTAGGAAGCTTGTTTCCGCTACATTTTACAGTTTCAACTTATTTCGTTATTGAATAGAAAACCAGTTTTACTGTATCTCTGTTATTTTGTGTTGAGCACTTATTAATAATCTATATTCATTTCATTCTAATAATAAAATCTAGAACAATGGTATCAGAGCGGTTTTCTCCTTATCTTCTTAATGCATGTCCCCAATGAGGTCAAAGTACAAAGAGTTGCATCTCGAGCTTGTTTCTCTTGAGGAAAGAACCTCTCGCATGCCCAAGCGACCTCCCATGCCAGGAGAAAATAAATATGAAGAGACAGGAGATCCTTTCAAACTATTGATTAAGGAAGCCCTCATGCAATAGAGGAATGAGATGATGGATAGTTTTGCGCAAATCCTTTAGCGGTTACCAATAGGCGACGCATCTTCTTCGAACGAAGGCGCCACCCCCTTCAAGGTACAAATAAACTTCAATATACCTCTATTTGAAGGTCAGATAGATGCAAATGCTATAGACAAGTGATTGAATCTACTAGAAGGGTATTTTTCTATCCATAACTTTTTGAATAAAAAAAGATTACTTTTTCACTCCTCAAAGCCCTTGCCCATGTCAAAGATTGGTGGTAAGCTTTCTGTGAGCAAGAGGAAACAGAGAAAACCTCATTATTTTTAGTCACAGCCACCTGGGAATCCTTCAGGAATTCTATTAAGGAACAATACTACCCTGTCGGAAGTTATGACAACCTGTATACCAAATGAACCACACTATGACCAGAAAGAGACCAAGCAATGCCGTATTTCACAAATATATTCCATACCTTGCGCACCAAGTCGAGTATCAAAGATTCAGAGTGACATATGGTTCTCAAGTATCGCGGTACTTTTCATATGTACATCCAGACTGAAATGGAATTTATGAACATCTCATCCTTGGGCACAACCTACCGATATGCTGTCAAAATCGAGTAGAATCCCAAACAAAAGATGCGACAATTTGGGCCTGGGAACCCCGCATAACAAAAGTTAGGAAAGGGCAGCCCCAACCCATCGAACAAAGGACAGAGAAAATATGGATAGTATCAGGACAACCAGTCCAAGCTGCAAGCAAAAAAAGACACCGAAAAGACAAAGAAAGATACCAGGAAGTGGTGTGACTTTCATAAGATCCCTTGGCATAACACTACTGACTACTGCTCAAAATAATCGCTGGTGGCCGAACTGAAAGCTTCTGAATCAGATGCAAATTATGACTCTGAGCCAGAACCAGAAAAGGGAAGATAGATNCTCATATCGGTATAGGTCATCAAGCGGTTGGCCTTGCCAACAACACTGTACCCACAACCGTACACCATTGGATGGCTCCACGAAGGAAGCGATATCCACGTCAGCCAACAGTGCGGACTGTCGTATGGCATCAAGCCCTTCAAAGACGAGGTATCGTGTGATGTTTATCCTCTCAAAGTTTGTCATGTTATTTTGGTCCAACCTTATTTATGGAAATGTCATGTTGTATATGAGTCTAGACCTCATAGTTTTATTATTATTTTGAATAGGAAACTATACAGGATACCCGAGGCAGTCCCACCTAGTTCTATTTCCTTGATCTCTACTAAGCAATGCAGGAAGGTCATCTCTCAGATGGGTAAGTTTGTTTTCTTCATGATTCGCTCTCAGAATAAGTGAAAGATCATAACCATATCTAGGGTCTCTGCGGTGGACCTCTCCACACAGCAGAAGCAAGTAGATAAGGTCATGGAAGAATACTCAAATATCTTCTCCTCACCTATAGGGCTACCTCTGCACTGCTAGGTCAAGCAACCCATCGATCTGACCCTCGGTGAAACGCTACCCAATGGGCCAGTCTATCATCACTCTTTGTTAGAGAATGAGGAGATCAAGTGACAGATCCAAGAACTTCTTTGCAAGGGGCACATCCACACAAGCTCATCACCTTATGGGAGCCCAAATCGAGCTGGTATAGAAGAAAGATGGAACTTGGTGACTCTGTACTAATTACCAGGCTCTGAATAAAATCATAGTCAGAAATTGATACCCAGTTCCCCAAATCGATGACCTCCTTGATCAACTCACGGGGGCCAAATACTTCAGTAAGATTGATCTAAAGTCTGGCTACCACCAGGTCCCAATATAACAGACAGATGTATGGAAGACCACCTTTAAGTCAAAGGAAGGCCTTTTTGAATGGTTGGTCATGCCATTTGGTGTGACAAATGCTCCATGATGCCATGATAACGACACTAAGGAAACACTTATGACATCTCACATGACTCATTTGAAGAAAGGGAACTGGTTTACTGGGATCAAAAGAATCTTGACACCTGAAAGGAGCCCTGAAACTGAGGTTTGGAGAGGGAACGCTCCCCTAATGCAGCTGCAAAAGCACTGGCGCTCCCCTATGATGTCTCTGGGAGCGTTATAACGCTCTCCAGACCCTTTTGGAGGAGCGATGCTCATCTTAAGAGCGCCAGCGCTTCCCTATGCCTGCCAAGGAGCGTTACAACGCTCTGACACCCCTTCTGAAGGAGCGCTCGCTAATCTAGGTTAGTTGTTAGCCCGTTGAGAAGAATAAGGGAAAGAACATTCGAGATTAGGAGGCTGTTGTGCTCAAATTCCTTTTCTCATCAACAGATCCCTGATCTATGGAGAAGGTTCCCAACTAGTTCTAAACATAACTCAAGAGGTTAGGCTCCTCCCAACCTATATAAGCAGGCTCTATGATGGTGGAAAGGAGGAAGAATTGAATATGTGAAACTTATGATCTTGGAGGAAACTCACAGTCAGCCAAAGGAGA
>JASDQU010735353.1:188644-199123 GCA_032191745.1 Picea mariana
CCAGGTATTGTAAAAACACATTTTTGTATAGACATTTGGAGATTAATACAAAGGGAAGTTTTTCCTGCCCATGAATTGTCTGTGTATGTTTATTCATTAGAATGTTACTTGTATGCTATAGATACAGGTTATAGATAGATTTTACTATCTGTTTTTGAATTTGTTGGTTTCTATGTGGGTTCTTTAGGCCGTGCAAGGAGTGCACAACAGAACATTGGAAGTTCTGTAGCCAGCACAAGCAGTGCACTTATGAGCTCTGCGGAGTCAGAAAGAACATGCAAGGAGTGCATACCAAAAATATTCACAGACTTGAGGAGGAGCCTCAAGGTTGATAAACACCTTGGAGGATGAGCTGTGCAGGGGAAGATGCAGAGAGAAGAGACATAACTACTAAAGGTTTTGTAGAGCTCTGCTAAGAGGGCATTGAGCGAGTGCATAGAGTGCACCAGAGAACTCTTTCAGGTTCTGAGAAGAAGGAGAAGTGTCACAGGAAAGATGATTACAGAGGTGCAGAATACTTTGTTGGCTCAGCAAGGAGTTCTTGAGCAGGAGGCTGCCAAGAGGGCACAAAGTTTCCCTTTGAAGGAAAAGATGAGGGCCGAGACCCTTAGAGATTGAGTAAGTTTGAGAAGCTTAGGAGGAACAACGTTCCTATAATGTAGACGAGACCCAAAGGAACCAGACTCTCAAGAGGAAGATTCAAAGGTTGAGACCTTTGATACTTAGAAAATATTCTAAGTCAAAAATCCAAGAAAGCTCAGGAGGAAGAGCACAACTGTTGTTGGATCAGCACTGGGAAGAAGGATCTAGTCCATTGAATCTACGTCCAGGCAGCAGGAGGAGAGTGCACGAGGACAGATCTGAACCATCAGATCTAGAACCAATACCCGACAACCATTGGATCAGGCGAAGGCACATGGGGTTTAAATCCTTGGATATCCACACATTTGGGAACCGGGGGTTGGATGAGCAGAGGAGGTTGCACCCCATACTTGCAATCGCTGAAATCACAAAATCGTGCCAGCCATTGGATTGAGAGCGCAGTGGCATGAGAGCCACTAGATCAAGGATACACACATGGGGTTGAGTCCCTGGGAGGTGCGCAAAAGATTATATCTAGACCGTTATATCTAGCACCAAGGACCGATAGTCGTCGGATCTGGGAGAAGGTGCGAGGGGTTTAATCCCTGGGAAGTCACAAAGAAGGGTAGAATGGACAGTAGAAACTTCGAGGGAGAAGTGTCAATTTGTCATGAGCCATCGGTTTCAGAAAATGTGCGCAAGGTTTAAACCTCGTAATAGTAGAAGGAAGAGGACTTGTCAAGTCTCAAAAGCATCAAGACCATCCATTTTGAAGGATAGGTGGCAGAGATCTAGATCATTTCATGAATTCGGGGTTCATGAGTTTGGAGGCTAGACCAAATTCTTAGTTTTGTGAAGTCCCGAGTTGTAGGGAACAGGGAAGGAGATCTAGACCATTGGATCCAAGCCACGGGAGAACCATTGGATTAAAACCTCCACATGGTATCGCGTATCGGGGGCTTGGGGGTTGAAGGAGTTTCTTTTCGACTGCAGAAGTCATGAAGTGCCAAGTGTCAAGGGATCATGTGAACACATGGCACATCCATTAGGTGGGGACCACGTGGTTGACAGGTGGCATAACAACAAACACCCAGAAAAAGGTGGAAGCGGGTGATAGGTGGTGGACACACATCACCTTGGAAGGAGCCAACCCATCACTGACCTTTCATGTTTCGGGGTTTCACAAAGGAGGAGCATGAAGGTTCAACACTCCAACTTGTGAAGTCACGAGTTGTGAGTAGTGCTAAAGGAGTCAGCTGATATTTGACTTATCATGCTTTGGGATTTCACAAAAGAGTAGCACGAGGGCTCAACACTCCAACTCCCAAAGTCACAAGTTGCGAGTAGTGCTAGCACTTATCCCTAGCTGGTGTTTATGTGTGGAAGGTGCTAACAAGGAGGAGCCATACCCATATCTCATCTCAGGTATCAGTGTTTTGAGAAAGAGGAGTCGAGGGTCTTTGACTCACGAACTCACGATATCGTGAGTCATGAAGGGCACTTGCGCTAAGGCAAGGTTGTGGTCCCATGGAGATGTAAGGATCACACCTGGTATTAAGTTGCGTAGGGTGGGTTTTCATGAAGGAACTATGGATTTGTTCAAGGGGTTCCATCAAGAGTCTAAAGAGCCATTTCAGCTCAGAAGAAGATCGATCCAGAGACCAGGAGGTCACAGAACCCTGCTGAGGTAGGGGGACTCCATCATATTAGGAGGCATAGCATTTCCAAAACACAGAAAAGACCCAAGTAGTCAGGCTCACAAGAGAGGAATAAAAGGTTGAGACCTTTGAAACATTGGAAATATTGTAAGTCAGGAAGAAATTCAAAGATTAGGAGCAGGAGCGTCAGCAACCACTAGGTCAAATGTAGAGGAGAAGATTTGGAGCATTGAATCTCATGTCCAGGCACACAGGAGGAACGCATAGAGGAGAACATATCTGGACCATTAGATATAAGCACATGGACCAACAACCATTGGATCTGGAGGAAGGTGAACAAGGGTTAAACCCTTTGATAGTGTATATAAGAGTGGACTTTATGAAGTCCTAAAGTTTCAAAAATATTGGAACCATCTATCATTAGAGGACAGGTGGCAGTAGAATTTATAGGATTGGGTATCGGAATATCTGAGGTGAGAAGTATTTCAACTTTGTGAAACAAAAAGCCTATAAATCATCGAGACCTTCCACTGAAAGGGACACGTGGAGAGTGATCAATGTTTCAATGACTCACACATTAGAGAAGTCAAAGGGGAGAATCGTTGAAACTCGTGAGGCCTGAGTTCATGACTTGATCGTAGCCATCGATCGAGGAGAGATATGGACCGTTGATTGTCCAGAGAGAATTTTGGAATATTAGCATTTAAATAAATAAATGGACCATTGATTTTCCAGGGAAAATAAGTTATTTAAATAATAAATTTAATGGATAAATTAGAAGTGGGTTAACCCTAAAATAAGGAAAGTGGGCAAAGTGACCTAGAAGATGTTTTTAAGAAAGCTATTTGGAGAGTATAAATAAGAGGCAATGATCTATAATTTTTGACACACTTGAGAATATTGAATACCTATATGTATATAAGGTAACCAAAGGATATCTAAGATGAATTTCCGAGGGAAGGTGAAGAAAAGAAGGTTGGAATTCAAGGATGGATAAATTATTTTGATGATGCTTTCTAAGGTATGTTATTTATAGGTCACCTCACCATTTTTGCAATAACCTTGTTTCTAGAATGAGTCAAACCATGAAATTCCTATTCCATTGAGGAAACATATCCAATTATCTGTGGTAAAACATTCAGTTTGTGGGTCATTTGTTTTTTGGAGTCACACTCCGTGGAAAATAGGGTTTGTCGCTAGTCTTGAAACTAGTCAAAAACAAGTGTTTCGGGTAAAAACATCATAAATTATTCATAAAAGACCCAAATTCAGTAAGATTAAATGTGTTGGTTAGATTAAAGGATTTATTATTCTTTGTAACATTTTCATATCGATTCAACAAATATTCTGTGAGGGGCACACACTACAAGGTCTCTCTCTATAATAAGCCAAAATTCAGCAAGGTATGCCATTTTTTCTATAACTACTTTTTTGAGAGGTTCCAAGTAGTTAAACCTGGAGGAATTACATAAAATACATTGAATAGAATTTTGTATCAGTTTCATATATTTATTTATTACAGGTACAAAGTTATGATTATTTGAAGTTAGGGTTGTAGACTAATCTAAAACTAGTCATGTGAGACTAAAGCAAAGTTTGATGTAAATGCTAGTCTCTTGTTGTTTAAAGTTAAGGAAGGTTTACAGGTATGTAATCATATACACTAGGACTATTATAGAGTTATTAATCATATTTGAATGATGAAATTGATGAGGTCTTTTGGTTGAGGTACAAGTTGGGTACATGGTTGAGACAAGTAGTTGATGAGTTCGCACATACATTAGGTGTATAGTTGATGATGTTGGTACATATTGATGAGTCATAGTTGATGAGTAGTTGACACATGATTGGTACATACTTGGTACATGGTTGGTTGCAATTTTTTATGGTACAAGTTGATTACAGATTGTTTGTTACAGGTTGGTGTATGGTTAATGCACTTGTTTATGGTACAGGTTGATTACAGGTTGAGGTACAGGTTGGTGCATGATTGATGCATGGTTTAGGTTTATTGGTACATGTTTACAATGGTATATCTCACAGTGATAGTGTGATGGTGGTCCCATCATTCTAATTCTACTTCAGAGCATTTGGACGAGGAAAGGATAGTTGGTTGTAGCCACCTTCCTGTTGTAGTCGTAAAACATAGGGGGTTGTAGCCTCCTTCTGGTTGTATCTAGTGAATTGGGGAGTTGGAGCTTCCCTTAGGTTGTATTCTGAGAAACTAGGGGGTTGGAGCCTCCTTCTAGTTGCAACTATAAAACAAAGGAAATTGGTGTTTCCAATGAATGTAATTCTTCAAGACATATAAGAAAAATCGTTCTGTGGTTTTCTCCCAATTTGGGTTTCCACATAAAACAATGGTGTACTGTGTATGCATGTGATTTTTCATTTCTTATTTATCATTATTGAAGAATAATTCTAAAATTCTCTAACACTTGGATTATTTGATGAAAAAGAATTATAATTACGTTATTATTGATTCACCCCCCCTCTCAGTAATCCAACAATTGGTATCAGAGAAGGTTCCTTCAAAAATTAGTTTAACCACTAAAAGGTAGATCATGGAGTGTACCAACTTGTATAAAAATGGAATACCACAATTTGATGCACAGAAGTATGCTTTTTGGAGCATAATGATGAAGACATATATACAGGCATAGGGATTTCAAGTTTGGAAATCAATTGTAGATGGATACACAACACTAGTAGTTCCACCAACAAATGACAAAGCAATGAAACTCAGTGAGAATAATTCCAAAGCCAAAGATGCACTTTTGAATGGTGTTAGTTATACAATATTGACCAAAGTTGCACATTGTAAATACGCTAAAGAGATTTGGGACAAGCTTCGAAATATTTATGAAGGAGATACAAAAGTCAAAGCAACAAATCTTCAAACTTACAAAGGTCAGTTCGAACAACTAAAAATGAAGGAAGATGAGAATATTGTAGCCTACTTCTTACGAGTCGATGAAATAGTGAATGCAATCATAGGATTGGGAGAAAAAATCGAAGAATTTGTAATTGTTCAAAAGGTACTAAGATCTTTTCCTATGATATTTAACCCTAAGATATCAACACTAGAAGAAATATCAGATCTAAACTCAATAAGAATGGATGAACTGCATGGAATCTTCACAACATATGAAATGAGAATTGAACACAAAAATCTAGATGTAAAAGAAGCAGCCTTCAAAGAATCCAAAAGACAAAAGAAAAAGAAAAAGGAACAAGAACAATATAACAACAACAGTGATGTCTTGGAAGATAATGAAGAAGTGGCCAACTTCGTCAAAAGATTAAACAATGGAACCGATGGTAGGTATAGAGGTAAGATTCCTTTAATTTGTTTTAATTTTGATGGTATTGGTCATTTTTCTAAAAAATTTCCTCATAAGAAAAAGAGAAATGATGAATGTTACTCAAAAGGAAAACACACATATAAAGGCAAACGAAATACAAATAAAGTTTTCAAGAAAATCTTATGTACCAAAGAAGACATCTCATCATCAGGTGAAGCTAAAGTAAGTGGTAGTGATACAGGAAGAGTTCTATTCATGGCAGTAAAAGAATCTGACAAAGAAGACTCCAAAGAAGAATATGAAGAATTCAAAGAAGAATATGAATAATTTGAAGAATAAATTAAAGAAGCAGAAGTTGACTATCAAGAAAAATTAATGTGATCCATAGAAGTTATCAGAAGAGAAAAGAAGAAAAACAAGAAACTACATGAAGAACTAGACAAGAAAAAGAATACTCGAGAACTAGAACAAATGATCCCAAAATTGAAGGTTCAAATAGAAGAAGATAAAATAATTAATGAATCACTCAAAGAAAATCTAGAAGAAAAAGACAGGATCATTGGAAACTTGGAAGCAAAGATTTTCACACTAAGAAAGGATATTCAAAAGAAAAATATGCAGAATAGCTCAAAAGTTCCGGATGACATTATTAGTAGTAAAAAATATCATCTTGACAAGTTCAGACTTGGATACAATCAAACAAAAAGGGGATAAAGTTCCAAAACAACAGAGCAAGAAACATATCCAAAACGTTATGTAGAAACAATCAAAGGGGATAGGAAGATATACAAGGAAGATTACAGGGACACTCCTCCACCAGGAAGATTCAGATTTCAGAATCAACAATAAAGAGATAGGCCTCAAGAAGAAGAAGGATTCATAAGAGCAGCTCCCTTCAGAAGATATTCAACTCCTAGGTATCAAACTATATTTTTTGGTTTATGTTATACATGTAATAATTTTGGACATAAAGATGTGAATTGCAGAGCTAACAACAAGAACAATAACAACTTTGAGAGTCATACACAAAGGGGTTATTCAAGAATACCTAGTGAAACACAGAGAATAAGTTATAATAGGTTTGAATCTTTGAGCACTAAAGTGGAATGTTACAAATGTAACAATTTTGGACATGTGGCCAAAGATTGCAGAATGAAAATCCTTCCTAAAGAACCTCAACAGAATAATAATAGTCACAGACATGAAACTCAGAAGACAACATGGATAAGAAAGCAAGATCAATCTAGCAATGAAGAATGTACAATTGCTCTAACAACTAAGCATAATAAACATGGTTAGTATGTTGACAATTTATGTTCAAAACACATTACAGGTGATAGAGACAAGTTTCTTACATTATGAAAGGAAAGAGATGGATTAGTATCCTTCGGAAATGATGATTCAACCAAAATCATTGGAAAAGTCACAGTCTGAATTGGGAACAAAAATGAAAAGGAATAAAATGTTCTACTAGTACAAGATATGAAACATAATATTCTAAGTGTGATTCAAATGTGTGACCAAGGTAATAAAGTTACTTTCGATTCACAAAAGTGTGAGATAAGAAAACAAGGTTCAAGGAAATTGGTCGGTATAGCTGCAAGAACTTCAAGCAACATATATGTGTTAAGAGAAATTAGAAATGAAAACTATTTTCTAGGAAAGGAAGATGAAATTTAGCTATGGCACAGAAGAATGGGGCACATACATTTTGATAACCTTGTCAAAGTCGGGAAAATAAAAGCACTCAGAGAAATGGCCCAGATCACAAAACCAACCAACACTTTATGCAAGCATTGTCAACAAGGAAAGAAAACAAAGACCAGGTTTAAATCAAAGGAATATTCAATGACAAGACCACTGGAATTTTTTCATACTGATCTAGTTGGACCAACTAAAAAAAAGGGTTTAAAAGGTGATAAATACTTCATGTTATTATTTGATGATTATACAAGAATGACTGAAGTTTTACTTCTCAAGAATAAGTTAGAAGCTTTTGAAAACTTCAATATCTACAAGGAAATGGTTGAAAATGAAATGGATTCAAAAATCAAATGCCTTAGATCTGATAATGGAGGAGATTTCACCTCAAAGGAATTTATGGACTACTGCAACAATCATGGAATAAAAGATAATTCTCCATTGCTAGGACACCTCAACAAAATGAAGTTGTTGAAAGAAAGAACAGGACAGTACAGGAAATGGCCTGAACAATGTTAATGGATTCAAAATTGATAGATATTTTTTGGAAACAGGCAATGCATACAATAGTTCACATTCAAAACAGAGTAATGCTCAGAAACAACACTGACAAAAATCTTTATGAACTATGGAAAGGAATACCAACAAATGTAAAGCACTTTAGATTTTTTGGAAACAAATGCTATATCAGAAGAGAAGATGGCGGAATGGGAAAGTTTGACTCTCGTGTGGACAAAGGAGTACTCGTTGGTTACTCAAGTACAAGGAAATCATACAAGTGTTACAATCTAAGATTGAACAAATTTGTGGAAAGCATCAACATAACAATTGATGAAACAAGAAGACCATAATCAAAGGAAGAAAATAAATCAATGAAACAACCCTTAGAAGAAGAAGTAGAAGATGAAAAGGAAGTAGAAGAGGAAGATGAAGAGAATCAGAAAGAAACACAAGAGCAAGTTCAACAATTGTCTCCAAAGACACCAAGTAAACGAGTACAAAAGAATCATCCTTCAGATCAGATTATGGGAAACAAAGATGCAGGAGTTGAGACTAGAAGAAGAATTCATTCACTAGAACAAACACACCTAGCACTCTTATCTACAATTGAACTAAACTGTTTTGAAAAAGACAACAAGGATGAATCTTGGAATAAGGCCATGGATGAAGAATTGGATCAAATAGAGAAAAATGACACTTGGGAATTAGTTCCAAGACCAAAGAATAAGAATGTGATCGACACAAAGTGGGTCTTCAAGAATAAATTGAATGAATATGGATAAGTTACAAGGAACACATCTAGATTGGTATGTAAAGGATATGCACAGGTTGAGGAATCAACTTTGAAGAGACATTTGTCCTAGTTTCCAGAATGGAAGCAATCTGTTTTCTTTTAGCTTATGCATCCTCCAAAAATATTAAAATGTATCAAATGGACGTAAAATCATGTTTTCTGAATGGGGAACTTGAAGAACAATTCTACATTGAACAACCAAAAGAATTTATGTTGTCAGAAAATGCAGATTATGTGTGTAAATTAAAGAAGGCCTTGTATGGTCTAAAACAGGCTCCTAGAGCATGGTACTCTAGACTGGATAAGTATTTGCAGGAGGCAGGGTTTAGAAAAGGAAGTGCAAATAACAACCTCTACATCAAGGTAAGTCAAGGTAATATTTTATTATTTAAAGTTTTTGTTGATGATATTATTTTTGTTAGTGATGATGACAGGTTAATACAAGAATTTTCAAAAGATATGTAGAATGAATTTGAAATGTCATTAATTGGAGAACTATCCTTCTTTCTGGCACTTCAGATATGCCAGAGAAACCAAGGAATTTTTATTTCTCAAACCAGGTATATTAGAGAAATGATAAAAAGGTTCAATATGGAATATTGCAAACCAGTTATCACTCCCATGCAAACCAATTTCAAGTTGAGAAAATATGATGATTCGAAGTCTACAGATCAGATGCAATACAGGTCAATGATTGGCAACCTACTATATGTGATAACATACAAACCTGATGTAATACAAGCAGTTGGACAGGTGGGACGATTTCAAGAAGCACCAAAGGAATCACATGTATTAGCAGTGAAGAGGATTTTTAGATATCTCAGAGGAACATAAGAGTTTGGATTATGGTATCCAAAAGGAAAGGATCTATCACTTATTGCCTACACCGGTGTAGATTGGCCAGGTTGTATTGATGACCGATGAAGCACCAGTGGAACAACATTCTACTTGGGTGAGTTTTTAGTATCATGTCTAAGCAAGAAACATTCATCATTATCCTTATATATAGCCAAGGCAAAGTAAATTGTAGTAGTATCATGTTGTACATAGGTTCTTTGGATGAAACAAACCCTGACAGATATACAGGTTGAGTATGATGAGCCTATTCCAATCTATTGTGATAATACAAGCACCATCAGTATCTCAAAGAATCTGGTTATGCACTCCAAGATGAAGAACATTCCAATCAGGTATCACTTTTTATGGGAACAGGTTGCATAAAAGAACATCTGAGTTGAGTATGTGGGCACAAAAGAGTAAGTGGCAGAAATATTTACAAAACCAGTTCCACAGGAAGCCTTTGAGTATCTTCGCCAGAGACTCAGAGTTATTTCTACTCCAAAATGAATTCTTTTGAATGCTTATTTTATATGTCTTATTTGCACATGAGGAAGAACCATAAGAAGACAGTTCAGTCAGGGAGAGCAACCCCGAATGGAAAGATACCTTTTCCATTGATGACAAAGGGGGAAAGATTTATCAGATGCAGAGGACAGAGGCATGGTTCTAGGGGGATAATATTTATCATATGCATATGACAAAGGCATGGTTCCAGGGGGAGCATGAGTGATATGATTTCAATATTTCATCAGAGTGTTGCCATCAATTCCAAAGGGGGATATTGTTGATTAAGATTGGTTGTCATTGATTTCGACCCTTGAAGAAAGCCCCATAGCAGAAAGGTTGTGTAATGGACCCAATATTGTTTGATGTCAAGATGAATCATTATTTTCTTGTCATTTGATAATAAGTAGAAATGGATGAACTCCAAAGTGGTCCCCTTATGGTGAAATCCCTCATGCAAAGATGCTTTGCAGATTGAGTTATCCTAGAAGTATGGTTAGATAACCCATGATTATTTATGGAATAATGAGATGAAGATTAGTGAATTTTTCAGTTAAACTATCCTATATCATTATTTCTTGTCATTTTGTTTCTT
>JASDQU010735353.1:199223-211602 GCA_032191745.1 Picea mariana
GATCCAATAGTGGTTGGGAGGCCGACCAGCTTCATAAATGCGCCGTTTGGCAGGCGTACGGGTTTTGCACCCCACAGCCGCGCTTATGCGCCCGATATACGATGATATTGCGCACATGCGCTAGTTTTCAGTGGGTGCAATGTGCTTTTTAATTTTTTAGCCAATTTTGTATAGTTTTGGCTCTTTTGCTGTGCTATGGAACTAATCCTTGTGCCATGAATGACTGTTTTTCTGTGTTGATGATGTTGAGTTCTTGTCGCCCTGTGCGGACGAAATTTCAGTGATAACAATGGCAGTAAAAGACTCTGACAGAGAAGACTCCAAAGAAGAATATGAAGAAGTCAAAGAAGAATATGAATAATTTGAAGAATAAATTGAAGAAGCAGAAGTTGACTATCAAGAATAATTAATGTGTTCCATAGAAGTTATCAAAAGAGAAAAGAAGAAAAACAAGAAACTACATGAATAACTAGACAAGAAAAAGGATACTCGAGAACTAGAACAAGTGATCAAAAAATTGAAGGTTCAAATAGAAGAAGATAAAATAATTGATGAATCACTCAAAGAAAATCTAGAAGAAAAAGACAGGATCATTGGAAACTTGGAAGCAAAGATTTTCACACTAAGAAAGGATATTCAAAAGAAAAATATGCAGAATAGCTCAAAAGTTCTGGATGACATTATTAGTAGTAAAAAATCTCATCTTGACAAGTCCAGACTTGGATAGAATCAAACAAAAAAGGGATAAAATTCCAAAACAACAGAGCAAGAAACATATCCAAAACGTTATGTAGAAACAATCAAAAGGGATAGGAAGATATACAAGGAAGATTACAGGGACACTCCTCCACCAAGAAGATTCTGATTTCAGAATCAACAATAAAGAGATAGGCCTCAAGAAGAAGAAGGTTTCATAAGAGCAGCTCCATTCAGAAGATATTCAACTCCTCGGTATCAAACTATATTTTTTGGTTTATGTTATGCATGTAATAATTTTGGACATAAAGATGTGAATTGCAGAGCTAACAACAAGAACAATAACAACTTTGAGAGTCATACACAAAGGGGTTATTCAAGAATACCTAGTGAAACACAGAGAATAAGTTATAACAGGTTGAATCTTTGAGCACTAAAGTGTAATGTTACAAATGTAACAATTTTTGACATGTGGCCAAAGATTGCAGAATGAAAATCCTTCCGAAAGAACCTCAACAGAATAATAATAGTCACAGATAGGAAACTCAGAAAACAACATGGATAAGAAAGCAAGATCATTCTAGCAATGAAGAATGCACAATTGCTCTAACAACTAAGCATAATAAACGTGGTTAGTATGTTGACAATTTATGTTCAAAACACATTACAGGTGATAGAGACAAGTTTCTTACATTATGAAAAGAAAGAGGTGGATTAGTATCCTTCGGAAATGATGATTCAACCAAAATCATTGGAAAAGGCACAGTCTGAATTGGGAACAAGAATGAAAAGGAATAAAATGTTCTACTAGTACAAGATATGAAACATAATATTCTAAGTGTGAGTCAAATGTGTGACCAAGGTAATAAAGTTACTTTCGATTCACAAAAGTGTGAGATAAGAAAACAAGGTTCAAGGAAATTGGTCGGTATAGCTACAAGAAATTCAAGCAACATATATGTGTTAAGAGAAATTAGAAATGAAAACTATTTTCTAGGAAAGGAAGATGAAATTTAGCTATGGCACAGAAGAATGGGGCACATACATTTTGATAACCTTGTCAAAGTCGGGAAAATAAAAGCACTCAGAGAAATGGCCCAGATCACGAAACCAACCAACACTTTATGCAAGCATTGTCAACAAGGAAAGAAAACAAAGACCAGGTTTAAATCAAAGGAATATTCAATGACAAGACCACTGGAATTTTTTCATACTGATCTAGTTGGACCAACTAAAAAAAAGGTTTAAAAGGTGATAAATACTTCATGTTATTATTTGATGATTATACAAGAATGACTGAAGTTTTATTTCTCAAGAATAAGTTAGAAGCTTTTGAAAACTTCAATATCTACAAGGAAATGGTTGAAAATGAAATGGATTCAAAAATCAAATGCCTTAGATCTGATAATGGAGGAGATTTCACCTCAAAGGAATTTATGGACTACTACAACAATCATGGAATAAAAAGACAATTCTCCATTGCTAGGACACCTCAACAAAATGGAGTTGTTGAAAGAAAGAACAGGAAAGTACAAAAAATGGCCTGAACAATGTTAATGGATTCAAAATTTATAGATATTTTTTGGAAACAGGCAATGCATACAATAGTTCACATTCAAAACAGAGTAATGCTCAGAAACAACACTGACAAAAATCCTTATGAACTATGGAAAGGAATACCAACAAATGTAAAGCACTTTAGAGCTTTTGGAAACAAATGCTATATCAAAAGAGAATATGGTGGAATGGGAAAGTTTGACTCTCGTGTGGACAAATGAGTATTTTTTGGTTACTCAAGTACAAGGAAATCATACAAGTGTTACAATCTAGGATTGAACAAATTTGTGGAAAGCATCAACATAACAATTGATGAAACAAGAAGACCATAATCAAAGGAAGAAAATAAATCAATGAAACAACCCTTAGAAGAAGAAGTAGAAGATGAAAAGGAAGTAGAAGAGGAAGATGAAGAGAATCAGAAAGAAACACAAGAGCAAGTTCAACAATTGTCTCCAAAGACACCAAGTAAATGAGTACAAAAGAATCATCCTTCATATCAGATTATGGGAAACAAAGATGCAGGAGTTGAGACTAGAAGAAGAATTCATTCACTAGAACAAACACACCTAGCACTCTTATCTACAATTGAACCAAACTATTTTGAAAAAGCCAACAAGGATGAATCTTGGAATAAGGCCATGGATGAAGAATTGGATCAAATAGAGAAAAATGACACTTGGGAACTAGTTCCAAGACCAAAGAATAAGAATGTGATCAGCACAAAGTGGGTCTTCAAGAATAAATTGAATGAATATGGATAAGTTACAAGGAACACATCTAGATTGGTATTTAAAGGATATGCACAGGTTGAGGAATCAACTTTGAAGAGACATTTGTCCCAGTTTCCAGAATGGAAGCAATCTATTTTCTTTTAGCTTATGCATCCTCCAAAAATATTAAAATGTATCAAATGGACATAAAATCATCTTTTCTGAATGGGGAACCTGAAGAACAATTCTACATTGAACAACCAAAAGGATTTCTGTTGTCAGAAAATGAAGATTATGTGTGTAAATTAAAGAAGGCCTTGTATGGTCTAAAACAGGCTCCTAGAGCATGGTACTCTAGACTGGATAAGTATTTGCAGGAGGAAGGTTTTAGAAAAGGAAGTGCAAATAACAACCTCTACATCAAGGTAAGTCAAGGTAATATTTTATTATTTAAAGTTTATGTTGATGATATTATTTTTGTTAGTGATGATGACAGGTTAATACAAGAATTTCCAAAAGATATGTAGAATGAATTTGAAATGTCGTTAATTGGAGAACTATCCTTCTTTCTGGCACTTCAGATACACCAGAGAAACCAAGGAATTTTTATTTCTCAAACCAAGTATATTAGAGAAATGCTAAAAAGGTTCAGTATGGAATATTGCAAACCAGTTATCACTCCCATGCAAACCAATTTCAAGTTGAGAAAATATGATGATTCGAAGTCTGCAGATCAGATGCAATACCGGTCAATGATTGGCAACCTACTATATGTGACAACATACAAACCTGATGTAATACAAGCCGTTGGATAGGTGGGATGATTTCAAGAAGAACTAAAGGAATCACATGTATTAGCAGTGAAGAGGATTTTTAGATATCTCAGAGGAACATAAGAGTTTGGATTATGGTATCCAAAAGGAAAGGATCTATCACTTATTGCCTACATAGGTGTAGATTGGGCAGGTTGTATTAATGACCGACGAAGCACCAGTCGAGCAACATTCTACTTGGGTGAGTGTTTAGTATCATGTCTAAGCAAGAAACATTCATCATTATCCTTATATATAGCCAAGGCAAAGTAAATTGTAGTAGTATCATGTTGTACACAGGTTCTTTGGATGAAACAAACCCTGACAGATATACAGGTTGAGTACGATGAGCCTATTCCAATCTATTGTGTTAATACAAGCACCATCAGTATCTCAAAGAATCCGGTTATGCACTCCAAGATGAAGAACATTCCAATCAGGTATCACTTTTTATGGGAACAGGTTGCATAAAAGAACATTTGAGTTGAGTATGTGGGCACAAAAGAGCAAGTGGCAGAAATATTTACAAAACCACTTCCACAGGAAGCCTTTGAGTATCTTCGCCAGAGACTCAGAGTTGTTTCTACTCCAAAATGAATTCTTTTGAATGCTTATTTTATATGTCTTATTTGTACATGAGGAAGAACCATAAGAAGACAATTCAGTCAGGGAGAGCAACCCCGAATGGAAAGATACCTTTTCGATTGATGACAAAGGGGGAAAGATTTATCAGATGTAGAGGACAGAGGCATGGTTCTAGGGGGATAATATTTATCATATGCATATGACAAAGGCATGGTTCCAGGGGGAGCATGAGTGATATCATTTCAGTATTTCATCAAAGTGTTGCCATCAATTCCGAAGGGGGATATTGTTGATTAAGATTGGTTGTCATTGATGTCAACCCTTGAAGAAAGCCCCATAGAAGAAAGGTTGTGTAATGGACCCAATATTGTTTGATGTCAAGATGAATCATTATTTTCTTGTCATTTGATAATAAGTAGAAATGGATGAACTCCAAAGTGGTCCCCTTATGGTGAAATCCCTCATGGGAAAATGCTTTGCAGATTGAGTTATCCTAGAAGTATGGTTAGATAACCCATGATTATTTATGGAATAATGAGATTAAGGTTAGTGAATTTTTCAGTTAAACTATCCTATATCATTATTTCTTGTCATTCCATTTCCTGTGGTATGTCCAATGTCACATAAATCCTCACGGTTAGAGAGTTATGTCCATGAGAAGTTGGATAACCTAGGTTTGGGTAATGGACCCAAGTTTGTTTGATGGATAATGGTATGATTTTTGATACATTTTTAGGTAATACTATTATATATGGATGTTACATGTCATTCCATTTCTATTGGTATGTGGAACATCACATAGATCCTCATAGTTTGAGAGTTATGGCCTTACGAAGTTGGAGGAACCTCTTATGTCATCTAGAAGCCCCAAAAGGTCAAAGTAGTCAAAGTGGTTTAAGAGATTTTAGAAGGTAAATAATAAAATGAACTGATGAGTGTACTATAATTCAAAGTGAATACAAAATAAATTATTTAAATAATAAATTTAATGGAGAAATTAGAAGTGGGTTAACCCTAAAATAAGGAAAGTGGGCAAAGTGACCTAGAAGATGTTTTTAAGGAAACTACTTGGAGAGTATAACTAAGAGGCAATGCTATCTCATTTTCAACAAAGTTGAGAATATTGAATTCCTATAGGTGTATTAGGTAACCAAAGGATACCTAAGCCAAATTTCCGAGGGAAGGTGAAGAAAAGAAGGATGGAATTCAAGGATGGATAACTTCTTTTGATGATGCTTTCTAAGGTATGTTATTTATAGGTCATGTCACCATTTTCACAATAAATTCTTTTCTAGAATGACTCAGACTGTGAAATTTATATTCCATTGAGGAAACATATCCAAGTATCTATGGTAAACAATTCAGCTTCTAGTTCGTTGTATTTTTGGAGTTACACTCTATGGAAAATAGGGTTTGTGTCTAGTCCTGAAACTAGTCAAAAATAAGTGCTTTGGGTACAAACCTCATAACTTTTCATAACAGATCCAAATTCAGTAAGAAAAAATGTGTTGGTTATATTACACTCTCGATTATTCTTTGTAACAATTTCATATCCATTCAACAAATATTTTGTGTTGGCCACGCTCTACAAGGTCGCTCTCTAGAATAAGCCAGAATTCAGCAAGGTATGTCATTTTTTCTATAAATACATTTATGAGAGGTTCCAAGTAGTGACGTATGGAGTAATTGTGAAAACTAAACTAAATAACATTGTGTGTCAGTTTCATATCTTTATTCATTACAGGTACAAAGATATGATTATTTGAAGTTAGGATTGTTGACTAATCCAAAACTAGTCATATGAGACTAAAGAAAATTTTGATGTAAATTCTAGTCTATTGTTGTTTAAAGTTAAGGAAGATTTGTAGGTATGTGATCATATACACCAGGTCTATTATAGATTTATAAATCATATTTGGATGATGAAATTGATGAGGGCTTTTGGTTGAGGTACAATTTGGGTACATGGTTGAGACAGGTAGTTGATGAGTTGGCACATACATGAAGTGTATAGTTGATGATGTTGGTACATATTGATGAGTCATAGTTGATAATTAGTTGACATGTGATTGGTACATTATTGGTACATGGTTGGTTTCACTTGTTTATGGTACATGTTGATTACAGACTATTTGGTACAGGTTGGTGCATGGTTGATGCACTTGTTTATGGTACATGTTGAGTACAGGTTGAGGTATAGGTTGATGCATTGTTTATGCATGGTTTAGGTTTATTGGTATAGGTTTACAATGATATATCTCACAATGATAGTGTGACAGTGGTTCCATCATTCTACTTCTACTTCAGGGCGGTTGGACGGAGAAAGGACAGGTGGTTGTAGCCACCTTCCAGTTGTAGCCGGAGAACATAGGGGCTTGTAGCCTCCTTCTGGTTGTATCCAAAGAATTGGGGAGTTGGAGCTTCCCTTAGGTTGTAGTCTGAGAAACTAGGGGGTTGGAGCCTCCTTGTAGTTGCAACTGGAAAACAAAAGAAGTTAGTGCTTCCAATCAATGTAATTCTTGAAAATATATAACAAAAAGCATTATGTGGTTTTATCCCTA
Organism: Picea mariana; assembly: GCA_032191745.1. Classification (NCBI taxonomy): domain Eukaryota; kingdom Viridiplantae; phylum Streptophyta; class Pinopsida; order Pinales; family Pinaceae; genus Picea; species Picea mariana. The sequence continues at coordinate 206,148 of JASDQU010735353.1, forward strand.
TTTGGGTTTCCACGTACAACACTGGTGTACTGTGTATGTGTGTGATTGTTCATTTATTATTTCTCATTATTGGATAATAATTCTACATTCATATAACACTTGGAGTATTTAAAGAAAAATGATTATAATTACATTATTACTGATTCACCCCCCCTCTCAGTAATCCAACCGAACCAACTATGCATGTAGGGGATCACATTTGGGATGTGAACTCTATAAAAAAAAAATGAATATCAGGAGCACCTGTTGGGGAAAGGTAGAATAAAAAAAAAGAGAGGTAATATATTAATAATTGTGGAGATTTATATAATTAATACATATATTTTTTTATTTTTTGTGTATATGATCATACTCATTAATATATTAATATCTATTATTTCATAAATTATTATTATTTACCATCGACGTTATAACTAATATTTAATACATGTGAATTATGATTTTTTCATTCAGTTGCTCAAGATTGGGATGCACTGCATTTATACATTGGAAAACATATTGATTGGACGAATGTATATATTGAAACATGTAAACAACATCATGGTAGTAGGTTTTCATGGAAACGACTGTTTGAATTGGTTAGATAATATTTTCATAATAGAGATGCAAATGTTATGCAAAGGGAAATTGATTTAACATATGGTTTGAAAGATGGAAACAAAAGAAAATTCATACATCTATTCAGTTATTTTATATTATATTAATGTGACTACATGTGTACTATATTTTTCATATATTTTCCAAGTTATACAAATTATATGTTAATTTATTAATTGATAATGCATCTTTTACATATGTGGCATATTGCAGTTGAAGCACCACAAGGCTATGTGGTGCAATGGTCATAAATTTTGCATCAAACATTTGGATGAAACTAGGAAAAAATCTGATAGTGGGATAACTACAGTATTCCAGGTCACTAATGTTTTCTCTAGGAGTGACAGACATCACCGAGAATCTGAAAATAGACATTATGGGTATTTCAATGATATAATTGAGTATGACTTTAATTTCTTCAAATTATTTATGTTCGAAATCAGATGGTATAGATTACAAATGCATGAACACGATGAGGAAATAAATTTTATTCAACATGCCAACGGATTTCCGATGATTAAAACAATGGTGTTTGAAAGAGGACATGATCTCTATGTTTCTCCAAGCCAATGTGAATAGGTATTTTACTTGAATGTTCCAAGTGAGAGGGATTGGTCATTTTTTATTAGATATGATCCAAGAGGAAGTCCAGTTAAGTATACTCATGTACAGGAAGAAGTTGATATTGAATAAGAAGATGATACGCCAAATAAGACAGAGCTGGAAGATCATGCAGGGTCGAAAAATGAAGAATAYGAAGAATATCATGATCCATGTGTAGGAGACAATGTAGTTCTTGATGATGATGTCGATAAAAATATTCTCAAAAATGACATTGATGACGATGATTATATCGTCAATCCTTTCAAAATTGTTTCTGAACTGTATGATGATACAAATATTGAGTTCGATGAAGAAGAAGATATAGAATAAGGATGATACATATGTTGAGTTGGATCAGGTACATGACTATATATTTTAATTTGTATGAATTATAATATTAAAATAATTTACTTATGTCATGGGTTAATTACATTTTTTTAAGTTTTATGCGAAATTTTTATAGCCTATGTTACATGTTGTTTAATTATTATGTGAAGCCTGAAAATAGTCATCAATATACTAGAGTATGTGGTAAACTAAAAATATCATTTACAAACACATAATTTCATTTACCTTCATTATTTTTTTTTTGTAGTTTCTATATTGCATGAATCTTACAACTAGGTTGCTTTCGATTATTTTATATTTTATAGATTGGGTATCGGGGAATTGAGAGTGATGTGAGTGGGAGGGAAGGGGCCATATGAGCTTCCACCTTCATGTGGTTGGCCTTGTTTAGTAGAGGGTAAATTATTATTGAAACCAAGATAAGATCATTCATTTTTATACCATCATGATCATAGATGTCATCTTTGTTGTCATAGTATTGCATCAACGAAGTTTCAATGAATGTGTTTTTCATTTCTATATAATCTTTGTTGAAACTGTTTAAAACATGGGAATTTTCCCCATGACTTATGAAGAATGTATGTGTGTCATAGTTGTAATGAAAAATGGGACTTTGTCATTCACATGGGCAACAGTGACCTATCAATGGGGCCAACGTTGAAATTTTTTCAAACTCTTTCTGTATGCATTGAAATTTGATATGGATAGACTATTCACATGACTTAACAATATGTGAGGGTTTTTGGACTCAAAATTTGACTCACAAGCCCACTTGTTTCCATCATAAATTAATCATGTAAACCATAAACCCTATATTTCTTTCAAATTAGTACACAAATTGGTTAACACAAGTTTTAAGTTTACATCAACCTTTGTTCATTTTTCTTTTAGGTTCTACATTATATATTATACATTGTATGTGTGTCATAGTTGTGATGAAAACTCCCTCTTTTTTCATTCATTGTTTATTTAACACCATAAAAATATGTCCTTGTAGTACTATATGCGAAAACATGTTTACTGTCAAATGAATTTAAAATGAACAACAAAAAGACATTGTACTCAGACTATACATGGGAAATAGTTCCCTGTGAATGGGGCCAATGTTGAAATATTTTCAAATCGTTTATGTATGCATTGAAATTTGACATGGATAGAATATTTGCATGCCTTAATTCTATGGGAGCATTTCTGGACTCAAATTTGACTCACACACCCACTTGTTTCCATCATCAATTCATCATGTAAACCATAAACACTATATGTCTTTCAAAGTGCACAAATTGATTGACACAAGTTTTAGGTCTGCATCATCTTTTCTTCATTTTTTTTTGAGGTTCTACACTGTATATACCATGTATGTGTTTCATGTTGTGATCATAAAAAATCCCTCTTTTTTCGTTCATTTTTTAATCAACACCTCAAAAATGCATCCTTCCAGTACTAGATGTTGGAAAGTGTGTGTCGAACGAATTTAAAATGAACAACGAAAATACATTGTACTACAACTATACATGGGCAACAATGACCTGTGAATGGGGCCAACGTCGAATTTTTTTCAAGTTGTTTCTGTATGCACTGAAATTTGACACAAGTTTCAAGTTTGCATAATCCTTTGTTCATTTTTATTTCAGGTTCTACATTGTACATACAATATATGTGTGTCATAGTTGTGATCATGAAAAATCCCTCTTTTTTCATTCATTGTTTAATAAAAACCACAAAAATATGTCCTTGAAGTACTAGATGCGGGAATGTGTGTGCCAAATGAATTTTAAAAGGAACAATGAAAATACAATGTACTAGTACTAGACATGGGAAATAGTGACCTGTGAATGAGGCCAACATTGAAATTTTTTCAAATTGTTTCTATATGCACTGACATTTGACATGGATAGATTATTTTCATGCTTGAACGACATGAGAGGTTTTATGGACTCAAATTTTACTCACACACCCACTTGTTTTAATCATCATTTAATTATGTAAACCATAAACCCTATATTTCTTTCAAATTAGTACACAAATTGGTTGACACAAGTTTTAAGTTTTCATCATCCTTTATTTATTTTTATTTCAGGCTCTACATTGTATATCATACAATGTATGCGTGTCATAGTTTTGATGAAAAATCCATCTTCTTTTGTTCATTGTTTAATCAACACCATAAAAATATGTCCTTCCAGTAGTAGATGCGGGAACATGTGTACTATCAAACAAAATTTAAAAGGAACAATGAAAATACGTTGTACTAGGACTAGACATGGGAAACAATGACCTTTGAATGGGGCCAACATTGAAATTTTTTCAAACTATTTTTGTATGCACTGAAATTTGACATGGATAGACTATTTGCATGCCTTAATGAAATGCGAGGGTTTCTAGAGTCAAATTTGACTCTCTCACACACACACACACTTGTTTCCATCATCAATTCATCATGTAAACCATAAAACCTATATTTATTTCAAAGTGCACAAATTTGTTGACTCAAGTTTTAAGTTTGCATCATCCTTTCTTCATTTTTCTTTCAGGTTTTGCATTGTATATACAATGTATGTGTATCATAGTTACAATCATGAAAAATCCCTCTTTTTTTGTTCATTGTTTAATCAACACCACAAAAATATGTCCTTGCAGTACTAGATGCGAGAACGTGTGTGTCAAACGAATTTTAAAAGGAACAATGAAAATACATTGTACTAGGACTAGACATGGGAAAAAATGACTTGTGAATGGGGCCAATGCTGAAATGTTTTCAAACTATTTATGTATGCACTGAAATTTGCCACAAGTTTTAATTTTTCATCATCCTTTATTTTTCTTCAGGTTCTACATTGTATATACAATGTGTGTGTTTCATAGTTGTGATAATGAAAAATCCCTCTTTTCCCTTTTATTGTTTAATCAACACCACAAAAATATGTCCTTACAGTACTATATGCGGGAATGTGTGTGTCGAACAAATTTTAAATGGAACAACGAAAATACATTATACTAAGACTAGACATGGGAAACAGTGACATGTGAATGGGGCCAATGTTGAAATTTGTTCAAACTGTTTTTGTATGCACTGAAATTTGACATGCATAGACTATTCGCTTGCCTTAACGATATGGGAGTGTTTCTGGACTCAAATTTGACTCACATAGCCACTTGTTTCCATCATCAATTTATCATGTAAACCATAAACCCTATATTTCTTTCAAATTAGTGCACAAATTGATTGACACAAGTTTTAAGTTTGCATCAACATTTATTCATTTTTCTTCTAGGTTCTACATTCTATATTATACAATGTATGTGTGTCATAGTTGTGATGAAAAATCCTTATTTTTTTTTTCATTGTTTAATCAACACCATAAAAATATGTCCTTGCAGTACTAGATGTGGGAACATGTGTACTGTTGAACACATTTTAAAAGGAACAATGAAAAGACATTGTACTAGGACAAGACATGGGAAGTAATAACTAGTGAATGGAACCAACATTGAAATGTTTTCAAACTATTTATGTATTTACTGAAATTTTACATGGATAGACTATTCACATGCCTTAACGATATGGGGGGGTTTCTGGACTCAAATTTTAAAAGGAACAACGATAGATGCACCTATACTTCCCAATTTTTACTCCCCTTGTGAGGGATCATGTAGGATCTCATTTGATGGATCTTGTTTGAAATGTGGAACCATAGAAGGAAACGTTTTTGATATTTCTTCTAGAGAAATTCATTCTCACTCCTTCAAATTTAAATTGTAATTAATTTACAACATTTTATAATATGAGGCACTAATTTAAGGACTATTTCTATCCCAAAAAATGGATGTCTAAGACCTCATTGTAATGGGGGATTCATTTCTAGTTTTCAACTAGGTTAAGAAAAGATGTATCATTAAAACAAAT
>JASDQU010735353.1:218576-228722 GCA_032191745.1 Picea mariana
TCATTCTCACTCCTTCAAATTTAAATTGTAATTAATTTACAACATTTTATAATATGAGGCACTAATTTAAGGACTATTTCTATCCCAAAAAATGGATGTCTAAGACCTCATTGTAATGGGGGATTCATTTCTAGTTTTCAACTAGGTTAAGAAAAGATGTATCATTAAAACAAATTGTTTAAAGGCATGCGTGGAGAGGGTATGGGACTTATAAAGGTTTTCAAATATTTTAACATAAATTTTATTCCAAGAGAGGAGAATCAAAAGGAAGAATCTTTAGTAGTTTCAATGTCTCTTTTTAACCCACAACTGCCCCTTCCCAAGAACCTCTTTCTATGTTGAACCCATTTTCCACCCATTGGTACCATATAATGTCCAATGTTTTGGAAAATATTTTAAAATGATGGACACATTGCAAAATTATTGGACACGGATAACGAAATTGAGAAATAAATCCCCAAAAACATTATCCTTGAACCTCAATATGAATATTCAAGGCAAGACCAATATGATGAGCTTGTAATCCTAAAGTTACAAGAAAACATTCTATCTAAAGGTTTAATCTCATTGGAGTCTTTATTCAATAAATATGACTAAACTTGAAAGGTACAACTAGGAGAATACTAATTGCTTTGGAAAGTCCAAGAAAACAAAAAGGTCAACAATGACATAGTGGACAAACCCAATTTCTTGAGTGTAGAGAGAAATTGTACCAACCAATTAGATGTGACTGATTTTGTTAATATTATCAAGGAATTTGAAGATATGTTTTCATGGACATATAGTGACCTAAAGGAATATAATAGGACCATTATACATAACACCATAAAATTGAAAGAAGAACACATATTAGATAGAAATTGAGGGTGATAAATCTAAAATTAAATCTCATCATTAAAATTGTGTTGTAGAAGTTAATGGACATAGGGATTATAGTACCAATTAGATAGTCAAAATGGGTGGAAAATCTTGTAGGGGTTTGGAAGAAGAATGGGAAAATATGGCTATGTGCATGGATGATTTTAGGGGCTAAATTTCGCTCATGGGCTAATTTTCCATGGTTTTTCCAAAAACGAGATTCGCTATTTTAAAAATGATTCGCCCAAATTCTATAGGATAAAATTATTTTACCTTAAAAATCGCCAAAATTTTATAAAAGCTATATAAAATCCTTAGAAATTTGAACATTTTTACAAAAATATCACCAAACATTTATAGTTGGCATATGAAGGATTAGTAAGATTCGCCAAGGTTTCTACATTTTAAAATAAATTTCCATCTTTAAAATCATCCTTGGCTATGTGTTGAATTCCATGACTCAAATCAAGCATCCCTAAAGGATAATCACCCACTTCTAAATATGGACATGTTACATAATAGGTGACAGGCTGATCCAAGAGCATCTCCCACATCAAGCAAGCCAACGAGGAGATAATCGGACAGTTGGACAAGCGCCATCACAAATTTTTGAATTTCACCTTGGAAGTTGTTGCGCAATCTTAAATGAAGTCATTCAAGAAGAGGCGCACTTGTATAATGTAAATGGACCTTGAGTGGATTTTCTCTCGTCCTTAGTAGGTAGAAGGCATTTAAAGTAGTTAATGTAGGTAGATAGAATTTAATTCTATATTAGACAGTTTTAGAGTGCAAGAGGGAAATGGGATATAGACACTCTCATTGTGTATTGTAACTTAATTAGAATCATTGGAGAAAGATCATACAGAGATTTGTGTAATAACACCCATGTACAGATATTTGAATTAATAGAATAGGTTGATTCAAATTCATGGTTTTGTGTCTGTTCTCTATGTATTGATGCTGAATGATATGCTCATGAATGTTTGCTTCCTGTGATACATTTGCTTTATATGCTGTGTATATGATTTCATGTTTGAGTTTGAAGTCTTTAAGGAAGAAGGAATGAGTTTCAATTGTTTCTCTATCTAAGTAAGAGTTCCTGCAAGGAGTGCAGTTGAAGTGTCCGCAAGGAGTGCATTGACAAGAATTCAGGGTTGCATCTCTGAAGCTCAGATAGTTTTACTTTTTTTCTCATTTCCCCAGAAGTGTAGTTGGGCACAGGAGCCATGCAAGGAGTGCGTAGGGAAAGTTAAGCCTCAGAGTTGTGAATCTGAGCAGAGTGTTGAGAGAATGCTGTTGCAGGTGTGCGCAGAGTCAAAAGGGTTCAAGCACATGAAGTGATTGAAAATCTACCGCAAGGAGTGCATGCAGGAATCTTCGGAGAAGACGTAGAGTCATGGAAAAGCTCAGGAAGGATAAGGACTTTGAAACTATCAAGGGTTTGCACAAGAGTTGTACCTTGAAAGCTTGTAAGAAAGCATCGTAAGTTTGTGTGCAGGTGGATGAGTTCCACGGAGGAACACTTGGTCGTTTGCAAGAATCATCAAGGAAGAACAGACGATCAGTATTCTCCGAGGAGGATCCACGATATTTTGTGAGCCATTAGATATCATAGAGGAGCAGGGAAGATACAGTGAAGGTATCGAAAGGTTCAAAGCTCAGGAGGGGCAGGATCGTAGATCCGAGCCACAAGGACCATTGGATTTACACGTAGAATCATGTATCGGGGTTTCATGGGTGGAAGTCCCGTGAACGGTGCAACAGGAATCACAAAATCATGATATGCAATATCCCTACAGTCAAAGGATTTGTGTGGGCCATAGTGGAGGCAGTGAGTGGATAGGTGGCACGTTAGGATTCGCAACGAGAAGTCCCGAACCATATGCATTAGGATTCACGATATTGCGAACTCTGAAATGCCGATGGAGTGAAAGTATCGTCGAAAAGTTAGAACTCACGCGTGTGTCAGAGTTTTGGCATATTGAGACTTGGGAGTTGGAGAACCGAGTTGCTTGAAATCGCGAGTGCCGAAATCGCGATAAGGAAAGTTCAGAAAGGAAAGGGAAAAAGGTCAGCGTTGACTATATTTGGATTTGGGGATTTGAGAGTCCAATGCTCGACCACTAACCTCGCGAAGTCGTGAAGTCCGATCTCCCAATTGTAAAGAGGGGGATCCCATGAGGATTGTTGTGGGTGTATATTTCCCGATAGGAAAACAGAAGAACCATTGTTGTTCTTCGGGCCATGTGAAGGGAAAGATCCTGTGTGACCACGCAAACCTTTCGACCTGTGGGTCTAGGTAGCATGCGTGTGTGTCAGTTTGGTATCAGAGCTCAAAAAGGTTATTTTCTTTCTATAGAAGAGAAGAAAGAGGATTCACCATGCCTCCAAGGAGAAGGGACATGCAATCACCTAATCCAGAGGATAGGGAAATGCCGAGAAGAAGAGGCATGCATATGATAGATCCAGTTGTGGAGAGACAAATGCATGATATATGAGCTAGAATCGAAGATATGGAGACAACACAAAGACGCACAGTCAGTGCTGGGGATATGAGTGATTCCGAAAGCAAATTTTAGACTGAATGTGAAGAAGAAGTTATAACTGAAGATGCATCAAATGAACGATTGATTAGAGCTATTGCAAGGATGGGTGCAAGAGCAAAGATGGGCATTCCAGTTTATGAAGGAAACTTTGATGCAGAGGAGCTTCTAGACTAAATTAGAGCTCTAGACACATACTTTGACTATGAAGATGTCGAAGAGGACAAGAAAGTCAATCATGTTGTCACTAGATTGAAAGGACATGCAACATTGTGGTGGGATGAACTACAAGCTGACAGATGCTGCAGGGGCAAGCAGAAGATCAAGAGCTGGGATAGAATGATTGTGAAGATGAAGGTGAAATTCATCCATAGGGACTATCAAATTACTCTGTTCAGAAGGATGCAGAACCTGAGACAGAAGCTGATGACAGTGAAGGAATACACTGAAGAATTCTATAAATTGAACATCAGGGCAGGTCATCGGGAAAGAGATGGTGAGAAAGTTGCCAGATATATGAATGGCCTGAGATATGATATTCAGGATGAGATGAGCATGGTAACCATCCGAACAGTGGAAGATTCTTATCAGATGGCTCTGAAAGAGGAGGAGAAGCTGATCTGAAAGCAAAGTCAAAGAGGCCAAGTCAAAACTCAAGCCAGGGGTAAATCAGTTGTCCAAGATAAAAATCAGAAGCCTGAGGAAGACTAGAAGAAGCCTCAAACTTGAACTGAGAGAGGTGGAACCTCACAACGAGGGAAATATGTCGAGCAGAGAGGACAAGATAATGAGAAGAGAGGAGATTATGCTGACAACAACACTTTTCCTCGTACTAGAGNGGATGTTGAGGCAGAAGATGCTAAAGGCGGAAGATCACTGATGATGCGAAAAGTTCTTTTGACACCAGAGAAAGAGGTGGAGAGTTCAGTCCAAAGGACCAAACTATTCAGGACTGCATGCAAGACCAAGGACAGGGTATGCAAGGTCATTGTAGACAGTGGTAGCATGGATAATCTCGTATCTACAGAGATGGTAGAGAAGCTGGAGCTAGAGACAACTGATCATCCAAGCCCATACATAGTTTCGTGGCTGCATAAAGGACATCAGGTAACTGTCACTAAACAATGTTTAGTTGAATTGAATATAGGAGGATATAATGATAAGATCTTATGTGATGTCATTCCTATTGATGTTTTTCATCTATTGTTCGGTAGACCATGGAAATATGATAGGAATGTGATTCATGATGGGAGAATGAATACATACACCCTAGAGAAGAATGGGAGGACACACATGTTGCTTCCGATTAAGGATAAGGAGGTGAAGCCGGAAGTAAGCAACACAATACTTCTCATGAGTGGGAAGGAACTTCTTATAGAGGTTAAGAACAAGGAGGATCCACAATTCTTTGTGGTCAGGAAACCGAAGATTGTTTTGACTAGCACAAGAGTGGATGATTTACCAAACGAGATTCAGGAACTGCTGGAAGAGTTCGCTGACATAGTTGTGGATGAATTACCTCGTTCGTTGCCACTAATCAGAAGTGTGAGTCATCATATTGATCTCATGCCAGGAGCTATTTTTCCAAATAAAGTCGCATACTGGTTGACTTCACAAGAGAATGAAGAGGTCAAGAGGCAAGTCTAGGAGTTGTTGGACAAAGGTTTAGTCAGGGAAATCTTGAGTCCATGTGTTGTTCCAACAATACTCAGTCCAAAGAAAGATGGAGGCTGGAGGATGTGTACTGACTGAAGGGCGATTAACAAGATAACCATCAGGTACATATTTCCATTGCTGAGGATGGATGATCTGATGGATTGCTTGAGCGGAGCAAAGTATTTTTCAAAGATCGGTTTGAAAAGAGGTTATCACCAAATCTGCATGAGAGAAGGTGATGAATGGAAGACAACATTCAAAACCAATGAAGGGTTGTATGAATGGCTGGTTATGCCGTTTGGATTAACAAATGCGTCGAGTACCTTCATGACGTTGATGAACGAAGTCCTGAGGGATTTCATCGGGAAATTTGTCATTGTATATTTGGATGACATATTGGTGTACAGTAAAATAGTGGTAGAGCATCTGAAGCATTTGGCTACAGTGATGCAGAGGTTACAGCAGGAGAAGTTGTTGATAAAGATGAAGAAGTCCTCATTCATGAAGACAGAGCTCATTTATTTGGGATTTTTTATTTCGACAAATGATTTGAGGATGGATCTAGATAAGGTGGAGGTAATCAAGAATTGGCCATCACCGAGGAATATCTTTGAGGTGAGAAGTTTTCATGGATTGGCTAGTTTCTACCGAAAGTTCATCAAGAATTTCAATGGAATTAGCACAACAATGATGGATACAGTGAAGAAAAGACACAATTATTTTCACTGGACTGAAGAGGATGAGAAAATATTTAATCTGCTGAAGAGGAAGATTACGAAACAACCAGTTTTGTTGTTGCCGGATTTCCAGAAAACATTTTAGGTGAAATGCGATGCAAGTGGATTTGCACTCGGGGCAGTCTTGAGTCAGGAAGATAGGCTAATAACGTACTTTAGCGAGAAGCTGAATGAGGTGAAAGTGAAGTACTCCACTTATGATAAGGAGTTTTATGCTATCATCCAGTCTTTAAAGAAATGGAGGCATTACTTGATTCCGAAGGAGTTTGTCTTGTACAGTGACAATCATGCATTGTAGTTTGTGACTCAACAGGAGAATTTGAATCAGAAACATGTCAGATGGGTTGAGTATATGCAAAATTTCACTTTTGTGATTAACCATATTTCTGCTACTGCTAACAAAGTGGTTGATTCTTTGAGTAGGAAGTGTTTTCTATTGCAGGAGTTCCAAGTCAAAACGTTGGGTTTTGATGATCTCAAGGACATGTACGCTGAAGATCAGGATTTTAATGAAGCGTATGAAGCAGCTGAGAATCCAATTCTCAGGGACACAAGCCCATGGATAGAATACATGATCCAGGAAGGATTATTGCTTAAAAGCAATCAATTGTGTATTCTAAAATTCTCCATGAGGGAGAATCTGTTGAACGAGAAACACAATGGAGGATTGGCATGGTACTTTGATCACGAAAAGACGTTCGCAAAGTTGAATGAGTCATATTTTTGGCCAGGATTGTGAGCAGATGTCAAGAGATTCATGGACAGATGCATAATTTGCCAGCATTCGAAGGGAAGAAAGTAGAATGCAGGGTTCTATCAACCATTTCCCATACCAGAGAGGTCGTGGGATGCAATCAGCATGTATTTTGTATTGGGGTTGCCAAGAACACAAAGAGGTGTTGATTCAATCTTTGTGGTAGTGGATAGATTTTCCAATATGGCACACTTCATTCCATGTCAGAAAACCAATGGCGCAACTCACATTGCGAACCTTTTTTTCAAAGAGGTCATTTGACTTCATGGGTTGCTGAGAAGTATAGTTTCGGATCGAGATATGAAATTCATAGGGAATTTTTGGAGGACCTTATGGAAGAAGCTAAAAACTAACTTGTCATTTAGTTTGGCTTATCATCCTCAAACAGATGGACAAACAGAAGTGGTGAAGAAAAGTCTAGGAGACTTGCTGAGAAGCTTGGTGACAGAACACCACAGCCAGTGGGACAACATATTACCACAGACAGAGTTTGCGTATAATGACTCAGTTAATACGAGAACAACAGGGAAAAGTCCATTTCAGGTTGTTTATGGCATGTAGCCGAGAGGAATTTCTGAATTGAGGGATTTAGAACAGATTGTGACTAGGAGTGCTAGTGCAGAAGAATTTGTAGAGGCGATGAAGGAACTTCACAGTTGGGTGAAGGAGCGATTGTTAAGTTCAAGCTAGGAATACAAGCACAGAGTAGATCAGGATAGAAGACAACTTCATTTTGAGGTTGGTGACTTCATTCTAGCACATTTTAGGAAATAAATGTTCCCGAGAGGTACATATAATAAGTTAAAGATGAAGAAAATCGGGCCATGTAGGGTCTTGAAGAAGTTTGGGGCAAATGCTTATGAGATTGAATTTCTTGATGGGATCAGAATTTCTCCAATATTCAATGTCTCGGATTTGTACCCATACAAGGATGAGGAAGAAGGAGTAGGAAACGAGAAGCCAGTGATTCAGTGGGTGAAACAGATGCCAATTGTAGATAGGCCACAGATGGAGTGCACACTGGATAAACAAATTTGTAAGAAGACCAGGCGGAAAGAATACTTTGAGTATCTGGTCAAATGGAAAGGCCATCCAGTTGAAGATGCCAACTAGGAGAATGAGGTAGAGATCCAGAAGCATGGACAGACCATGCACGATCTCATGGACGGGATCCATGAAAAACTTCAAGTGAGGGAGTATGATGCAGGAGCATCTCCCACATCAAGCAAGCCAGCGCGGAGACAATCGGACAACTGGACAAGCACCAGCACAAATTTTTGAATTTCACCTTGGAAGTTGTTGGGCAATCTTAAATGAAGTCATTTAAGAAGAGGTTCATTTTTATAATGTAAATGGAACTTGAGCGGATTTTCTCTCGTCCTTAATAGGTAGAAGGCATTTAAAGTAGTTAATGTAGGTAGATAGAATTTAATTCTAGATTATATAGTTTTAGAGCGTAAGAGGGAAACGAGATATAGATACCCTCAATGTGTATTGTAAATTAATTAGAAGCATTGGAGCAAGAGAATGTAGAGAGCTATGTAAGAACACCCATGTACAGATATTTGAATTAATAGAAGAGGTTGATTTAAATTCATGGTTTTGTGTCTGTTCTCTGTGTATTGATGTTGAATGATATGCTCATGAATCTTTTCTTCCTGTGATACATTTGCTTTATATGCTGTGTATATGATTTCATGTTTGATTTTGAAGTCTTTAAGGAAGAAGGAATGAGTTTCAATTGTTTCTCTATCTGAGTAAGAGTTCCTGCAAGGAGTGCAGTTGAAGTGTCCACAAGGAGTGCGTCGATAAGAATTCAGGGTTGTGTCTCTAAAGCTCAGATAGTTTTACTTTTGTTCTCATTTCCCCAGAAGTGCAGTTGGACACAAGAGTCATGCAAGGAGTGTACAGGCCAAGCTAAGCCTTAGAAATGCGAATCTGAGCAGAGTGTTGAGAGACTACTACTGCAGGTGTGCGCAGAGTCAAAAGGGTTCAAGCACTTGAAGTGATTGAAAATATGCCACAAGGAGTGCATGCAGGGATCCTCGGAGAAGACGTAGAGTTGTGGAAAATCTCATGAAGGATAAGGCCTTCGAAACTATAAAGGGTTTGCACAGGATTTGTACCTTGAAAGATTGTAAGAAAGCGTCGTAAGTTTGCATGTAGGTGGACGGGTTCCACGGAGGAACACTTGGTCGTTCGCAGGAATCATCAAGGAAGAACTGATGGTCGGTATTCTCTGAGGAGGATCCATGAAATTTTGTGAGTCGTTAGATCTCACAGAGGAGCAGGGAAGATACAGTGAAGGTATCGAAAGGTTCAAAGCTCAGGAGGGGCAGGATCGTAGATCCGAGCCGCAAGGACCATCAGATTTACACGTAGAATCGTGTATCAAGGTTTCGTGGGTGGAATTCCCATGAACGATGCAACAGGAATCATGAAATCATGATACGCAATATCCCGATAGTCAAAGGATTTGTGTGGGCCACAGTGGAGGTAGCAAGTGGACAGGTGGCACATTATTTCGGGGATTCGCAGTGAGAAGTCCCAAAACATATTCATTAGGATTCGCGATATTGTGAACTCTGAAATGTCAATGGAGTGAAAGGACCATCAAAAAGTCAGAACTCATGCGTGTGTCGGAGTTTCAGCATATCGGGACTCGAGAGTCAAAGAACCAAGTTGCTCGACATCGTGAGTGCCGAAATCGCGATAAGGAAAGTTCTCAAAGGAAAGGGAAAAAGGTCAGCGTTGACTACATCGGGATTCGAGGATTCAAGAGTCCAATGCTAGACCACTGAACTCGCGAAGTCGTGAAGTCTGATCTCCCAATTGTAAAGAGGGGGATCCCACGAGGATTGCTATGGCTGCAGATTTCCTGATAGGGAAATAGAAGAACCATTGTAGTTCTTCGGGCCATGTGAAGGGAAAGATCCTATGTGAGCACGCGAACCTTCGGACCTGCGGGTGTAGGGAGAATGCGTGTGCGTCACAAGATTAGTATCGATGTCTATTATTTATGATTTATTAGGCTAAAAAAAAGTTTTGGTAGATGAAGGGGATTAACTTAAGGCACCTTTCACAACCTTGTAGGGGACTTATGCTTATGTTTGAATTCCATTCGAGTTGATGGATACTGGTGCAAGATTTCAAGGGGTCATGGATCATTCCTACCATGATTTGATTGGAAATATTATGATCACACTATCCATTTCAAGGTTAGGGAACAACATGTATTCCATATTAAATAATTTTTATCAAGTGTAGAAGGTATGGAATATTTAGAAACCCCAAAAAAGGGATTACCTTAAGACAATTTTCACAACCCTATAGGGTACTTATGCTTAGGTTTGAATCCCATTCGAGTTGATGAATACTGGTGAAACATTTCAAGGGGCCATGGATCATTTCTACCATGATTCGATTAGAAATATGATGATCACACTATCCATTCCAAGGTTAGGGAACAACATGTGTTCCATATTAAATAATTTATATCAAGTGTAGAAGGTATGGAATATTCAGAAACCCCCAAAAATTGTTGTTTTCTATCATAGAAGATACATTTTGGGGGAATATCATAAGTTAAAGAGGGATC
>JASDQU010735354.1:14546-27154 GCA_032191745.1 Picea mariana
GATTGGTACAGGTTTACATCAGTATATCTTACAGTGATAGTGTGAAAATGGTTCCATCATTCTACTTATATTTCAGGGTGGTTAGACGAGGAAAGGACAGTTGGTTGTAGCCACCTTCTGGTTGTAGTTGGAGAACATAGGGGTTTGTAGCCTCCTTCTGGTTGTAGCTAGAGAATTGGGGAGTTGGAGCTTCCCTCAGGTTGTAGCCTGAGAAACTAGGGGGTTGGAGCCTCCTTCCAGTTGTAGCTGGAAAACAAAGGAAGTTGGTGCTTCCAATGAATGTAATTCTTAAAGACATATAAGAAAAAACATTCTATGGTTTTTTCCCACTTTGGGTTTTCACGTAAAACATTGGTGTACTGTGTATGTGTGTGATTGATCATTTTTCATTGTTTATTTACTCTGAAACTATTGGATGAGAATGCTACATTGATATAACACTTGCATTTTATGGTGAAAAATGATTAAATTTCTCTATTATTGATTCACCCCCCTTCTCAGTAATCCAACAACTACGATGAGCAATGATCAACAAAATCAATATTTAACCAAGATTCTACTCCAATAGATTTGAGATTTTATAGTGACCAAGATTTAAGATTGTTGAAATGCCCAAAAGAATTGGATAAAACTAATAATTCACCTCTGATGGTATAGTAATATGAACCCACTTCCATGGTCCAAAAATTGAGCAAAGAAGGGAGTAAAATTATGTACAAATTAAAATAAAGAAAACAATTGCACTAAACTAAGAGAAAAATCGAAAGCACACTCTGTTAGTAATTACTAGAAGAATTAATTGTGAAAGATAGGCTAGCAACATAATATGGATCATGAGCGTTATTAGTGTAATAATTCTTAGTGAAGCCTTGGAAAGTAAATCAAGGGAAATAATCAGTCAAGAAATGTTAACCATTCAACATCGAGCCCAATAGAAAGATTCTTGGGGTAAAATATTTGAAATGAAGAACACTAAATATTATGAGAATTGATAATCTAGTGAAAAAATTTGCAAAACAATCCAATGATATAACTGTCACATACAAATTTTCTTTTCATTTAGTGCAACAAAACAATCTTCTAGGAATCTAGAAAATTGAGTTAATGAATGTTGGGTGCATGCCCATTTTGGGGAAAAGGCCATTTTTGGAGAGAAAAGAACGAAGTGGAAAAAAGACAGCTGGAAGGAAAAGCATCACGTGAAAGGAAAGCATGTGAGGCATGCATGCAAGGGAGACCTAACTACATTAGGGTTAGGGTTTTTGTAAGATATTGTAATAGTTGATAAGACAAGAATATGTATAAGTAGTACCTAGGAGGTTTAGGAGAGAGAGAGAGAAGAGTGAGAAAGGCTAAAAATGCACCATTTTGTATGTTGATGAGCTAGAAAAGAGTCAAGCATCTTGATCCCAAGGGTTATATCACAGGTTGAGGAGCCTGGTGCGATATCTTCAGACTCATAGGGATCGGGGAGCATGTTGAGATTGTAATATCCAAGTCTATAAACACATTAGGCGTGATATATTGTTGAGGCCTAATAAAATAGCTTGACAACCAAATCCTTGTGGACGTAGCCTAGGAGGGGGTGAATCATGGTAAAACTTGTGTTATGTGAGTAATTGTTATGCATCTCCATTTTTGTTAATGATTAAATGCTAGATAAATGAATGAAGGAACTAGTTAGATATGATATTTCACATGCATGAGTAATAGTGATTGATTAATTAAAATGCTAGACTAAATAAATGAAGATCACAAGGTACAAACACGAACCCCCACTTATTCCCAAGCTGCAAGCATCTGAGTATTGTAGCCTCCCATAGAACTATCTCGAGTGAGACTGCATAGTGCACCCTATGTATTGTGTTGCCTTCTGGTTTACAGGGGGATGCTACAAGTTTAGAGGGATTTTGTTGGAAGCTGGTTAAATCTGAACTTGGGTCAACTTATGACTGTAAGGTAAGATCAGAGTAGATAAATTAGTTAACCAACAAATGGTTGTGTTGATGGTTGGAACATAATGGGATTGAGTAAATAAGATCTGCTGAAGAAGCGTAAAAAGAATGTCAGATATGGCGACAAAACATTAAAAGAATGAGAATATAAAAGGGGATGTTGAGACCTTGGAACCCAATGAAGGCAGAGATTAAGATCTAATTGAAAACAAAGGAGATGGAGTTTGATCAGAAAAATAACAGAAACTCGAAGTTAACACCACGCAAATATTTGAACAAGTATGTATGCAATGACTTGCATGAAGTAGTCTTTTGTGATTTCCCACATGTGTTGCAGGAGAGAATATTGAGGTTGCAAGACAACCACCCTACAAATCCGATCAAACAGCTAGAGTGGAATCTTGTGGAGATCACACAGTTACAATTAGTTGACAATAAATTTACGTGTGCAGTAGATTTCTAGTTAGACAATATTGTTGCAATATTTATCACATAATTTGCAATAGATATTGTGAAGTCTTACAGCGCAACAGAGAAAGAGTTCTTGAAGGGACCTCGAGGTAGGTATATCATATCTCTATATACTTCCATTAATATATTACCATGTAAAAAAGGTGTAATGACAATGGCCTTAAACAACTAAACTTCCTTGCGTGCATGGGGGAAGGGGGGAGGCACTGACAAAAGATAGAGAAATGGCTAGAGGAAAGAAGGAGGAGGCCTTGGATCCAATCATGATGGAGAAAGACCAGATCAAGCAGATCATAGAAACAGTGGGAAGAATGTGCAGTGGAGTACCCTAGCAATATAATATGAACAACAAGAATAGATCCATAGCCACAAGGGAAGGCTTGGAAAGTGATGAAGAATATGTAGAGGATCTCTGGGTTGTGGAGTATATTGAGGAAATCCTCCGTGCCACATATGAAAGGAAGATAATAGGTCCAAGAGTAGGAATAAAAGGAAACATTCCCATCCATATCAGTGTCAGTGTGGAACCCATAAAACCATGTGCGACTAATACACCAATAAGAACATGACCATTTAGACAACCAAATTTTGGAAGGAAGACATCAAGAAGTACATCTAGTCAAGGAGAAACAACTGGAGGATCCAATTCAAGAAGTGGTAGCTAAGTATCTACACCGTGTGGAGGTAGTAGTTCAACATTCAGGATGGCAGGACATGATCCCACCATCATATTACCATAATTCAAGGGAGAGGCATCGAAGAACTCTGAGAAGCACTTGTTCATTTTTTAAAAGATCTAGGAAGAAAAACAAATCATAGATGAGGACACTAAACTTGCGTAGTTATCCATCATGCTAAGATATCATGCACTATATTGGTACATGATCTTATTTGCAAACAATCTACCAGAAACAACTAGAACGATTGTGGATATCAAGAATCTATTGATAAATAAATTCAAAAAGCCTAGCTTAGAGGATCAATACATGAATGAGATGATAGAGATCATACAGAAAACAAGAAAATCTATGTGGGAGATTGACCATAGATTCAAACAATTGAAGGGAAAGATAAATTATGTCATGACATACATGAATCATAGGCATATGTTTGTCAACTCATTGCTACCACATTTGAAATACCCTTTGAGACAACAGAAGTTTCAGACCCAAGAAGAGGCTCTGTAGGAAGCCCTACAATTGGAAGAGAACCAATATCAAAAGACAGATCCAGCCATAGAGGATCTGAAGGAGGATCTGAAGAACTTAACATTTAAGCTAAACCAGAACAGGGGTAAGGACAAAAGAGAAGTTGTTTGGTGTACCACATGTAGGACAAAAGGACACCACACAAATGAATGGACAACATTCGCACAGTACATGGAAATAGGACTGCCAAATCCTTTTCCATCAAGAGGAATATGGTGTGAGATAAGTAAGAAACAGGGGCATGATCCATATCACTGTGAAATGATACAGAAATACCATACCGTGCCTAGGATTTCTTATTGCAACTTTTGCAAGTTAGCAGGCCATGATGAAAAATATTGTAGGAAAATGGAGCTGATAAGGGAACGAACATCAGATACCTATAGGGTGCAGGGAAATATGATGATAAGAAAATATGCACCACAATTTAACCAAGTACCAGACCCATTTAACATTATATTACAACAATATAACACTGCATAGCCGTAGGTCAATACCGTGCAGCCAGAGTATAATCCTGTGTAGTATAACCAGGCGCCCCAGTACAACGCATCGCGAGGATATCGAGATGGCTACAAAGGTGGAGGATGAGGAAGATGAGGCTTTGGAAGAGGCAGAGGACCAGTGGTATTTCATAACTGTCAACAACCAGGACATTATACAAGAGAATTTCCACTTCCACCCGTGACATGTATGTATTGTTGCGCATCAGATCGTGACACAGAAGACTGTCCAACACTTTTGGGGAAGATCCAGAAAATAGAAATTAGAACAATCAAAATTTTTAGTGGATTTCTATAGAAGCAAGGGAGGATAGAATAAATATCAACATAGTTACACGTGGAGGAGCTAATAGAGGAAATGACGTAGTAAGGCAAGATCCAACACAACACTAGTGGGTGAAGAAAATTTTTGAACCACAGAAGTAGTTTGATGCGCGGAACGGAAAAGGGATATTCAAGAAAGCTAGACAAGAATTCTTGAAGCCAGACATTGCATCTACATCAACTGCACAACATACTCAGGACATACCAATGTATGAGATTCCTTCATCACCGGATCATACTAATGGAGTGCAACCTCTAGGACAAGTAAGTACCATAAAGGATTTTCTACAATCCTATGTTAAGTTATTAAATGACCAGTCATCTRTTAAAAWTTTTYAAAATATGCTAGAAAGATGTAACTGAGAGGMAKAGGTKAAATTAGAAYAGAAAAAAATCAATCACCTTCWTACACGAGGGAGGAMAAGCGRGGAATTCATATTAAATGCTAACATTGGAGATTTCAATATGCGGGACATCATAGTGGATTTAGGCTCTGAGGTGAATGTGTTACCCAAGAAGACATGGCAATGTATGGGAGAKCCCACATTAGGATATTCACCTGTTCTACTGAAACTAAAAAATCAACATAGAGTTCTACCAATTGGAAGGCTAAAGGGTGTGATAGTAGATCTATATGGAGTGTGCACTAAGGCAGACTTCGAAGTAATGGAAATAGTGGATGACACAACACCTTATCCAACATYTCGTGGCTTGGATTGGGAATTTGACAATCAGGCCATAATCAATTTGAAGACAAGGAAGATGATATTCGAGTCAGGAGAGTACAGAGTCATTGCCGCACTAGACCCATCAGAAGGAGAAAGGTTTGTAGAGACCACTTGTTTAGACCTAGAGGAAATTAACTAGTTATACAGAACCACTGTGTGAGAAGAAGATTATGTGAATCCAACTAAAAATGGGGTACTTATTTGGAGAAGTATCATGTCATGCACATTAGATTCAGATATAGGGTTGGAAAATTGGTATCAGAGATTACATGAAGTATCCACAAGAAGATGTGCAAGAATAGACCATGCGGTAAGATGGGTAGGTACAGAGATAAGAGAACCTCCTAGATTTCATGGGGTGAACTACTTAGAATAATTCCTAACAAGATATGAATATGAAGTGTTACCAAATCAAAGGCTCTTATATCTAGATATAGCACTCAAGGAAACACCTGCAATATGGTGGGTTGCGCACAAAGAGACCATTAATGATTGGTACCAATGTAAATGATTACTGCGCATTAGATTCAGTGCAGAGAAGAAGAGAAAAATGATGTAGAGATATGATGGACAGGGGTCACCTCTAGAACACTTGGAGAAGTGTAGAACATTTTGGACGATGACACCACTAGAGGAATGGTCTCATCACTTTATTAATACACTAGAAGGAATTCCAAAAAATTAGTTGTGGACCAAGAACTGCGCAGAGGAACTACAAAATGGAATATATTACAACAAAATTTTACAGTCACTTTCTCATTTGAACATGAGAAACCCAACATATATTCAACACTCAAACAGATCAGAGGGGTAATATTCATTCAAGAACCAGAGGTTGAAATTATAGCAGAATACCAACAACAGAATAGACGAATAGTAAAGGAACTAATGTCATGCTACCATGTGTAGGAAGAAGCACCAAATGAGGATGACCCACACAAAATTCATATTCCAAAGGCTGAAGGTGAAAGAGATATGGAAGGTCCACCTCTGGAATAAGAAAAGTTTGTTGCGTCGATTCAGGTGAATAAAGTCAACATTGAGACAACCGAGAATCCCAAAATGGCCAGCATTGGAGATTACTGGGATGAGAAAACAATAGAAAGAATAATAGAGTTACTACACGAAGAGATGAAAGGCATAGAAAGAGAGCTAGGAGAGATGAAGATACCTCTCAAATATGAGGTTAGATCAGTTAGACAATGACCATATAGACTAAACCCAATATATAAGTAGAAATTAAAAGCAGAAATTGATAGGATGTTGGAGGATGGAATCATAGAACCAATGGAGGAATCTGAATGGGTAAGCCCTATGGTATTTCAAGAGAATAATCAAGGATGGATAAGGATATGTGTCGACCTGAGGAAGTTGAATGATGCTTTCCTACATGACCCTTTCCCTACCCCTTTCACAGATGAGGTATTAGAGAATGTAGGAGGCTAGGAAGCATACTCATTCACAGATGGATTCTCAGGCTACCATTAGATCAAGATAGCTCCAAAATATAGGTACAAGACCACTTTTTCCATAGAATTGGGATCCTACCAGCACATGGTCATGCCTTTTGGGCTGAAGAATGCACCAGCTATATTCTCAAGAGTAGTCATAGCTTCTTTTAAAGAATTCACATATCAATTTTTAGAGGTATACCTAGATGATTGGACAGTATACATTCTATTGAAGGGCCATGTATAGGTGTTAAGGATGATGTTATAAATATGTAGGCAATGTCATATATTGCTAAATATCAAGAAGTGCATCGTTGGGACACCTTTTGGGATACTATTGGGCCATATAGTCTGCAAACAAGGCTTGCTAATAGATCCTACCAAGATTGCAGTAATTATCAATTTACCCCCACCAAAATAAGTATGTCAATTGAGAGAAACATTAGGACCCACAGGATACTACAAGAAATTCATAAAAGGGTATATGCACAGATCATTGTGCCGATGGATAAACTATTGAGGAAAGATAGTAAATTTTAGTGGAATGAGGACTGTCAGCGAGGATTAGACATTCTAAAAGAGAAGATGGTAAAAACACCAATACTAGTATTCCCAGATTGGGAAAAGACATTTCATGTTCATGTAGATGCATCAACTATAATACTTGGAGCTATTCTGGTGCATCCAGGAACCGGGGAATTGGACCATCCTATAATGTTTTTTAGCAGAAAACTATCAGAGTCAGAGCATAATTACAATACCATAGAAAGAGAAGGCCTAGTTATGGTCTATGCACTCCAAAATTTTAGACATTACTTATTGGCCAAGCTTTCCAAGATGTTTACAAATCATTCATCTCTCAAATACCTAGTCAATATGCCACTGGTGGGGCGGAGAATTTGTACATGGTTACTACTTTTCCAGGAACTTAACTTTGAAGTGATATTTAAACAAGGAAATTTGGATGCACGACTTGATCACCTATCAAGGATCACTAATGGAGAGAAACCTATGAACTTAGAGGACAACTTCCATGATGCATAGTTATTTTTAGTAGTCCAAACCATGCCACAAGAATTCAACACTGCGCAGAAGAAAAATCTAGTAGTTTGAGTTGCAAACTATCAATTGGTTGCAGGACACATATATAATATGGGTGCAGATAACATCTTGAGAATATGTGTACTAGAACATGAAATACCTAGGATTTTAGCAAAGACCCATGAGGGAATAGCAAGAGGAAATTATGCAAGCAAAGCTACCACACAAAAGATATTGCACATAGGACTATGGTGGCTAGCCATTCACAAATAAGAAAATGACTAATGGCAGAGATGTGATGTATGTCAGAGGGTTGGTAAACCTAATAGAGGGGAAAATATGCCCCTAAAACCACAAGTAACCTTGCATGTATTTGAAAAATAGAAAATAGACTTTGTAGGACCAATTAACCCACCAACAAAGAGGTCAGGATCAAGGTATATTATTACTGTGACATAATATTTAACAAGATGGGAAGAAGCGGAACCAATTAAGGACTACAACACAAAGACAAAAATACACTTCTTGTTTGATCAAGTGATCACCAGATTTGGACGCCCAAGGATTTTGATGAGTGACCAAGGAACTCACTTCATTAACAGTACTATTAGGTCTATGACTGAGGAGTTTGAATTCTCTCACCAAAAGAGTACACCATATCACACTCAAGCAAATGGAACAATGAAGCCTTTAATAAGATCCTAGAGAATGCATTAACAAAGATCTGCAATGTCAACGAGGACGATTGGGACTTGAATATACCAGGAGTACTATAGGCATACAAGACTACATGCAAAATGTTGAAAGGGAAAACACCATTCAGGTTGGTGTATGTACAAGAAGCAGTGGTGCCATTAGAATTTTTGGTACCTAGTCTGTGTGTAGCAACAATCACCAACATGACAGAATGAGGCACAGTACAAGAAAGGCTAAGTCAGTTGATGGAGATGGAGGAGCATAGGATCCTAGTAGGATTTCACCAAGAGGTATATAAATCAAGGGATAAATCTTGGCATGATAGACATATTAAAAGGAAGAGTTTCAAACAAGGATACCTAGTCCCGGTGTATGACAATAAATTTCTTTAGCACCCAAGAAAAATCAGAATACATTGGTTGGGACCATATGAAGTGAAGAGTGTCATAGATGGAGGAGTTGTATAGTTGAAATATTTAGGACGTACATAACTCAAAGGAATGATCAATGAGAATCGAATGAAACTCTACAGGGGAAATCGAACGCCTAACACTTAGAAAGTTATCGCGCAGTAAAGAGAGAGATGTATAAAAAAAAGAAAAAAAAAGGATTTAGAGCGAAGAAAAGAGAAAAGTGTGTGCACAACATAAGACCGGCACATTGTGCACCAAGACTAGGTGAGATAGCAAAAATCTGTCATGCACTCAAAAATCCTAGTGCGTCGAAAAAAGGACCAATGGTCAGAAAAAGGAAGAAATTTGAAAAATTGTGGTTACGACAAAAAGGCGTCAACTGGAGGAGTCTATCAAATTGAATGTCACGTACTCTCGAAGCACCTTTGCATTAATCATGCCAAATCGAGGATCAAATTGAATGTCAAGTACTCTTGAAGCACCTTTTCATTAGTCGTGCCAACTGGCGACGTCAAGGAAATTGAATGTCACGTACGCAGGAAGCGCCATTTCATTTAAATCACAGCTCGAGTAGCTTCTCCAAGAAGCTTCATGACAATTGTTATATAAGGTATGTGGGAGACATAAATCTTATTGTGAAATTGTGAAATGATCCATATTTATGCAGGAACACAATGAAATACAGAAATAAACATAAACGCAGAGATGCAGCAGAAGTAAAACTTCATTTCATTAACAACAAATGACTGAAATATGCTTACAAATAGAATGGAAATAAAATAGCTTGGGTGCTGGTAGCTTATCTCTGAGAAGAGATGTGGTGGATAATGGCCTTTGAACTATGTGTTACAATGAGGCTCGAAGGCCTATATATTATTGATAAATAATGGAAAACCCTAACATCCAAAAACCTAACCCTAGGAGATGAAACGCTAGAATATGGGCCCCGTTGGGGTAAATTGATACATCAATTTCCTGGGGTCGTAACGTTGGCATACTATCTCCGTTTGACGCACATGATACATCTTTAGAAATATCTATCCGAGGACTACACGGTTGGTAGTGAATATCGAGTTTGGAACATACTCATATTTGTCGGAGCATTCATGCCCAAAAAATGTCATTTAGGGCCTCAAAATGGCTCTAGAAGTTCAGGACCCGAAAAACTGCTAAAAATAATAAATTGTGCTACAATTAAGGAAACTGAAAAAATGAAAGAAAAAATGGTGTGGGTCTAAGTGGAATAGGTGGGTGGCCACCAATATCCACCTGGATCATGAAATCACATAGAGATAGAGCATAGAGAGTGGAGAGTGATTTAGCAAGAGATATAGGGCGAACCAGTTCGGCATAATTCACCATTAAATACTATGGCACCACACAAGTTTGGTGCGTCGATCGAGGCTAGTAGGAAACCTTGAAGCCACCATCGAGCACCACAATAGACACTAGAAACTGAAAATGAACCTACACAAGCCGTGAATTCATAAACTTGGATGAAATTCCCTCATGCCATGTGGAACCAGCGAGCCCCACACCTGTGGTGGAGGAATCCCAATAAAGATCAATGGTTGGAATGGTTGTTAACATGCAATAAAATGGATAGGGATAGTAGGATGAGGATGGAGGTAATCTTCCACACCCTGGAATGGTGAAAGAGCCCAGACGGTAAATAGGATAGTCCCAAAACACACAAAAGTTGTTGTGCCAACACAATCACACAAAGCATAGCCTGTGCAATAGTAGGAGGGGCTAGTGGAAGATGTTACCAACTATATAGAATCTTATGCCAAAGAGAGAACAATGGAGGTTGGAACCTAAATCTAGCCACCACAATGAGAGGGCCAACAACCCATGGCAAGGCCACCACACAGACAGGATGAAACAACCATAGTCCTACCATGCATTCCTGAAGGGGTGCAGGCCACGCCTAACCTTCTAGGATGCATGGAAAGACTGTGCTACTCAGACCATGACATGGACGATGTGGAAAAGTTCCCATAATTTTCAAGGTAGGTCTACCTTAACAACGTAGGTACAGGGCCCTTTGTTGATCCAATTTTACAACCGAAATAGTGGGCAACCAGATTGGCCAACACCAAAATTGTAAACCTGCTATATATTCCACATTTTGGAAGGGGCTAATATGTAAAAAACTGCATCAAGAAGTTGATGGAAGTCATCCATGAAGGTTATCTATGGTTGGAAGATCGTGTCTCCATAGACATGGAGCTCATTTCCTTCATCACAGGTCTTCCATCTCGGAGGGAGAATCCTGCACAGTACCTCCATGACACAATGAAAGAGAAGGAGTCGGCAGAGGAGATGAAAAATACATATGGCAAAGAGAGAGGGTCACACAAAATCATCATCAAGTGCATAAACAACACAAAAACAAGGCTGGAAACCAAACTCGTGGCTTGCAAACTACTCAAGAAGTGTCACAAGGAGGAAGTCCCTGTCAGTGTCATCATGACTGCAACACAGTGCATGGATGGCACTATGCTTATTTGGGCCCTGTATATCTAGACTTGTTCCTTGACGACTGTAAAGATGTGTAAGACCTGGGAAAAAAGTTTCATTACTCTTGGCTACTAGTCTTGATCACCTTGATTGGATGGAGGGATCCCCAATATACATATTTTTGTGAGTGAACTAGTCGTTGTCATGCGACGCAGTACACACTGTTGGGGAGCATGTCAGAACCCAAAATCAAAAGTACCAACGCAATCACGTTCACATGATACTATAATGATATCCAAGAGAGTATTTCCAACATTTAGAGAATTACTCTAGAAGTGGTTTCACAATATAAAGACATCATGAACTTCAAAAAAACCAGGCACATCGTATGGATCCAAGCGTGAAGGGATCTCAAGAAAGAATGGATACAACTTAGATACTACGTCAAGGAAGAAGAAGTAGATATGGAAATAAGCCATTGGAAATATTACTGGAGAATTCATTTCCTCACTCAAGGGATGCCTACAAGTACGGCGGGTGATGTGGGGAAACATTAGACACCTGTTGGGGATAAAGCTGAACCTAAAAATCCAAATCCAAGTCAAAAGATGATGCAATAAAAGAAAGGTACACAGGCTGAATAAAAGGACACTACCAAGCACCAAAAGAAATGGAAATAGGGGTTGTGACATCAAAAGGAACCTGATCAACTGTGTTATGGGACTTATCAGTAAATGCAGACATAAATAGATATCCCTAGATCCACCTAGATCTAAAACAAAACATAAGAGAACATGACGCTTTCCCTAATCTCTAAGCATTGAGTTTACTATCTAACAAGGGATAGGCAACATACCATTTAAATATTGCTTTTCCATGACATTTTTGTCCTAGCTCCACTCCAATGCTCCTGTGATGTTGGATCTGCAAGGGAACACAAGACAACCAAAGTGAAAGCAATATAGCATAGTCAAAGAGAACCTATGTATTTGATCAAGGAATCATACAATAAAACGAGATGATTTTTATGGGAAAGAAACATATCACTGTATTATATAATAATGAAAGTGGAGATTACAACCAAAGCCTTGATGTCGCAAGGTCCCCTTCTGATGACCCTTTGCTCCAACACACACACACACACTTGCTTCAATATTGGATGAAGAAGATCCACAATGAGTTGATGAACTGAAATGAGGCTCTCAAGAATGATCCAATGCAGAATTCTCCATACAATCTTAGCAAATTCAACCCTCATTAACCTTATCCTTTTCCATGAGAAATCCCTCTTTATATAGGGGAAAGAGAGATTGTTAAAGAGATTATGATGATCCCACCAAATCATAGAAGCGAGT
>JASDQU010735354.1:31252-56394 GCA_032191745.1 Picea mariana
AATTGATGAGGGATTTTGGTTAAGGTACATGTTGGGTACATGGTTGAGACAAGTAGTTGATGAGTTTGCACATACATGAGGTGTATAGTTGATGATGTTGGTACATCTTGATAAGTCATAGTTTATGTGTATTTGATGCATGATTGGTACATATTTGGTGCATGGTTGATGCACTCGTTGATGGTATAGGTTGAGGTACAGGTTGGTTCATGGTTGATGCACTTGTTTATGGTACATGATGATTATAGTTTGTTTGGTACAGGTTGGTGCATGGTTGATGTACTTTTTTATGGTATAGGTTGATTACAGGTTGTTTGGTGTAGGTTGATTGGTACAGGTTTACATCAGTATATCTCACAGTGATAGTGTGAAAATGGTTCCATCATTCTACTTATATTTCAGGGTGGTTAGACGAGGAAAGGACAGGTGGTTGTAGCCACCTTCTGGTTGTAGCTGGAGAACATAGGGGGTTGTAGCCTCCTTCTGGTTGTAGCTAGAGAATTGGGGAGTTGGAGCTTCCCTCAAGTTGTAGCCTGAGAAACTAGGGGGTTGGAGCCTCCTTCTAGTTGTAGTTGGAAAACAAAGGAAGTTGGTGCTTCCAATGAATGTAATTCTTAAAGACATATAAGAAAAAACATTCTATGGTTTTTTCCCACTTTGGGTTTCCACGTAAAACATTGGTGTACTGTGTATGTGTGTGATTGATCATTTTTTCATTGTTTATTTACTCTGAAACTATTGGATGAGAATGCTACATTGATATAACACTTGCATTTTATGGTGAAAAATGATTAAATTTCTCTATTATTGATTCACCCCCCTTCTCAGTAATCCAACAACTACGATGAGCAATGATCAACAAAATCAATATTTAACCAAGATTCTACTCCAATAGATTTGAGATTTTATAGTGACCAAGATTTAAGATTGTTGAAATGCCCAAAAGAATTGGATAAAACTAATAATTCACCTTTGATGGTATAGTAATATGAACCCACTTCCATGGTCCAAAATTTGAGCAAAGAAGGGAGTAAAATTATGTACAAATTAAAATAAAGAAAACAATTTCACTAAACTAAGAGAAAAATCAAAAGCACACTCTGTTAGTAATTACTAGAAGAATTAATTGTGAAAGATAGGCTAGCAACATAATATGGATCATGAGCGTTATTAGTGTAATAATTCTTAGTGAAGCCTTGGAAAGTAAATCAAGGGAAATAATCAGTCAAGAAATGTTAACCATTCAACATCGAGCCCAATAAAAAGATTCTCGGGGTAAAATATTTGAAATGAAGAACACTAAATATTATGAGAATTGATAATCTAGTGAAAACATTTGCAAAACAATCCAATGATATAACTGTCACATTCAAATTTTCTTTTCATTTAGTGCAACAAAAAAATCTTCTAGGAATCTAGAAAATTGAGTTAATGAATGTTGGGTGCATGCCCATTTTGGGGAAAAGGCCATTTTTGGAGAGAAAAGAACGAAGTGGAAAAAAGACAGCTGGAAGGAAAAGCATCACGTGAAAGGAAAGCATGTGAGGCATGCATGCAATGGAGACCTAACTACATTAGGGTTAGGGTTTTTGTAAGATATTGTAATAGCTGATAAGACAAGAATATGTATAAGTAGTACCTAGGAGGTTTAGGGGAGAGAGAGAGAGAAGAGTGAGAAAGGCTAAAAATGCACCATTTTGTATGTTGATGAGCTAGAAAAGAGTCAAGCATCTTGATCCCAAGGGTTATATCGCAGGTTGAGGAGCCTGGTGCGATCTCTTCAGACTCATAGGGATTGGGGAGCATGTTGAGATTGTAATATCCAAGTCTATAAACACATTAGGCGTGATATATTGTTGAGGCCTAATAAAAGAGCTTGACAACCAAATCCTTGTGGACGTAGCCTAGGAGGGGGTGAACCATGGTAAAGCTTGTGTTATGTGAGTAATTGTTATGCATCTCCATTGTTGTTAATGATTAAATGCTAGATAAATGAATGAAGGAACTAGTTAGATATGATATTTCACATGCATGAGTAACAGTGACTGATTAATTAAAATGCTAGACCAAATACATGAAGATCAGAAGGTACAAACACAGACTCCCACTTATTCCCAAGCTGCAAGCATCTGAGTATTGTAGCCACCCATAGAACTATCTCGAGTGAGACTGCACAGTGCACCCTATGTATTGTGTTGCCTTCTGGTTTACACGGGGACGCTACAAGTTTAGAGGGATTTTGTTGGAAGCTAGTTAAATCTGAACCCGGGTCAACTTATGACAGTAAGGTAAGATCAGAGTAGATAAAGTAGTTAACCAACAAATGGTTGTGTTGATGGTTGGAACATAATGGGATTGAGTAAATAAGATCTGTTGAAGAAGCGTAAAAAGAATGTCAGATATGGCGACAAAACATTAAAAGAATGAGAATATAAAAGGGGATGTTGAGACCTTGGAACCCAATGAAGGCAGAGATTAAGAGCTAATTGAAAACAAAGGAGATGGAGTTTGCGCAGAAAAATAACAGAAACTCGAAGTTAACACCGCACAAATATTTGAACAAGTATGTATTCAATGACTTGCATGAAGTAGTATTTTGTGATTTCCCACATGTGTTGCAGGAGAGGATATTGAGGTTGAAAGATAACCACCCTACAAATCCGATCAAACAGCTAGAGTGGAATCTTGTGGAGATCACACAGTTACAATTAGTTGACAATAAATTTACGTGTGCAGTAGATTTCTAGTTAGACAATATTGTTGCAAGATTTATCACAGAATTTGCAATAGATACTGTGAAGTCTTACAGCGCAATAGAGAAAGAGTTCTTGAAGGGACATCGAGGTAGGTATATCAGATCTCTGTATACTTCCATTAATATATTACCATATAAAAAAGGTGTAATGAAAATGGCCTTAAACAACTAAACTTCCTTGCGTGCATGGGGGAAGGGGGGAGGCACTGACAAAAGACAGAGAAATGGCTAGAGGAAAGAAGGAGGAGGCCTTGGATCCAATCATGATGGAGAAAGACCAGATCAAGCAGATCATAGAAACAACGGGAAGAATGTGCAGTGGAGTACCCTAGCAATATAATATGAACAACAAGAATAGATCCATAGCCACAAGGGAAGGCTTGGAAAGTGATGAAGAATATGTAGAGGATCTCCGGGTTGTGGAGTATATTGAGGAAATCCTCCGTGCCACATATGAAAGGAAGATAAGAGGTCCAAGAGTAGGAATAAAAGGAAACATTTCCATCCATATCAGTGTTAGTGTGGAACCCATAAAACCATGTGCGACTAATACACCAATAAGAACATGACCATTTAGACAACCAAATTTTGGAAGGAAGACATCAAGAAGTACATCTAGTCAAGGAGAAACAACTGGAGGATCCAGTTCAGGAAGTGGTAGCTAAGTATCTACACCGTGTGGAGGTAGTAGTTCAACATTCAGGATGGCAGGACATGATCCCACCATCATATTACCATAATTCAAGGGAGAGGCATCGAAGAACTCTGAGAAGCACTTGTTCATTTTTTAAAAGATCTGGGAAGAAAAACAAATCATAGATGAGGACACTAAACTTGCGTAGTTATCCATCATGCTAAGATATCGTGCACTATATTGGTACATGATCTTATTTGCAAACAATCTACCAGGAACAACTAGAATGATTGTGGATATCAAGAATCTATTGATAAATAAATTCCAAAAGCCTAGCTTAGAGGATCAATACATGAATGAGATGATAGAGATCATACAGAAAACAAGAAAATCTATGTGGGAGATTGACCATAGATTCAAAAAATTGAAGGGAAAGATAAATTATGTCATGACATACATGAATCATAGGAATATGTTTGTCAACTCATTGCTACCACATTTGAAATACCCTTTGAGACAACAGAAGTTCCAGACCCAAGAAGAGGCTCTGTAGGAAGCCCTACAACTGGAAGAGAACCAATATCAAAAGACAGATCCAGCCATAGAGGATCTGAAGGAGGATCTGAAGAACTTAACATTTAAGCTAAACCAGAACAGGGGTAAGGACAAAAGAGAAGTTGTTTGGTGTACCACATGTAGGACAAAAGGACACCACACAAATGAATGGACAACATTCGCACAGTACATGGAAATAGGACTGCCAAATCCTTTGCCATCAAGAGGACTATGGTGTGAGATAAGTAAGAAACAGGGGCATGATCCATATCACTGTGAAATGATACAGAAATGCCATATCGTGCCTAAGATTTCTTATTGCAACTTTTTCAAGTCAGCAGGCCATGGTGACAAAGATTGTAGGACAATGGAGCTGATAAGGGAACGAACATTAGATACCTATAGGGTGCAGGGAAATATGATGATAAGGAAATATGCACCACAATTTAACCAAGTACTGGCCCCATATAACATTATATTACAACAATATAACACTGCATAGCCGTAGGTCAATACCGTGCAGCCAGAGTATAATCCTGTGTAGTATAACCAGGCACCCCAGTACAACGCATCGCGAGGATATTGAGATGGCTACAAAGGTGGAGGATGAGGAAGATGAGGCTTTGGAAGAGGCAGAGGACCAGTGGTATTTCATAACTGTAACAACCAGGACATTATACAAGAGAATTTTCACTTCCACCCGTGACATGTATGTATTGTCGCGCATCAGATCGTGACACAGAAGACTTTCCAACACTTTTGGGGAAGATCCAGGAAAATAGAAATTAGAACAATCAAAATTTTTAGTGGATTTCTATAGAAGCAAGGGAGGATAGAATAAATATCAACATAGTTATGCGTGGAGGAGCTAATAGAGGAAATGATGTAGTAAGGCAAGATCCAACACAACACTAGTGGGTGAAGGAGAATTTTGAACCACGGAAGTAGTTTGATGCGTGGAACGGAAAAGGGATATTCAAGCAAGCTAGACAAGAATTCTTGAAGCCATACATTGCATCTACATCAACTGCACAACATACTCAGAACATACCAATGTATGAGATTCCTTCATCACCGGATCATACTAATGGAGTGCAACCTCTAGGACAAGTAAGTACCATAAAGGATTTTCTACAATCCTATGTTAAGTTATTAAATGACCAGTCATCTGTTAAAATTTTTCAAAATATGCTAGAAAGATGTAACTGAGAGGCATAGGTTAAATTAGAATAGAAAAAAATCAATCACCTTCTTACACGAGGGAGGAAAAGCGAGGAATTCATATTAAATGCTAACATTGGAGATTTCAATATGCGGGACATCATAGTGGATTTAGGCTCTGAGGTGAATGTGTTACCCAAGAAGACATGGCAATGTATGGGAGATCCCACATTAGGATATTCACCTGTTCTACTGAAACTAAAAAATCAACATAGAGTTCTACCAATTGGAAGGCTAAAGGGTGTGATAGTAGATCTATATGGAGTGTGCACTAAGGCAGACTTCGAAGTAATGGAAATAGTGGATGACACAACACCTTATCCAACATCTCGTGGCTTGGATTGGGAATTTGACAATCAGGCCATAATCAATTTGAAGACAAGGAAGATGATATTCGAGTCAGGAGAGTACAGAGTCATTGCCGCACTAGACCCATCAGAAGGAGAAAGGTTTGTAGAGACCACTTGTTTAGACCTAGAGGAAATTAACCAGTTATACAGAACCACTGTGTGAGAAGAAGATTATGTGAATCCAACTACAAATGGGGTACTTATTTGGAGAAGTATCATGTCATGCACATTAGATTCAGATACAGGGTTGGAAAATTGGCAGCAGAGATTACATGAAGTATCCACAAGAAGATGTTCAAGAATAGACCATGCAATAAGATGGGTAGGTACAGAGATAAGAGAACCTCCTAGATTTCATGGGGTGAACTACTTAGAATAATTCCTAACAAGATATGAATATGAAGTGTTACCAAATCAAAGGCTCTTATATCTAGATATAGCACTCAAGGAAACAACTGCAATATGGTGGGTTGCGCACAAAGAGACCATTAATGATTGGTACCAATGTAAATGATTATTGCACATTAGATTCAGTGCAGAGAAGAAGAGAAAAATGATGTAGAGATATTATGGACAGGGGTCACCTCTAGAACACTTGGAGAAGTGTAGAACATTTTGGATGATGACACCACTAGAGGAATGGTCTCATCACTTTATTAATACACTAGAAGGAATTCCAGAAAATTGGTTGTGGACCAAGAACTGCACAGAGGAACTACAAAATGGAATATATTACAACAAAATTTTATAGTCACTTTCTCATTTGAACATGAGAACCCCAACATATATTCAACACTCAAACAGATCAGAGGGGTAATATTCATTCAAGAACCAGAGGTTGAAATCATAACAGAATACCAACAGCAAAATATACGAACAGTAAAGGAACTAATGTCATGCTACCATGTGTAGGAAGAAGCACCAAATGAGGATGACCCACACAAAATTCATATTCCAAAGGCTGAAGGTGAAAGAGATGTGGAAGGTCCACCTCTGGAATAAGAAATGTTTGTTGCATCGATTCAGGTGAATAAAGTCAACATTGAGACAACTGAGAATCCCAAAATGGTCAGCATTGGAGATTAGTGGGATGAGAAAACAATAGAAAGAATAATAGAGTTACTACACGAAGAGATGAAAGGCATAGCAAGAGAGCTAGGAGAGATGAATATACCTCTCAAATATGAGGTTAGATCAGTTAGACAATGACCATATAGATTGAACCCAATATATAAGTAGAAATTAAAAGCAGAAATTGATAGGATGTTGGAGGATGGAATCATAGAACCAATGGAGGAATATGAATGGGTAAGCCCTATGGTATTTCAAGAGAATAAGCAAGGATGGATAAGGATATGTGTCGACCTGAGGAAGTTGAATGATGCTTTCCTACATGACCCTTTCCCTACCCCTTTCACAGATGAGATTAGAGAATGTAGGAGGCTAGGAAGCATACTCATTCACAGATGGATTCTCAGGCTACCATTAGATAAAGATAGCTCCAAAATA
The DNA here is from genome assembly GCA_032191745.1 of Picea mariana. NCBI lineage: Eukaryota > Viridiplantae > Streptophyta > Pinopsida > Pinales > Pinaceae > Picea > Picea mariana. Next base: position 38,277 of record JASDQU010735354.1, read on the forward strand.
TAGGTACAAGACCAATTTTTCCATATAATTGGGATCCTACTAGCACATGGTCATGCCTTTTGGGCTGAAGAATGCATCAGCTATATTCTCAAGAGTAGTCATAGCTGCTTTTAAAGAATTCACCCATCAGTTTTTAGAGGTATACCTAGATGATTGGACAGTATACATTCTATTGAAGGGCCATGTATAGGTGTTAAGGATGATGTTATAAATATGTAGGCAATGTCATATATTGCTAAATATCAAGAAGTGCATCGTTGGGACACCTTTTGGGATACTATTGGGCCATATAGTCTGCAAACAAGGCTTGCTAGTAGATCCTGCCAAGATTGCAGTAATTATCAATTTACCCCCACCAAAATAAGTATGTCAGTTGAGAGAAACATTAGGACCCACAGGATACTACAAGAAATTCATAAAAGGGTATATGCGCAGATCACTGTGCCGATGGATAAACTATTGAGGAAAGATAGTAAATTTTAGTGGAATCAGGACTGTCAGCGAGGATTGGACATTCTAAAAGAGAAGATGGTAACAACACCAATACTAGTATTCCCAGATTGGGAAAAGACATTTCATGTTCATGTAGATGCATCAACTATAATACTTGGAGCTATTCTGGTGCATCTAGGAACCGGGGAATTGGACCATCCTATAATGTTTTTTAGCAGAAAACTATCAGAGTCGGAGCATAATTACAATACCATAGAAAGAGAAGGCCTAGTTATGTTCTATGCACTCCAAAATTTTAGACATTACTTATTGGCCAAACTTTCCAAGATGTTTACAAATCATTCAGCTCTCAAATACCTAGTCAATATGCCAGTGGTGGGGCGGAGAATTTGTACATGGTTACTACTTTTCCAGGAACTTAACTTTGAAGTGATATTCAAACAAGGAAATTTGGATACACGACTTGATCACCTATCAAGGATCACTAATGGAGAGAAACCTATGAACTTAGAGGACAACTTCCACGATGCATAGTTATTTTTAGTAGTCCAAACCATGCCACAAGAATTCAACACTGCGCAGAAGAAAAATCTAGTAGTCTGAGTTGCAAACTATCAATTGGTTGCAGGACACGTATATAATATGGGTGCAGATAACATCTTGAGAATATGTGTACTAGAACATGAAATACCTAGGATTTTAGCAGAGACCCATGACGGAATAGCAAGAGGAAATTATGCAAGCAAAGCTACCACACAAAAGATATTGCGCATAGGACTATGGTGGCTAGCCATTCACAAATAAGAAAATGACTAATGCCAGAGATGTGATGTATGTCAAAGGGTTGGTAAACCTAATAGAGGGGACGATATGCCCCTAAAACCACAAGTAACCTTGCATGTATTTGACAAATGGAAAATAGACTTTGTAGGACCAATTAACCCACCAACAAAGAGTTCAGGATCAAGGTATATTATCACTGTGACATAATATTTAACAAGATGGGAAGAAGCAGAACCAATCAAGGACTACAGCGCAAAGACAAAAACACACTTCTTGTTTGATCAAGTGATCACTAGATTTGGATGCCCAAGGATTTTGATGAGTGACCAAGGAACTCACTTCATTAATAGTACTATTAGGTCTATGATTGAGGAGTTTGAATTCTATCACCAAAAGAGTACACCATATCACACTCAAGAAAATGGAACAATGAAGCCTTTAATAAGATCCTAGAGAATGCATTAACAAAGATCTGCAATGTCAATGAGGACGATTGGGACTTGAATATACCAGCAGTACTATAGGCATACAAGACTACATGCAAAACATTGAAAGGGAAAACACCATTCAGGTTGGTGTATGTACAAGAAGCAGTGGTGCCATTAGAATTTTTGGTACCTAGTCTGTGTGTAGCAACAATCACCAACATGACAGAACGAGGCACAGTACAAGAAAGGCTAAGTCAGTTGATGGAGATGGAGGAGGATAGGATCCTAGTAGGATTTCACCAAGAGGTATAGAAATCAAGGGACAAATCTTGGCATGATAGACATATTAAGAGGAAGAGTTTCAAACAAGGATACCTAGTCCTGGTGTATGACAATAAATTTCTTTAGAACCCAAGAAGAATCAGAATACATTGGTTGGGACCATATGAAGTGAAGACTGTCATAGATGGAGGAGTTGTATAGTTGAAATATTTAGGACGTACATAACTCAAAGGAATGATCAATGGGAATAGAATGAAACTCTATAGGGGAAATCGACCTCCTAACACTTAGAAAGTTACCGCACAGTAAAGAGAGAGATGTATAAAAAAAAGAAAAAAAAAAGGATTTAGAGCGAAGAAAAGAGAAAAGTGCGTGCACAACATAAGACTGGCACATTGTGCACCAAGACTAGGTGAGATAGCACAAATCTGTCGTGCACTCAAAAACCCCAGCGTGTCGAAAAAAGGACCAATGGTCAGAAAAAGGAAGAAATTTGAAAAATTGTGGCTACGACAAAAAGGCGTCAACTGGAGGAGTCTATCAAATTGAATGTCATGTACTCTCGAAGCACCTTTGCATTAATCACGCCAAATCGAGGCATATATCAAATTGAATGTCAAGTACTCTTGAAGCACCTTTTCATTAGTCGTGCCAACTAGCGGCGTCAAGGAAATTGAATGTCACGTACGCAGGAAGCACCATTTCATTTAAATCACAGCTCGAGTAGCTTCTCCAAGAAGCTTCATGACAACTGTTATATAAGGAAGGTATGCGGGAGACATAAATCTTATTGTGAAATTGTGAAATGATCCAGATTTATGCAGGAACACAATGAAATACAGAAATACACATAAACGCAAAGATGCAGCAGAAGTAAAACTTCATTTCATTAACAACAAATGACTGAAATATGCTTACAAATAGAATGGAAATAAAATAGCTTGGGTGCTGGTAGCTTATCTCTGAGAAGAGATGTGGTGGATACTGGCCTTTGAACTCTGTGTTACAATGAGGCTCGAAGGCCTATATATTATTGAGAAACAATGGAAAACCCTAACATCCAAAAACCTAACCCTAGGAGATGAAACGCTAGAATATGGGCCCCGTTGGGGTAAATTAATACATCAATTTCCCGGGGTCGTAACGTTGGCATACTATCTCCGTTTGACGCACATGATACATCTTTAGAAATATCTATCCGAGGACTACATTGTTGGTAGTGAATATCGAGTCCAGAACATACTTATACTTTTCGAAGCATTCATGCCCAAAAAACATCGTTTAGGGCCTCAAAACGGCTCTAGAAGTTCAGGACCCGAAAAACTGCTAAAAATAGTAAATTGTGCTACAATTAAGGAAACTAAAAAACTGAAATAAAAAATGGTGTGGGTCCAAGTGGAATAGGTGGGTGGCCACCAATATCCACCTGGATCATGAAATCACATAGAGATAGAGCATAGAGAGTGGAGAGTGATTTAGCAAGAGATATAGGGCGAACTAGTTTGGCATAATTGACCATTAAATACTATGGCACCACACAAGTTTGGTGCGTCAATCAAAGCTAGTAGGAAACCTTGAAGCCACCATCGAGCACCACAATAGACACTAGAAACTGAAAATGAACCTACACAAGCTGCGAATTCATAAACTTGGATGAAATTCCCTCATGCCATGTGGAACCAGCAAGCCCCACACCTGTGGTGGAGGAATCCCAATAAAGAACAATGGTTGGAATGGTCGTTAACATGCAATAAAATGGATAGGGCCAGCGGGATGAGGATGGAGGTAATCTTCCACACCCTGGGAACGGTGAAGGAGCCCAGACGGTAAATAGGATAGTCCCAAAACACACAAAAGTTGTTGTGCCAACACAATCACACAAAGCATAGCCTGTGCAATAGTAGGAGGGGCTAGTGGAAGATGTTACCAACTATCTAGAAGCTTATGCCAAAGAGAGAACAATGGAGGTTGGAACCTAAATCTAGCCACCACAATGAGAGGGCCAACAACCCATGGCAAGGCCACCACACAGACAGGATGAAACAACCATAGTCCTACCATGCATTCCTGAAGGGGTGCAGGCCACGCCTAACCTTCTAGGATGCATGGAAAGACTGTGCTACTCAGACCATGACATGGCCGATGTGGAAAAGTTCCCATAATTTTCAAGGTAGGTCTACCTTAACAACGTAGGTACAGGGCCATTTGTTGATCCAATTTTACAACCGAAAAAGTGGGCAACCAGATTGGCCAACACCAAAATTGTAAACCTGCTATATATTCCACATTTTGGAAGGGGATAATATGTAAACAACTGCGTCAAGAAGTTGATGGAAGTCATCCACGAAGGTTATCTATGGTTGGAAGATCGTGTCTCCATAGACATGGAGCTCATTTCCTTCATCAGAGGTCTTCCATCTCGGAGGGAGAATCCTGCGCAGTACCTCCATGACACAATGAAAGAGAAGGAGTCAGCAGAGGAGATGAAAAATACATATGGCAAAGAGAGAGGGTCACACAGAATCATCATCAAGTGCATAAAAAACACAAAAACAAGGTTGGAAACCAAACTCATGGCTTGCAAACTACTCAAGAAGTGTCGCAAGGAGGAAGTCCCTGTCAGTGTCATCATGACTGCAACACAGTGCATGGAGGGCACTATGCTTATTTGGGCCCTGTACTTACTAGACCTGTTCCTTGACAACTGTAAAGATGTGCAAGACCTGGGAACAAAGTTTCATTACTCTTGGCTACTAGTCTTCATCACCTTGATTGGATGGAGGGATCCCCAATATACATATTTTTGTGAGTGAACTAGTCGTTGTTGTGCGACACAGTACACACTGTTGGGGAGCATGTCAGAACCCAAAATCAAAAGTACCAATGCAATCACGTTCATGTGATACTATGACGATATCCAAGAGAGTATTTCCAACATTTATAGAATTACTCTAGAAGTGGTTTCACAATATAAAGACATCATGAACTTCAAAAAAACCAGGCACATCATATGGATCCAAGCGTGAAGGGATCTCGAGAAAGAATGGCTACAACTTAGATACTACGTCAGGGAAGAAGAAGTAGATATGGAAATAAGGCATTGGAAATATTACTGGAGAATTCATTTCCTCACTCAAGAGATGCCTACAAGTATGGCGGCTGATGTGGGGAAACATTAGACACCTGTTGGGGATAAAGTTGAACCTAAAAATCCAAATCCAAGTCAAAATATGATGCAATAAAAGAAAGGTACACAGGCTGAAGAAAAGGACACTACCAAGCACCAAAAGAACTGGAAATAGGGGTTGTGACATCAAAAGGAATATGATCAACTATGTTATGGGACTTATCGGTAAATGCAGACATAAATAGATATCCCTAGATCCACCTAGATCTAGAACAAAACAGAAGAGAACATGACGCTTTCCCTAATCTCTAATCATTGAGTTTACTATCTAACAAGAGATAGGCAACATACCATTTAAATATTGCTTTTCCATGACATTTTCGTCCTAGCTCCACTCCAATGCTCCTGTGATGTTGGATCTGCAAGGGAACACAAGACAACCAAAGTGAAAGCAATATAGCATAGTCAAAGAGAACCTATGTATTTGATCCAGGAACCATACAATAAAATGATATGATTTTTATGGGAAAAAAACATATCACTTTATTATATAATAATGAAAGTGGATATTACAACCAAAGCCTTGATGTCGCAAGGTCCCCTTCCGATGACCCTTTGCTCCAACACACACACACACTTGCTTCAATATTGGATGAAGAAGATCCACAATGAGTTGATGAACTGAAATGAGGCTCTCAAGAATGATCCAATGCAGAATTATCCATACAATCTTAGCCAATTCAACCCTCATTAACCTTATCCTTTTCCATGAGAAATCCCTCTTTATATAGGGGAAAGAGAGATTGTTAAAGAGATTATGATGATCCCACCAAATCATATAAGCGAGTAGGATCCCAACCATATGGATGCCACCTCAGCTTCTATAATATCCCCTTCTATAAATTTCATGAAGGTCAACCTTTTCTTATCCTTTTGACATCGTCGCACCCCAGCTGTAAAGTAGCCTGCAGCGACATCGCAAACTAGTTTTAGGGTAGAGTGCGACAACTAGGCATTGTCGCACCCTGCTTATGATGTAGCCTGCTGTTAACGCTCTGTAAATTCCCAGAGGTTGTTGGGAGGTAGAATAAATTTATCAGAGGTAACTTTATCCAACCACTTCGAAACTGGGATCTAGCCCTGCTAGTTTCAAAGAGAAAACCCTCTGTAAGATTTAACTTTGTTTCAGGTTTTAGATATTAGGCTAGTTAAATAAATAGACTATGTTGTTTGCTTTATAAAAATGGTTGAAATATCGCTTACGCATCCATTGGACTATGGGGTCTGTTTTATAAAGTTTGAGACCAAAGAACAGATTTTATAAGGTGTTTTCACAGGGCAGGATAATGCAATTGTTAGATCCTTTAGAATAAAAATGATGGGTAGTAGAAAATATGAAAAAATCAATTATAACAAAGAAGCATTTAAGAATTTCTTTATCATAACGTCAGAAGATAAACATTTAGATATTTAAAATCCAGAAACAGAGTATACAAAGATAAATTTTGCAAATTTAACTTCTTTTAAATGATCAGATATAGAAAACATATATCATTACGAAGACATAAAAACCATTCAACGAAAAGGAGTAAACATCACCAACAGTTAACAAGCATGAATCCTGTGAAATGTCCTTTTTATTACTGGTAAATCTCTCGAGAAAGATTATAGTGCTTACAGCTTGTTTGGGCGTAAAGATCAACCATGACTACATCGACAATTGAAGTATTTATAAGAAAAATTACAAACGATTATGTCATTAATGATCAAGACATGGTAGAATATCAATCTAACTAAATAGATAACAAAATGAAAATATGTGGGAATTGCTGATGATCTGTCGGATTCTTCATGCCGATTTTGGGGAAGGTCATTGGGGGGTCATTTGTTTGACTTTGAATGCTTCGCATGATGACTTGGTTTGTACACCTCATCCCTTATTCAATCAAAGCACGCAAATCATCCCATCTTTGCTAACTGGGAATGGTGACTTTGAGTAGTCGTCAATACACTTCATCTAGTTCTGTGTATTTTGCGATAGTAGGCTTGGTGATGAAGATATACTTGATTTCATGCTGGATCCTGAGGTCTAGCTTCAAAGTTTCTAAAAATGCTTTACCTGTTATGCTACCCTGTATCCCTGAGAAATTGGAGTTGTCCTTTTCCACAATGGAAATATTTTGCTTGTAGTCGAACAAGGTCATCAGTTTGTCATTTAAAACCAGCAAACTAGGAAGGCCTTTCTTCTGCAAAGCATCAATCTTGTTGAAGAATCTATGAACTCCAATATCCATGTTCTGGGCTCTCTCCTCCAACTGTAACATTAGTCCTCTCTTGGTTATGAAGTTCTTGAATTCAAGGATAGTCTCAGTCCTATCCTCAATCTCTAGACTTTCAAGCTCATCCTTAGTCTTTGAATTTAGAAATTTGATGATTTCATTTGCTTCTGTGGGAATATCTCCCAACTCTCCCTTAATTCTTTCGATGGCCTGCTTTCTTCTTAACACCAATTTGTGATGCTCAAACATGATCGCATGAGGGGCTATATTTCATTTATGGATTTGGAGATATCCATCCAAATATTCTCCTTGGCTTCTGCTAGTGTTTTTCCCACAAATGTTTTCTTTTGTAGCTGTTGTATTTCCTTCTTAATGTTCTCTGATGTGTGTCTTTCTGTATTGTAGCTAGATTGGAAGGAAGATTTAAGCTTCTGGAGATTCTCTATCTCTTGTTCCAGTCTTTTGATTTCCATTCCTTGTAAGGTCATCTTCTCCATTGATTTTTCTAGAGCTTCAGATATCCACGGAACTATCACTGGGGCAACTGATGGAAGTTCTGCACTGGTGGTTGTTGATTTTGTTGTTGTGCTAACTCATGTGGGGGGAACTGCACTCAATGGGATGACCTCCATAGGTTTTGTTTGTTCTTTTTCCTTTACTATTTTTTCCATCTCTTTGATCTGTGCATTCTGCTCCATGATCAATTTTAGCATCTCCTCTTTTTGTCCCTATGTCTCTGCCATCTCTTTGGTTTGTGAGTCTTCAATAGCTGACGGTTTTAATTTCTTCCTCAAGGAGGCTATGCCTCATTCTTTTTCTTCAGCAATTCCTCAACCACTTTCACATTTGAGGGGTCATACCCAATATTTAGTACCATCTCTTCCAAAGACTTGATCATGTTGTCTTTTGCAAAGGAAGACACTTTCTCCAGCTTTAATTGAGTCTAAACATTGTTCAGAGAAACCTGTAATTTTGCAGCGGTTGTGGAAGCGTTTGCCAATGTTGAGAAAACCATTTCTCCAGTCTATCTGTGCAAATCCATCTGATCAGCTGGATGTACTTGCTTGGCATCAAACTCAAGTGTGGACCTTTTGTAATCGGTGATCTCCTTCAGATGGGGAACCTGTGCCTGCAGAAACGCCATGTTCATTCCTTCTTTTTCTGTATCAAAAGCAAAGAGCAATCTATGTTGTGTTGTTGATGTCTGTTTCTAGAATTGAGCATAGGTTTTATTTGTCAACATCTCGTTCTTCTTCTTGAATAAATCATATTTCTCAAAGATACTTAGTTTTTCAGACCCTTGTGATGGTTGTGTGGTCAAAGTGGTATCGGTCTGCATTTTTGAATAAGAAGTGGACATCATCTGTTGATTACCTAAAAAAAATGGTGAGTGTTCTCCCTCAATTACTGTGGTAGACTGGGTCTCTTCCTCTCCTGACCTATTAGTTGCATGACTGGTCTTGGGCCTCTTCTTGTAAACCTGGAAGTCCTCTGCTGAGACTTCAGTAATGGAAGGGGAGGCATCCTTTCTAGTCCTTTTCTCCTTTGATATTTGTGGAGTAGTGGTCTATGCATAAATGGCTAGAGGATATTGTTGTTCAGCGTCTTTCAAAGTGTTCACTTCCCACTTTGTTTGATTCATAAATTTCTCGATTTCTATTTTGGGTACATGAGCATATGGGGAAATTTTATTCCTTAATCTCATTTCTGCAATGATCCCACATGGATCATAGTTCTAAGGGAAACTGATGCCAAACTTCATTTCCTTTAGTAGCTTCTTTGCCTCTTCCCCGACAGCTCGACTATTACAGATAAATGATCATATCTTCCCTTTAATCCTCAACTATTGTTTCTTCTTCAAAGCTATGAAAATGTATGTCGTCTAAATTGATCATTTGCATGATGTATTCCAAGTCAAATATCCTAAGAGGTACATATATGGGAATCTTATAAGGAGCCAACTCACAACCATAAATTTTGATTTCCATGTGATTTTGATACAGATACCAGTCTCTAGTCTTTGCGAGGTCCAATAGGTGTAAAATCCTTTGAATCTCCTCATTTATCCTCGGTTCTTGTCTACCATTGATCATGCTTACCACTGGGTGGTAAAACTACTCCATGAATTGCTTGAAATTAAACTCTGTGGAGTTTTTTCTCAGTAATGAAGTCCAAGAGGTGACAGACTATGGTTTTTCGTCCTAGTCCAGTTTTTGTATGGAAAATAAGAACTTATCTGCTTGAAATAACATGAACATGTAAGCCAGTATTGAAGAATACCGGAACATGCCCTCTATGGGAAATCTGAAAAGTTTCTCATGCATTTTCTCGGCTAGAAAACTGTTGTAGTTGAACTGAGTGGCGGCTTTCTCTTCGACAGAAAAAATGGACAAGAAACCTTGGATTGGATCATCCACCCATTCATCTAAAAAATATCCGAGCAAACAACACAAGGATGAAATGACTTGGTTTCCTTTTTCTGAAAACATGGAAGAATGGTAGGGGGGATTTTTCTTGGGGAATTGGGCATTCTATGGGAGGAAAAACTCGAAAATTTGTGCTCTCTAGGGAAAATATAGATTCTGGTACATTTAAGTTAGAACTTCAAGGGTGAAAGTAGAGGGGGATTCGGCTTTGAGGATTTGCATCATCTGGTCTATGGCCTCAGGTGTGATAGTGAAAAAGATCTATCTAGACAATGAAACAATGGCTCTCTGATTAGGGAGATAATGCGCCTGGCACTTGAGGACAAACTCAGAAAAATGGTGAAATTGGGGAAAAAGATATAGTGGGAGATTGGACTCCTAGAGTCTAATCTCGTCACTTTGATCCAGGAAGGTGTCCCTGAACCATGAATGCAATTCGGCAAAATAGAATTTGCATCCGGTCTCTGAGATTACGTAGTCTTTGTCAGCTAGTGGAATCCGATGGAGATCGATAGGAGGCGGGAGGAATGGATTTTCCTCGACCTCTGATTTCTTAGATTTTGGCGCCATCGATTCAACTAGTACCTACAAACTAAAACAAAAAATGTTAGCGGGTTATTGGATTTATCTCAGTTACTGGCTGAAAATGGTAGGTGAAATGAGCTTCTGGTATGCGAAAAATGTGAACAGTGCGATAATGGTGGAGACATGATTAAATTTGGGTGAACAAGTATCTGTTGGGCGTGGGGGATAGGTCAACAAGCTAACAAATATGTTAGCCTATATTAATTGGCCAATGGATAACTTGGTTATGAGGTGGAAAGTAAAGGACGGGTGACAGGTGTGCCAGGATGATGTGGAAGGCAGTGATTGGAGGGTAGGTGAAATGAGATTTGACATGTGACGAGTAAGTGGGGAGAAATATGTCAGCGAAGGGATGAGACAAGACTTGTAAGAGGGGTTAGTGGAGTGTGACATCACGAGACGATGGGGCAGTGGAGTGTGATGTCATGAGGTGGTGGTGGTATAGCAAGGATGGTATGGCAGTATGTCGGAGGGGGGGGTAGGCAGTAACTCGTTTAGAGAAAGGGGGGTCCAACATAATAGATTTGCACCATGTTAGGATGGGGCCCGCTGAGAAAAACCACCATATCAGACCCGCCCCCCCACCCACCATTAAATATAGAACAGTCAGGGGGGGGGGGTCCCGAAATATCTTGTCAGTCGTAGATCTGAGAGTTTTTTGCTCAGCCATCGATCTCGACGCACCCTTTAATCATGGAGCGTGCAACACATTTTACTGCATAAAATTAGGATAATGGAATTTTGTGGGTTTTTTTTTTTGCGCTGTTTCTTTTCTTTTTTTCCACCAAGGGGGTTAGAACACAACCTTCTAACATCAAACAAAGAATTTTATCTAACATCATGCTTTTTTTATTGAAGGAAATCCAGCTAACCTATGTTCTAACCTATTTTCCTAACATATTTAGCCCAGATTAGATTGTTGGGCAACAAATTACTCTATCCTGGGGCTATTTGACCAAGATTAAACAGTTTGGTCAAAATTTTTCACTACCTAGCCTATTTACTTGGCTAAGATTAAACATTTTATCCAATCTTTATTCACTAATCCTATCGACATAAATTCAAAAAGACTTGACCATGATTAAACTGTATGGATCAAGTCATTATTATTGCATGGGGCCTTATCCATTTTTTTTATGCCCTCTTTTTCTTTCTTTTTATTTTCTTTCTTTTTTGGAAATAATTTGCAAAATGAAATATTATTTACAACCAAATTACACCAAGAGTGAAAATTTTCCAGTCAGCAGCTGATCCTATGAATCATAGGCTCATAACAGTGGCTCCACCTGGGGCTGGTTCTCTCCTTGTGAGGTGCCAAGAACCTGCTTCATGATGTCTGTAAAGGTTTTCACCATTTCTTATTTCTGCTATCTGTTTTGTTTTTATTTTGAGAACTTGGTGGCACTGGTTAGTGGCTTAGGGCCTTCTCTGCGGGCTTCAACCATCTGATCAACATCACCTACACACAACTTGAATGTAAAGAAATGGTATGTACAGTGGAAATGGATTTATGAGATCTCTATTGGGGTGGAAAATAATGCTTCAACATCCTGCCATTCACAGGTCCACCTGGAAGGTCTGTTCCATCACTGTCTTTGAGAAAAAATGCATTATTTCCTCTGAAATCTTGAATGATGTAAGGGCCTTTCCATAAGCTATCAAACTTTCCATGTTTACCCTTATCCTCATTCCTGGAATCCCATTTCAGCACCAAATCACCCAACTCAAAATCATCTTCTTTAGTTCTTCTGTTAAAAATATTTTTGATGTTTTCCTGGATGACCTGACTCTTGTTGTATACTTCTTCCCTGGATTGCATTAAGTGAATCATTTGATTTATTCTCCTTTGGACATCATTTGGCTTTGCTTGCACTTCCTGCAAGAGTTTCATAATAGGGACTCCCAAGGAAAGGGGGAAAATGGCTTCAGTACCATACACCAATTGGTATGGAGACATGCCAATTGATCTTTTGGTGCTTATTTTGTCAACCCAGAGCGTAAAAACCAACTTATTATGCCACGATTTCTTATTTTCTTGCAATGTTTTCTTGAGGATTTTCACCAGACTTTTGTTTGAGGACTCAGCCAACCCATTTCCTTAAGGATAATAAGTTGTTGAGTGTCCCAAAGTAATGTGGTATTGGCTACAAAATTATATGAGTCTTTTGGATCTGAAATCTGCTACATTATCAGCTATAATTTTCCTGGGGTATCCAAAATGAGAAAAGATATTAGTTTCTAAAAATTTAATGATAACATATTCAGTAGTTTGCCTGCATGACACAACCTCGATCCACTTCGTGAAGTAGTCTGTGGCTATGAGGATCCACTTGTGTTGGCCTGAGGAGGATGGATGTATTTCTCCAATAAAGTCTCAACCCCATTGTTAGAAAAGAGCTTCAACTAAGATGGGTTTCATGAGGAGAGGTAGAAGCTTCCTTTTACCTTTGAAAACCTGGCATTTGTGGTAAGAAGTAACTTTATGATGAACATCAGCAAACAATGCAGGCCAGTAGAAACCATCTCTCAGGATCTTGTTAGTTGTAGTATTCTAACTCAGATGCCCACCGCAGTCTCCTGCATGGAAATCCTACAGAACCTTGTCAGCTTCGTCTTTCAAAAGGAAATTAAAAAAAATACCACCAGGATCTTTCCAATAAAGGTTACCTTCTAGAATACAAAATTTCAATTCTTTTAGTTTAATAAATCTAGCTTTGGTCTTAGTCAAACCAAGAGGAGCTTCTAAGTTATGAAGTAAAAAAATGAGGTCTGCATACCAAGGAGATTTTAAAAATACCTCTTTTAAATTTGGAGTCGCCTGCTCTTCCTGCTAGTCAACTGCAGCCAAAAAATTAATATCTAGAGCATGGAAATTAGATTCAACCATTAGTTTGGCCAAACCCTGACCTTTGATAAGTTTAGTGGGTTTTATTTTGATGTCATATTCTAGAATAACGGAAATCCATTTTCCTCTCCTACCATATGGATTATCCTGAGTCAGGATATCCTTTACCACTGCGTTTGGAACATATGTAATTGTGTGAGAATGGAGAATATAGACTCTAAAATATTTTATGGCCTTTACCAGGGCAAAAGATTGTTTCTCCATTATGTTGTAGTTCAACACAACATCTCTCAAAGATTTGTTGAAAAATGCTATGGGTTGTTCGTACCCTTCACAGTTCTTCTGCAATAGTACTGTTGTGATGGTGTGTTCAGATGCAAAAGAGAAAAGGTAAAATTCTTTGGTGTAATCTGGGCTGATCAAAATTGGAGCTTGGTTGAGTGCATGTTTCACCTGCTCAAATGATTGTTTGGAATCAGTGTTCCATCTGATTTTGGTGTCTTTTTTCAACATATTTGTGATGTTCCTAAGAAGTTCGACCAAGTTGGGTATAAATCTTCTGAGGAAATTTATTTTGCTAATAAATGATTGTATCTCTTTGATGTTCCTAGGGTGTTCTACCTTCTAGGTGGCTTCTATCATGTTGGTATCTATTTTGATTMCATCTTTARAKATTATGTGTCCCAACAACTTGCCTTCCTCTAAACCAAAAAGGCTTTTCTTTGGATTAAATGAAATCCCAAACTTTCTACATTTCTCAAGCACACGTTTGAGATGTAGAAAATGTTTCTCGTTAGATTTGGAGTAGACAGTCACATAATCCAGATATATGACTATAAATCTTCCAAGTTTGTCCACAAAAGAAATATACATTGCTCTTTGAAAAGTGGCACCAGCGTTCATCAAACCAAAGGGCATATTCACATACATGAAGGTTCCCCAGGGTGTGGTAAAGGTTATTTTCTCCTGATCATCTGGGTGAACAAGAACTTGGTTATAACCTGAGAAACCGTCTAGTAAGGAGATCCTACTGTCCCCAACTACTTTTTGCAAGATGTGCTCCATCTTAGGAAAAGGGTAATTGTCTTTGAGGGAAATCTCAAGGGGATTATAATTTTGGAATCATACATCTTTTTTATTTCCTTTTCTATCAGGGGAAGCAACTTGGGATTGATTCTCCTAAGTTTCTGTCTGAAAGGTTTATGTTCTTCTTTTATTGGGATCTGTTGTTGTGTGATACTTGTGTCATAAGATTTTAAGTCCTCATAACCCCAAGAAAACACATCTACATATTCCTTAAATAGTTCAATGTATTTGTGTTTTTGCTCAGGAGGTAGAGATTTGGAAAGTTTTATCATCTTGGGTTTTATTTCTGTTCCTATGTTACATTATTCGACCTCTTTACCACTAGCTTCAATTTTTGGTTTTTTCGCTACATCATTGAAATAGAAGAAGTCTTCTAGCGGAACTAAAACTCTAGGTAACACATTATTTTTCAACTTTAAAATACCATAATCTACCTCATTTTATTTCAATTCATCCGAGTCTACTTTATTTACACTACCATTTTCAAAAACTGATTTATTTACATTATCATCATCATTTTCTAAATCTATATTTGTACATTCGAAATCATTCTTACACTGTAGGAAGTCTTCAATTTGATCGTCATTCCTGAATACTTGCCAGTATCGAATGTTGTCTAGAACAGTTGGTTTGCACTTCACCTCTACTGTGCATTTCCGAGTGGGATGAAAAGGTATTTTGCACGTAGCTGCTGATGTAGCCAACCCGTCTTCTAATATGTTTTGTCCCCTAGGCATTACCTGCAAGTCGATTTCAGTAAAACATTGAAGTGCATCCAAAGCAACATTCCTATAATCTCTAAGTATGGGATGTTTAGCTACATACTCACCTTTAATTTGCTTAATAATCAATTCAGAATCACCCCTTACCATAATCTGCTTGGCACCAACCTTCTTCAGTAGTTTCAGGCCGAGCATCAAAGCTTCGTACTCAGCTATGTTATTAGTGCACTGGAAATTCAGTTTGTAAGAATGGCTCTCTAAATACCTTGATTTGTGATTATGCAACCAAACTCCATCTCCAGCTCCCTCCTTTCTCATAGCTCCATCAAAATCCATGCTCCAAAAGTCTGTTGGTTGTTCCTCACTTTCCACAGTTGCAGTATTTCTTACCTCAGTGATTTCTTTATCTTCTTTTGAATCATGTGTGTCATATTTCGACTGAGTGATTTGTTATTCCAAGTCACCATCATTGTACAGAATGAAAGAATCCAGATCAGAGTGTGCAGAGCATAGTGGGTAGTCCTGTGGCTTTTCTTGACTACTGACCATATAATTCATCAGAGTCTCTCTGTACAGTCTTCTCTGTTTTCCAAATATCAGGATGGTGGAATATGACATATCTAGCTGAAAGGTTCCTTTCAGCTTAGCTCCCCAATATCTTAATAGTAACATACTGTATTTAGGGGGAATGTCTGCAACCATGATATCCATCACCATACTCTTCACTGGGATTTGAGCTAGGGCGATGCATAAATATTTAACTATCCCTATACATTTGGCATTGCTAGAGTCAAAAGAATGCAAATCCTTGTAGGGTCTGGTGACCTCAAGTCCCAACTTTTCCATCACAGATTTGGGTATCAGGTTGTGATAAGTACCCGAATCCAGCATAGCATTGTGTAATATCAAGTCGTGGATATTCAGGCTGATGTAAAAAGGGGCAATGACACTATTATCAATTTTACCATCAACTTCAAGACCAAACAGGAGCTCAGGCTGATCATCAGCAAGGTTTACCATGTCCGAGTGATTTGTTGCCCCAACATTCATGTATTTCGTACCTTTTTCTGGTTCGATGCTCAAATATTTAATCACCTGTGACCTGTAAGTGTTCTTGCTCATCATCTTGGAAAGGGGAATGGGAATCTTCAATTTAGATAGTTCCCCTTCAAGGCTGAAAGTAGTGGAAGCTTTTCTTGGGCTCTGCACTTCTATTTTATCCATCGGAGTTTTATGGGCAGGAGCACTTGGTTGACTAGTTGATGATACCTCAGTCAGATTTTCTCTTTGTAAAATTTCGGGGTTTCTTTTTGTAGGAAATTCAACATTATTCCTCTCAGGGACTTTCTTGGGAGAAGTTTCCGAGGTTTTCTTGGTCTCAACTATTTTATTCGTTTTGGTAGCCTTCTTTGTTTCAACAGCCTTCGTTAGAAGGTTGTCATTTTCCCTCTTGCTTCTCAGGTTATACTACTTGTGGACATCCATTATAGCATTTTCAAAGTCCTGATGTTCTGTTTCTTCTGCTTCATCATTTACCTCTGTTTGTGAAAGGAGAAAGAGCTCATTCTCTTCCTGAGTAAGAAAAATGGATTCATCATCGTGAACACCCATGAGGTTTATATGAGTGTCGTCCAATTATTTCATTATCTCCTCACCTTCATCAGTGTAATTTTCCTGGAGGGGTGGTCTGATCTGATGATCAGGCCCCCTATATTCTCTTTGATCTCTAGGACCTCTTTTCCTGATCTAGGGAGGATTTCTTCTTAATTTTGGGTTCCGAATTTGAGGAGCAACTTGGTTCTCCCTGGGTGGATTTCTGTCAACTATGGTAAGTCTCTCCATCATTCTCTCCATGGCCCTAGCTAGGGAATCTATTTTTGCATCTGAAGAGGAAGTGGAAGGCTCTTCCTTAATGGTGACCCTTCTTTCTGTTCTTTGCCTTGCTCTTCTGGCTAAAATATTTTCTTCCACACTTATGACACTTTTCTGCATGTCTTCCAGAGTAGAAGAATTTCTTTCCCTTAGTTGATATGACATGTCAGTGTCAAATCCATCGGGGAATTTTATTAATGCCAAAACTTGAGGTGGTTTGATATCAGCTGGAATTGCATTGTATAGATTGTTGAAATGAGTGCAGTAATCTTGCACTGTCTCTCCTTGGTTCCTTCTGATACTATCATATTATGACAAGATCTAAATCCGATCTTTCTTTACCTCCCATATGTCAAGAAAAATCCATTGGAAAGCAGCAAGGTCTACTACCGTAGCAGGAAGTAACTATTTGAACCATTTTTTAACATCCCCGGTTAGACTCTGTGCAAAAACTCTTCTATGGATGTATGCATCATCAAATTCCTGCAAATCAAAATAATCATTCATCTTGTCAACATGTTCTTATGCATTCAGAGGACCAGTGCCATCAAACTGAGGAAGTCTGGTTTGATAGTCCTGAGGCATGACATGTAAAGGAGCAGCCAACACTAATGGAGCATATCTTGCTGCCATGATGGGTGGAGGAGGCTAGAGAACAACCTGTGTGATTGGAGGGGAAGTGATAGAAGCTATGGAAGATGAAGGTTTGGGAGGAACGGAGTGAGTTGGTTTAGGTTTAACAGAAGCTGCAGCAATAGTCAAGGCATAAATTTTGACTGACTGTTGGAAGTGAGCTTTGTCTAAGGCTTGATCAATATTTTCTACTAGATATTCTAACTTGTCAAATTCCTGAAGAAATCGTTGATCAACGTCTGCCCTGGGAGAAAGTATTTCAGGGGTCCTGGGTTGTAGGATGGTTTGATCTAAAACTGTTTCACTTGCAAAGCTATTGTATTTTGTTCTAAAAATTATTTGTTCAAAAGATATGTCAAACTCGAGATCCTGAAGGGAAACCAGCTTCTCTGGGAGAGAAAGGGACCTATGAAGAGGATTGTGACTCCCAGAACCTTCTGCATTGTTTTTCTTTCTGAGTAATTTTTCGGAATTGTCTATTGCGGTTGCAGGTTCTGGGTCTGGATGAGATCTGGTGAAAACTCTTTTAGGATTCAGAATTTCATTTTTTATTTTTATTTTTTAGAAATTTTAAACTTAATTACATAAAAAATTTAA